>CM062820.1:512835992-513225992 GCA_031772625.1 Pinus tabuliformis
CAACCTCTCCACCAAATTTTGTGGCTAGATCACATTCGATGCTACCCCAAATCAACACTCCCTCTTAGTGAGGACTGTGCCCAAGCAATACTCCTCACTAAGTATTACTTTGATCATCCGACAGCGGTACCTGTGTTGATGCTAGGCCTTCCTGCCCAACATCCTCTGCACTGCTGCCCATGGTTCTGCCACTGCCACTGCTGTATCTGTACGACAACTCCCTTTGCATCCGTGCTGCTGCTGGCCCTTTCTCCCAGCATTGCATCCGCACTGCTTCTCCTCTCATCATGCTGCATCGTGTTGCCCGCTGCTACACTGCAACTCAGTTACTGATCTCCCAACTGACCTCCCTGTTGGGCTAGAAACACCCACTGATGCTGAAGCTCCCTTTGTCGCTGACAAGTGCTCCCTCTCTGACCTTTGTGCTACTGCAACAACTCCTTGCATCTCGCACTGTTGCACACCTCTCTGTGCCATCCTGCACTAGTGCAACACTCTTGTGCCTCTTGCACTGTAGCTCTCTCTGCTGCTCCATTCGCATCCGTCTCTACCCACATCAGCCAGTCCTGCTACTCCTCGTTGGGGCTCCCGTATCAAGGTCTAATCCAAGAGGCTGGGTACCTCGAGGATCCTGCCCCTCATCGCCTATAGTTCACCTGACTACAGCTTGATGTTTCCCCATTTCCTCTCAAGTGGTGCGTTTTCACTCATGGCATAGTCATCATCTGTCAAAACTTCCTTCTCTGCCCGTGTTGGCGCTGCCTTAGTCTCAGAAGACTCTCCCTTACTCCTCTTCCTTGGGCACTGGGTCGCATAATGACCCATCTCCCCACAGTGGAAGCACTTGATCTTGGAGCAATGTTACTTGGGAGCGGGAGCGGAAGCGGGAGCGGGAGCGACCATTTTCAGAAGCTCCCGGTTTGGGAGCGAATCTCGGAGCGATTTTTTAAAAATATATATATTTTTATATTTTTTAATTTTTGATACATATATGTCAACAAAAACATGTAGAATGATGAATTAGATATAAAAAACATAAAAAAGCATAGATTGAACCATATAACAACAATCATCTAGAAGTTATAATCTTCATCAACCACGTCCGCAAGTTAGTAACATAGTAACATACAACATATTGAGTCTCATGATTCATCAATCTTAAAGTTTCAAGCTTTCAAAATTCAATATATAACATTTATCATCATTGATCACCAAAGTTGTACTTGTAAGCTAAGTGTAACCATTACAACAAATAATATCTAACATGAAATGAAATGTTATAAAATGAAATGAAATGAAACAACTTTCAACTTTCATGAAGCATCATATTCATAATTCATTACTAATGAGTTATAATTGCCAACTTCAAACTTAAATTGTCATATATTGTTTAAAAAAATATCATAATAAATATGAAAGAGTCAATAGTTATAAAAGCTACTAGAAACTAGAAAAGAGAAGTAAATCTATTATCTATTTCTTATGCTTGGGCCTCTTGCCACCACGAGAAATGTCTAATTTTTTAGTCTTGTTGCAAAATCAGGATCTTTGTCATTAATATCACCCTCCAAGCATTAATATCCAGAGGTATCTTTGTCATTACCTTTGTATCTGTATAGGGATCTTTGTCATTAATATCACCCTCTAAGCATTAACATAAGATAGAAAAAGCATAGCATGTCAAGTCAAGATTTTGTTTGAGTGATGCGTACATTTTTAGAAGGGTCATGATAGAGGAGTTCGACAACCAATGTCACTAACATCAAGGTACATAGATGGATTGGTACTCTTGATTAAATATGAGTTCCATACCCTAATACATGACAAAATTCAATGGAAACATTGCAATCCCCCATTCCTGAAATCCTGAAAAACTGATAAGTCTGCTGGATTTTGAATGAAATCTAAAATTCTACTTTCTCCATATGAAATCCAATGAGGACGAAACCACTCTCAAACATCCTGAGTCATTTCATGGTAATGTTAAAAATTTAAGTAAAAGGATGAAAATGAAAATTAAAGAAAATGTCACTTTTACTTTAAGAATTTAACATTACCATGAATAGCATATCAATACTAGGGCCTAGACTTGATCATTAAGTTGCCCCACTCAAAAACTATTTGTTTCTTTCAAAAAAAATTGCATTTCGAACATTACTACAAAAAAAAAAAATGCAAAAAAGGCAAAACGCTCCCGAAAAGGCAGGGAGCGAAATTTCTTTTAGAGAGCGCGCTCCCGACCCGCTCCCGAGTCACTCCCGCCCGGAGCGCGGATCGGGAGCGGGAGCGAGGGGGGGGGGCGCTCCCCCGCAACACTGTCTTGGAGAGATCTTTCATCTTCCGCTTCTCCTGCTTTCCCTCAAATGCTAAGGCCACATCCTCCTCCTCATGCTTAACCTTGATCCCTTTGCTGCTGCTACCTGTCTTTGACTGCCGTCTGATTTCTTCTTGGCAAAGAGCTACCCACATCTCGTCCCAATGTAGGAGAGTCCCTCTGCCCAGGATGCTCTAGACAAACACTTCCCACTCTTCTGAGACATCATTCAGGGTTGTCCTGACCATAGCTCCTGATCCGGTGTCGCTCCTATAACAGTGAATTGATCTCGGATCTCATTCAGTCCTTCGAGGAAGGAGTCAATCGATTGACCCTTCTTCATCTGATACGACCTCATCTGGTTCTCGAGCAACATTCTTCTCTGCACAGAAGTATGCTGGTACAGGTTCTTGAGAGCCTCCCACATCTCAACTGCCGTTTCCTTCTCGGCTATATGTGGTACCACATGATCCTTGACCCCGTCAAGGATAATGCACTTGGCCCTTGCCATTGCCTCCTCGTACTTGTCGTTATCATTGGGGTCGACTGGGATAGCTATAACCTTCAAGGCGAAGTTCTTGACACGATTCCTGTCAAGCACTGATAAGATTCTGGCCTTCCAGACTGCGAAGTTCGATGCTCCGTCCAGTCTATCCTGGTCTCTTACCCCGTGTAGTGCCATGACGCTCCTTTACTTCCTTCCTGGAAGTTCTCTGTTCGACTCCTCTAAGTCTCAACTTCGTCTGGAAGTTCTCTTCTGGACTCCCTCTGAGTCCTGATTTCCCTCCTGGAAATCCTTTTGCCGCTTGTCGAGATGCCCCCTACTTTGATCGTCTTGTGCAACTGCATTGCGGATCCAGGTTCCTTGGCTAGAAACCCTTGGTAACAACTCCTCTGGGCCTGCTCTGTCAGGTACTGTTCTGACTACAGTACCTCACCAGCTCCACTCTGCAATATTCCTGCAGCCTTCTAGACTCCAACAATTGCTTTTCTGTGAACTGCGTCAGCCCCTCTCCGTCTCACGCTGGCTCTGCGTCATCCCAGATGGGTTTGCATCAGCCCTCTGGCCCTTTGCGTCAGCAACGCTGGCTTGTCTGAGGCTCTGCGCAACTCCCGGCTTCTTCTGCGTGGCTCTAGCTGGCTTTGCGTCACACATCTTGGTTTCTGCACTGCTAGAAACAACTTCTGTCACCTCGGGACAACTATTTTCTGCTGCTATTGCTCCGATCGACTGATGTCTTTTAGTCCTCCTTTGATCTGCAATCACGCTCTGATACCATGTTGAAGTTTCTAATTTTACTTAGTTTAGAAACCCTTCATGCACCTTTTCTGATTTATTCCTACCTACTTGTTATTTTTCTTTAACAAGTTATTTACAAAGTAAATACTGAAAATAAACACTACTGCATGCTCAACATATTACAGATCAGTAACTAAAAGAAACAAGAACAAACACACAACATGATACCATTAATTTTGGACCAATGTCCAAAAACCCAATGCGGGAAAATCGGTGCAACTATCTAAGGGTTTTCTTATTAAGCAATATCAGAGTACAATCTGGGTGTTGTAACTGGCCTACCCAATAGAGAATTTCCTTAGCAGCTATACCTCACAGTTTGAGAGAAATCTCCTGGCTGAAACCCCGGAAAACCCTTTCGGCAGCTCCTCAGCACAAAACTGCTCCTGCAACCCCAGCGTTTGCCCAATCTGGATTGCGTCAGCCCCTCTCTGTCTCACGCTGGCCCTGCGTCAGCCTTTCTTGGCTTGTGTCAGCCCCAAGAGGCCCTGTGTCAGCTCTGGGAGCCTCTGCGTCAGCTACGCCGCCCCTCTGGTGCTCTGTGCAACGCTTGGCTGCCTCTGCGTGGCCCTTTGTGAACCTTTGTTGGCTCTGCGTCACCCTCCTTGGCTGCTGCGCTGCTCTCCCGACATAATCTCTGCCTTCTCTGTTCCTCTATACTCAATGCCCCTCAACTGCTCTCCCGATCACTGATTCTATCTCTCTTAGCAAACCTCGCTCTAGAGAATAGAATGACTGATCATCTGGTGTGCTCTCCAAGTAACCCTCAAGCCTCCTCTTATACTTTTCCTGTTGACGATTCAATGGCCGAGATTAAGTCCCTAATCAACGGCTAATATTAGATCTGGTTTGATCCATGTCTTTTGGACCACACTAACACAGATTCCCTAAGTTTAACAATAGGGACTCCATTAAAAATATTAATTATTTTAATATCTCCTGATCGGTTTAGAATTTGTCCAAACCCTTTCTGGGTATTGGAGATCTCATGTGCCCCAACCTTTCCACCAAATTTCATGGCTAGAGCACATCCGATGCTACCCCAAATCAACAATGTATAAATAGGAGAGACTTTTTCCTCATTTGGACATCATCTCATCACATCTTCTTCTCTCTCTTGATTGGGTCATACAACATTGGAGGCATCTCTCTTTCTTCGCACGTGTGGCAACTCTTTCTCTCTCTACTTTGCACGTGTGGCAGGAGGCCGAGTTTTTCTGGGTGAAACAAGTTGCAGATTTCAGGGCGTTGACCAGCGTTGACTTTGGGTGATTTGACCAGCGTTGACCTTGATTTTTGTGCCAAAAGTTTGATTTTAGGAGGTCACATTTATTGGCTCAGACATCGAGGTGATTGGGGACAATTTGACCAGCATTGATTTCTGTTTTGATCATAGAAAATTACAATAGGCTTTCTCTCTCCTTTGACTGGGTTTTGACCGAAGAATTTGGGCCAACCTTGACTCTCCTGGAAGGCCGAATTGAACTGCTGTTTGGAGGATGTTTTGGGGCAGCTTTGACCACCGTTGACTTTCTGGTTAGGGTTGATTTGTCTGTTGATTTAGCAGATCTGTTTTGGGCTTATACTTATGATATTTGTACTCTCTCTGCTGAACTATTGAAAAATAATAAGAAGATTTGATAAAAGGGTTTCCCCACATTGGAGTTTGTCCCTGGCATCCGCCACATCTTGTGTCCACTTGTCTTGGCTTGTCTTCTGCATATGATTTTATGTTCTATCTGCATTTACTGTCAATGTTTATATGCTAATGTGATTGCTACTGGATATAATTCGAATTTGTCATTGGGCTGCTAAAGGAACATTGAAGTAAATTGTCTTAAGCATAGAACATACCATTGCTATCTAAAATTAACATGGGATCAGAGCTGAGGTGAAGACAAAGCCCAATCAAGAGTGAATCAAAGCAATCACTAAGGGAAGCTGTTGGACTAGGACTTGGAACTAGTCCCAATGAGGACTACATCTTTCTTCAAATCCGAGGACAAGCTTAAGGACAAGTCCGACTACCATGCATGGAAGATGACTTTGGATTTGACTTTGGAAGAGAATGATGCCATGGACTATGTCAAAGGAAGAATAACAAATCCTCCTTAAAATGCATCCGTTGCTGCTCAAACCAAGTACAAGAAAGGTGAGGTAAACGCTAAGAAGATTGTTGTTGATTGTATTCATAAGCCTTTGGTTGCATATATTTCTGATTTGGAAACACCTAAGGGGATGTATGAAAGGCTAGTTGGGATGTTCAAAGTGAACAATGCAAATCAAATCCTCTTTCTCAAGAACAAGTTCAAAGACATCAAGATGGATAGAGGAGAATCCATCCAATCCTACTTCATGATGATTACCGAGATCAAGAGTGATGTCCTATCTATTGGAGAAGTCATTGGTGACAAGGAGCTCACTCTTATTACACTTGGAGGCCTTACAAGAGATTGGGATGTGTTCAACACCACCATCCTCAACAATGACAGGATTCCAGGATTTGAGGAACTATTGGCCAGATGTACTCAAGAAGAAATAAGGATGATGGAAAGAGACAAGCCCTCAAATGGAAACAATCCTACTTCCTTCTTCGCTCATTCTAGAAGAAGGAACAATGCTGGTCCAAGGAATCAAGGACAAGGGCTCAGGACGGGGTTCAAGGAAGGAAGAAAAGGAAGGTGCTTCAATTGTAACAAGTTTGACGACTTTGCCAGAGAGTGTCCTCACAAAAAGGATACTCCAAGAGATGATGGCAACAATAATAACAACAAATTCAAGGGCAATGGCAATCGAAGGAACAACAGGTTCAATAACAAAGGAAAGAGGAATGCTTTTGCTGCTCAAAATGGAGGTGGTCGTCTTCCTAAGAAGTCGAGAAACTCTAGGTATGATGAAGCTAATGTTGTAAAGCAAATGAATTTTATCCTATTTCTACCCTCTCCACCACCTCTCCTCTGGATACATTGGATCACTGGTTGATTGATAGTGGTGCCTCAAGGCACTTCACTGGGTACAAAGAAGCTCTCTCAAACTTGGTTGAGAAGGAGACAAATATGGAGATTATACTTGGGGATAATGCCACTTATCTTGTGAAAGGAACTAGGACCGTTACTCTTCACTTAAATCAAGGTCAAACCCTTCACCTACAAGAAGTGCTATATGTACCTTACTTGAAAAAGAACTTGGTTTCTATTTCTTCGATGTAAGACTAAGGTTTTAAGGTGTCATTCATTGATGGGAAGGTTCGTCTTTGGCAAAGGAATCCAAGAGATGCATTCACTCTAGGATTCAAGGTTGAAGGTCTCTATCAGGTTGGAGGAATTCCGTTGGGAGCAATGATTTGTGACAACTCTCTAATCCGAATTATGGCACCGGAGATTTTCTCACCTTCATTTCAAAGCCTTACTCGATGTAAGGAAGATGGTAACATGGATCCCAAAATTCAACTTAAATCATGAAGGTGTTTGTCAGGGATGTGAAGCTGGAAAACATACAAGGGGACCATTCCCCTCAAGTGAAACTCAAAACATTGATATTCTTCAATTGGTCCATTATGATCTATCAGGTATGTTGCTTGTGACATATTTGGGTGGATATTTATATTATGCTATTTTTGGACTTCTCTTGTAAGACATGGAACTATTTCTTAAAGAAGAAGAACGAAGTATTCAAATGGTTCCTCTCCTTCAAAGCCTTGGTTTAGAATCAAACAGGGAAGAAGATCAAAATTTTGAGGACCGATAATGGGACCGCATATGAGTCTAATGAATTCAAAGACTATTGTAGAGAAGCTGGCATTAATAGGGAGACTACAACCGCTTATACTCCTGAACAAAATGGTGTTGCCGAACAGAAGAATCGTACTATCATTGAAACCACCCAGGCTATGCTTCATGATCAAGGTATTTTGAAGTTCTTATGGGGAGAAGCTGCCAACACCAATGCCCAGATCAAGCTTCGGACTTCAAGACACCCGAAGAAGTATTCATTGGTAAGAAACCTGATGTTTCTCATTTTAGAATTTTTGGTTGTCCCGTATATTTTCATGTGCCGAAAGAGAAAAGAAACATACTAGATGCATCTGGGAAGAAAAGAACATTCGTGGGCTACAATGAAACTTCGAAGGCATATAGATTCTATATGCCTGGTCAAAGGGAAGTGGAATTAAGTCATGATGTCACTTTCGATGAAGATTCTGCTCTTAGAAAGATCCAAGATCTTCCTATTCCAAGGAAGGCCAATGATGATGCTGATGCAAAAAAACAAGATGAATCTCCGTCCGATGAACCGATGCCCGATGTTGAAAGTTTGATGGATCCCATTGATCCACCTCCTAGTGAGCCCTCTACTACAAGGAAGAGGCCTTTGTGGCTCAAAGATACTCTTGAAGATGCCGAGAAACACATTGCATCGAGGGGGACATTTCGTGAAAGCAAGAAGCCAAATAGGTACCAAGGGTACTTAGCTGCCATGAGTACGATTGTACAATCTGAGCCTTGTATATTTGAAGAAGCTGTGAAGAACAAGTTTGGAAGGATGCGATGAACGAGGAGTATGAGACTTGAGTTAATCATGAAGAATGGTGTCTGGGATGTGGTTCCTAGACCCAAGGATACGTCTGTGGTTACTTCGAAATGGCTCTACAAGATCAAACATGGAGCTGATGGGAATGCTGAGAAATTCAAGGCCAAATCTGTAGCTCGAGGCTTCTCTCAAAAGAAAGGAGTAGACTATGATGAGATTTTTGCACCAGTTGTCTGATATACCACCATCCGTTCGATCATAGCCCTTGTTGCCTCGCAAGGATGGAACCTTTATCAGATGGATGTCAAAATTGCCTTCTTGCATGGTTCGCTTAAGGAGGAAGTATATGTGGAACAACCTGAGGGGTTCAAGGTTCAAGATTGTGAGACACATGTATGCGGGTTGAAGAAAGCCCTCTGTGGGTTGAAGCAAGCCCCTAGGGCTTGATATGAGAGAATCGATAGCTATCTTATGAAGTTGGGATTTATGAGAAGTGATGCTGACTCGAACATTTACTTCAAGGTTGAAAAGGACAAACCTCTCATTCTGGTCATTTATGTGGATGATCTCTTTTTGAAAGGTGATGACCCTCTCATTCATCAATGCAAGAGGGAGTTGGCTTCTGAGTTTGAGATGAAGGACCTAGATCTGATGCATTATTTCCTAGGGTTGGAGCTCTGGCAAAAGGCAGGTGAGATTTTCCTTTCTTAGGGAAAATATATTATGAAATTACTTGAGAGATGTGGGATGGTGGATTGCAAGTCTGTGGCTACTCCGATGGAACTCAACTTTAAGAAGCTATGTGGAAGTGCTGCTGGGCCCGAATTGGAAAACCCTACCGAGTATCATCAACTTGTCGGGGCACTGATGTTCTT
The DNA here is from genome assembly GCA_031772625.1 of Pinus tabuliformis. Lineage (NCBI taxonomy): Eukaryota > Viridiplantae > Streptophyta > Pinopsida > Pinales > Pinaceae > Pinus > Pinus tabuliformis. Next base: position 512,845,009 of record CM062820.1, read on the forward strand.
GGTCAACTCCCGTCTTGACATATGCTTCACTGTGAACACGTTGAGTCAATATATGGTCGAGTCTCATCACATTCATTGGATTGCTGCCAAGAATCTCTTGAGATATCTCCAGGGCACTATTCACTATGGATTGAGATACACAGCCACGGATTTGACACCACATGTATATACAGATGCTGACTGGCCTGGCAGTGTGGTGGATCATAAGATCATGTCTGGGTGCTACTTCTCTTTGGGGGCTGCTTTTATATCATGGATAAGCAGGAAGCGTAAATCAGTTGCATTAAGCATCGCTGAGGCTGAATATATTGCTGCGAGTATGGTCTGTTGTGAAGCAGTTTGGTTGAGGAAGCTCTTCAGTGAGCTATTTGAGCACATGCTAGACACCACTGTAATATTCTTCGACAACTAGAGTGAGATTCGTCTATCAGAGAATCCTGTGTTCCACGACCGCTCCAAGCACATTGATATCAGGTACCACTTTTTCTGGGATATGGTACAACGGGGAGTAGTTAGGCTCCAACACATCAGGACAGATGAGTAGGTTGAAAATATTCTCACGAAGCCTCTCGAGAAGGTCAAATTCTTAACCTTTTGAGAGAGACTTGGAGTCGTGGAACGACCCTCTTATGAGGGTCCTGTATGAGTTGAACATAGAGCTCTGGGAGCTCCTGGGGGCATGGGGTACTTCTTGGAGCTAGCTATGAGCAACCATAGGGTGAGTGGTTCACCTTCCCCTAGTGGTGCGCTGGATATAGGGTGAGTGGTTCACCTTCCCCTGTGATACCCCATTATGGTTGACATGTGTGTAGGGTGAGTGGTTCACCTTCCCCTACAATTGACATATGCATAGGATGAGTGATTCATCTTCTCCTATGGCATATGAGCAGGATGAGTGTTTCATCTTCTCCTATGGCATATGAGCAGGATGAGTGGTTCACCTTCTCCTGTTGTTGCCCCAACACATCCTACCCATAGAGTCCGGGACTCATGGGAAGTACCTCTCATCTGGCCAATGAGTTGGGAAAAGCTGGTTAGGGACCATAGCACTACCGATGGACACATCGTGTACTGTTGTACTCCCTATGACTAGGATGCTTGGTGTTCAACAACTTGATCTGGGATCAAGGACTGACTTTAATCAGTGAAGAGTGGTATGATACACTTTCGATCACTTCTTCTTCATTATTATTTCATGGTTCAGCAGAGCAGAGTAGAGCAATGATGGCAGAAATAGTTCAAGATGACAGGTCAACATGATGAAGGATTGGCAGGTGGAATTCTCCCTAGTTGAGTGTTAAAAGCTGGCAAGTAGGGCCAACTTCCACCTTAGGACAACTCATATGATGGAGATGATTATTGCATTGGATTCCTCTTTTAGAGAGGTACAATTTTGATATAAAGACCATCTCATTCTGACAAGAAAAAATGGAATTATGAATTTATTTCTCTGATGGTCAAAATTGTCAAGGTCAGTTCTAGTCAAATGTAGGCTCATGAAGCCCAATAGATGTGTCTCTTCACCCTCAACAAAGTGTATAAATAGGAGAGACCTTTTCCTCATTTGGACATCATCTCATCACATCTTCTTCTCTCTCTTGATTGGGTCATACAACATTGGAGGCATCTCTCTTTCTTTGCACTTGTGGCAATTCTCTCTCTCTACTTTGCACGTGTGGCAGGAGGCCGAGTTTTTTTGGGTGAAATAGGTCGCAGATTTCAGGGCGTTGACTTTGGGTTATTTGACCAGCGTTGACCTTGATTTTTATGCCAAAAGTTTGATTTTAGGAGGCCGCATTTATTGGCTCAGAAATCGAGGTGTTTGGGGACAGTTTGACCAATGTTGACTTCAGGTTGACTTCTATTTTGATTGCAGAAAATTACAGCAGACTTTCTCTCTCCTTTGACTGGGTTTTGACCAAAGAATTTGGGCTGACTTTGACTCTCCTAGAAGGCCGAATTGAACTGCTGTTTAGAGGGTGTTTTGGGGCAGCTTTGACCACCATTGTCTTTCTGGTTAGGGCTGATTTGACTGCTGATTTAGCAGATCTGTTTTGCGCTTATACTTGTGATATTTGTACTCTCTCTCTCTGCTGAACTATTGAAGAATAATAAGAAGATTTGATCGAAGAGTTTCCCCATATTGGGGTTTGTCCCTGGCATCCGCCACATCTTGTGTCCACTTGTCTTGGCTTGTCTTCTGCATATGATTTTATGTTCTATCTGCATTTACTGTCAATGTTTATAAGTTAATGTGATTGCTACTGGATATAATCGGAATCTGTCATTGGGCTGCCAAAGGAACACTGAAGTAAATTGTCTTAAGCATAGAACATACCATTGTTATCTAACATAAACATATTTGAATTTGAGTAATTCCCTCTCCAAGCTACAAATTCAGCGTCGTAATGCTCATGTCGGCCTTCCTCTAATGGTCACGTCCTTTCACTTTCGGAATCAACTATGAACATCCTATCAATGTTCATTCAAAAGTGGCATACTTGACTTGATGTTCGATACATTGCTCTGTGGCTTGCTATAACTTCGTTATGGTTCATATGTCTATTTCTAAGGTTCATTCGATTGTTTTACTTATCTGAGGCTCACATTTATGGAAGATCGTATTTATTTTTATTTAATTTTTTATATTTTATTATTTTTTTGTATGGAAGACTTGCATCCTTGATTACTGTGGCTTGAATCAATGGTTCGGATCTAATTCTCTATTGCACGTAATTACTCAATAGTGGCACACATTTATTGTTTGACTCGTAAACAATGTCTCACTTTTCTTGTCATCTCTGTAGCTAGATTATTGTGGCACACACTTTGTGGTCGCATTGCTTGCTATTGGTGGCTCGCATATTTATATCTATGTATTTTATTTCTCATAGGCTTGCATTGATGTTTTAGTGGCTCGCTTTATTTCTGTAGCTCGCTCTCCTAGTATAGTAACACACATGTATTCTTGTGGATTCGCTTTTGTGGCTCATTTGTATCCGTAGTTTGTCTACTCTATGATTCACATTCTATGTCACAATTGCTTGCTTTACATATATATCTGTGGATCATTTATGTGGTATCACTTGACTATTCTGGCATCGCTTGAATGCGTAACACGCACGATGGCATCGCTTGACCATTCTAGCATCGCTTGACTATTTTGGCATCGCTTGATGACATCACTTGACTATTCTGGCATCACTTGACTATGTAACACGTACAGTAGCATCACTTGATCATGTAACACGTGTCACAATGACCTTTGATATGGATGTAATGATAATTGTGATAGTGATCTTGAGACATTGATAGTGATTTATATGACTATGATCTTTTGATATGGCAGTGAACATTGAAATGATAGTAACCCTAATATTACAACGACCCTAATATATTAGTAAATTTCTGTTGGAATTTCTAATTTTAACCCGTTATAAATTCTTCCTATACTATCTGATTTATTGCTTCCTACTTGTTCAATTTCTTAACAAGTTATTTACCATGTAAATACTGAAAATAAATATAAATACAATATCAACACATATAGATCATCAACTGAAAGTAAACAAGCACACAAATGACACCGTTGTTTTTGGACTAAATTCCCCGTAAAAACCCAATGCGGGAAAACTGGTGGAGCTATTCAGAGGGTTTTATTATTATGCAGTTTCAGAATACAACCTAGCTGCTAGAAATGGCTCACCCAACAGAGAATTCCCTCAGAGTAGTACCTCTCAGTTGGAGATAGATATTTCGGCTAAATCACTGGATGAACGATCCCATAGCAACAATGCAGCTTCTGCTGCTCTGCATCACTCTGATAGGGACTGCGTCACCCTATCCCACTCTCCAGCTCTTAGTGTGTCCCACAAAATGCTCCCAGTGCTGCCTCTAGGCCCTGCGTCAGCCTCTCTAGCCCAACGTTAGCCTCTCTGGGCTCTGCGTCAGCTTCTGGAGCCTCTGCGTCTGCCGTTGGACCCTCTACATCTCACACGTTGGCCCTCTCTGCCTCTGCGCAGCTTCTGGCTACCTCTGTGTGGCCACTGGCTCGCTCTGCATCAACGTCTCCCGGCTCTGCGCTGATCCTCCCGGTACTAACTCTGCGTCTCTGCTATGTATTCACTGCCCCTCAGCTGCAACTCAGATCACTCACTCTATTTACTTAGCAAACCCTACCCCAGAAAATCGAATTCTTGATCTCTCTTGGTGTATTCTCCAACTGACCCTCAAGCCTCCTCTTATACTTTTCTCGTTGGTCCATCAACGACCAAGATTAAATCTCTAATCAATGACTAAGATTAAATTTGGCTTGATCCATGACTTTTGGACCATTCTAACCCAATTTTATATTAATACCCATTAATATTTTATTTTTCCTAAGTTTAGACTTAGGAACTCCATTAAAAATATTAAGTATTTTAATATCTCCCAAACCGGTTAGATTTTGCCCAAACCCTTTCTGGGTCTTGAATATCTCATGTGCTTTAGCCTCTCCACCAGTTTTCATGGCTAGAGCACGTCTGGTGCTACCCCAAATCAACACTCCCTCTTAGCGAGGATTGTGCTCTAGTAATACTCCTCACTGAGCATCACTTTGATTATCTAGCATCGGTACCTGTGCTGATGCTAGGCCTCCCCACCCACATCCTTTGCACTGCTGCATCCTGTACTACTGCCCATGGCCTTGCCACTACCACTACTGCATTTGTACGACAGCTCCCTCTGCATCTGTGTTGCTGCCCATGGCCCTGCCACTGCCACTGCTGCATCTGCACTGCATCCCCTTCTCCTCACGCTGCATCGTGCTACCCATAGCACTGCCACTGCTAACTGCTGCACTGCAACCCAGTTACTGAGAAGGAAGTAACTGATCCACCCAACTCTGACATCCTTGTCAGGTTAGAGACTCTCCCGAAGCTGAAGCTCCCTCTGTTGCTAACAAGTGCTCCCTCTATTAACCTCTGCGCTGCTGCAACAACTCCATGCATCTCGCACAGTTGCACATCTCTCCGTGCCATCCTGCACTGGTGCAATACTCCCGTGCTTCTCACACTGTTGCATTCTGCTAGCCTCTGCACTGTCCCGAGACTCCTGCACTGTAGCACGCTCTACCACTTCATCCGCATCCGTCTCTACTGACATCTTCTAGTCCTGCTACTCCTCTTTGGGGCTTCTGTAGCAAGGTATAATCCAAGAGGTTGGGTACCTCGAGGATCCTGCCCCTCATTGCCTGTAGTGCATCTAACTACAACTCGATGTCTCCCCAGTCCCCACTTCCTCTCAAGTGGCACATGAGCACTCATGGCACAATCATCATCTTTCTCCACTTCTTTCTCCGCCCTCGTTGGCGCTTCCTTGGTCTCAAAAGCCTCTCGCTTACTCTTCTTTCTAGGACATTGGTTCACAAAATGACCCAGTTCCTCACAATGGAAGCATTTGACCTTGGAGAGGTCCTTCTTTCTTTTCTCCTGCTTTCTCGTAGATGCGAGAGCTGCATCTTCTTCTTCCTCCTTCTTGATTCTGACCCCTTTTCCGCTACTCCCCGCCTTGGTCACCCATCTGATCTCTTCTTGATGAAGAGCCACCCACAATTCCTCGCTATCTGGAAGGCTCGACCTGCCTAGTATGCTCTGGACAAATACCTCAATCCTCTGAGATTGCGTTCAATGCGGTCCTCATGGTCAGTTCTTGATCCGACGTGGCCCCTATGGAAGTTAGCTGATCACAGATCTCCTTCAATCCACCAAGGAAGACATCTATCTGCTCTCTCTTCTGCATCTGGTATGAATGCAACTGATTTTCAAGTAGCATCTTCCTCTGCACGGAGGTATGTTGGTACAATTTCTTCAGGGCCTCCCACATCTCATTTACCGTATCCTTCTTAGCAATATGCGGCACAACATGATCCTTGACCCCATCAAGGATGATGCAGTTTGCCCTGGCCATTGCCTCCTCATACTTCTCATTTTCAGCTAGGTCAACTGGGATCACTATCGTTTTCAAGGCAAAGTGCTTGATGCAATACCTGTCTAGAATGGACAAGATCCTGGCCTTCCAAACTACGAAGTTGGAAGCTCCGTCCAGTCTATCCTGATCTCTCAGCCCATTCACTGCCATCTTGCTGCTCTTCTTCCGACTCCTCTGAGTCTCTTTACTTCCCTCCTGGAAGTCCTCAGTTCGACTCCCTCTGAGTCTCGATTTCCTTTCTGGAAATCCCTCCTCCTTGGTCTTTCCCTGTTAGGTACTGTTCTGAACACAGTACCCCACTAGCTTCGCTCTGCAAATTATCCGCAGCTGAGTATCCCATCCCATGAGCCCAGCAGCTATGACTGACTTACTATGACTGGCTTACTATGACCTTCTTGCAATGACCAGCTAGCAATGACTGGCAATATGACCGGCAATTAGGGGTCCTGCCTGATTATTAGGATTGGGGAGTTCATACTATTAAGAAGAGGACTAGTGACTCTGTAACTCATGCATAATATGGAACCGAGTTACTACCTTGACTTTTTATGGATGAACAAGAGAAACTGTTGATGAGTCTCCAGGGGAAGAAGAAGGGGAAGTATTAGATGGCATTTTTCTTAATGATGATTAGCCCTTTCACCTAACTCTTGTCCTCAACAACTTGAAGAACTGAGCCTTTAGGCTCTGCGCAATCCTGACACCGGCAAAATCTGCACCTACTGGCCACAGCGTTAATCCTTCATGACTGAGAAAGATGACCGGGCATTGCGTAGGTGAGGTTTGATCCTCTCTACCACTGCGCTAATCATCCTCCTCGCTCGAACTGATAATGCAGACACTCCGTGTCACCCCTTCCTTGCTGCTTTTTGCTAGGAACAACTTTTGTCACTCGGGACAACTGTTTCTGCTGCTACTGCTCTGCTTGGCTGATGCCTTTAGTTATCCTGTGATCTGCAACCACGCTTTGATACCATGTTGGAATTTCTAGTTTTAACCCATTAGAAATTCTCCCTGTACTATCTGATTTATTTCTTCCTACTTGTTCAATTTCTTAACAAGTTATTTACCATGTAAACACTGAAAATAAATACAAGTACAATATCAACACATACAGATCATCAACTGAAAGTAAACAAGCACACAAGTGACACCATTGTTTTTGGACTAATGTCCCCGGAAAAACCCAATGCGGGAAAATTGGTGCAGCTAATCAGAGGGTTTTATTATTATACAGTTTCAGAATACAACCTGGGTGCCAGAAATGGCTCACCCAACAGAGAATGCCCTCGGCAGTAGTACCTCTTAGTCGGAGACAGATTTTCCGGCGAAATCACTGGATGAATGATCCCACAGCAACAATGCAGCTTTTGCTACTCTGTGTCACTCTGATAGGGACTACATCACCCTATCCGGCTCTCCAACTCTCAATATGTCCCACGAAATGCTTCCAGCGTTGCCTCTAGGCCCTGCGTCAGCCTCTCTGGCCCAACGTCAGCTTCTTTGGGCTCTACATCAGCTTCTGGAGCCTCTGTGTCAGTCCCTGGACCCTCTACGTCTCACACGTTGGCCCACTCTGGCTTTGCGCAACTCTTGGCTGCCTCTGCGTGGCCACTGGCTTGCTCTGCATCAACCTCTCCCGACTTTGCACTGATCCTCCTGGTACTAACTCTACCTCTCTGCTATATATTCACTGCCCCTCAGCTGCAACTCAGATCACTCACTCGATTTCCTCAGCAAACCCTGCCCCAGAAAATTGAATTCTTGATCTCTCTGGGTGTATTCTCTAACTGACCTTCAAGCCTCCTCTAATACTTTTCTCGTTGGTCCATCAACGGCCGAGATTAAATCTCTAATCAACGGCTAAGATTAGATTTGGCTTGATCCATGACTTTTGGACCATTCTAACCCAGTTTTATATTAATACCCATTAATATTTTATTTTTCCTAAGTTTAGACTTAGGAACTCCATTAAAAATATTAATTATTTTAATATCTCGCAAAACGGTTAGATTCTACCCAAACCCTTTCCGGGTCTTGGAGATCTCATGTGCTTTAGCCTCTCCACCAATTTTCATGGCTAGAGCACATCTGATGCTACCCCAAATCAACAACTTCTGACAATGACCTTGATACAGGACAAAGATCTATATGTATAGCAGTGACTTTGTTGCATGGTAGAGAGCTTGATGAATGACATGGTAGTGATCTTGACCTCGTTGTATGACAGTGGCTTGGATGGATGATCAATGACCTTGGGGTATGACTTGTCTCTATGATGATGAGATGACAATGATGATGTTCCTTGATAAGTGAATTACAGTGACATGTATGATGCTACTTGAGACAATGATACGACAATATCTCTCTTGAACTTGTTTGATTTCAGATTGTTCAGTTCACAAACTGACTTGGGTTAGCCCTAGGAGGCACGATGTGATTATACTTATAGTATCTCATTCTTATTGTACTTTTTGTCTCAGTTGAAGAATTGATGAATATCTAGGAAGAAGAATTTGGTTGGGTTTTACCCCTTGTGGGGTTTTGCCCTTGTCTCTGACCTAATCCCGGTGTCTCTATTGTGCATGCTTCTTTTCGACTATTCTTTACTGTTTCGCTATATTGTTAATGCTTATTGTTCTCTCTACATAATTGCTAAATATGAAACAATATTATGGGGTGAATGCTATATGAAAATGCTGAAAAGTTTAAAATTGCAATTATTTACAACATAGAGCAATTTAGCCCGAAAAATTAACATGGTACCAGTGTTGATTTGTGGTAGCATCGAATGTGATCTAGCCATGAAAATTGGTGGAGAGGTTAAAGCACGTAAGATTTCCAAGACCCATAAATGGTTTGGGGAAATTCCGCCCGGTTGGAGAGATATTAAAATAATTAATATTTTTAATGGAGTTCCTAAGTCTAAACTTAGGAAAATTAAAATGTTAATGGGTATTAATATAAAACTAAGTGAGAATGTTCTAAATGACATGGATCAAGCCAAATCTAATCTTAGCTGTTGATTAGGGACTTAATCTCGGCTGTTGAAGACTCAACAGGAAAAGTATAAGAGGAGGCTTGTGGGTCAGTTGGAGACACACCAAGATTGATCAGTCAGTTCAGTTTTCTGGAGTGGGGCTAGCTGAGAAAATTCGAACAAGTGATCTGTTGCAGCGAGGGGCAATGAGTACATAGCAGAGAGGTAGGGATAGTGCCTGAGGGTTAGTGCAGAGAGCGAAGACGCTGATGCAAAGGCAACAAAAGCTACGCAGAGGCAACTGGGGACTGCGCAGAGGATGAGGGGCCTGTGTTGGGTGACACAGAGGGCCAAAGAGCTGACGCAGAGAGTCAGAAGGCTGATGCAGAGGCTTCAGGAGCTACGCTGAAGCTAGCAGGGCTGACGCAGGGCCAAGAGGAAGCACCAGAAGGATTTTCGGTGGGGCAGATTAGAGTTGAGAGGCTGAATATCTATCTCCAAAAATAGGTATTACTGCCATGTAACAATCTCTGTTGGGTGAGCCATTTCAGCACCCTAGTTGTACTCAAGAATCTGCATAACAATAAAACCCTCAGAACTGCTGTATCGATTTTCCCGCATTGGGTTTTTTTAGGGACGATTGTCCAAAAATAACGGTGTTCCTTGCATGTTTGTCTCAGTATTTCAGTTGCTAATCTGTATATGAGTTAAGGCTGCGTTTGTGTTTATCTCAATATTTATATTTATAAATAGCTTGTTAATGGAATAAACACGTAGGAGAAATAAACCAGATAATGCAGTAGGGATTTTTGACGTCTCAGACGTAGAAATCTCAACAATCAGAGCTAGTCTAAAGAAAAGTCATTGAGATCACCCTCGTAGACACCTATGATAGAGCAAGCATGCGTGAAAGGGATGAAGATGGCAGGGACCTAAAAGAATGCTAGGGTTTGAAGGAAACCCTAGGGAGACCTTTTGTTCTTGCAAGTACATGATATGGTTTGGGAGAAACCCTAGGAGTAGCCTAGATATGAAACAGGGTTGGTATGATTCAAAATTGTTCATAATATGATATGATCTGGAAGAATCCATTTAGTTATTCCAGTACTTGTCTAAGATTTAGAGAAAACCTAGATGGACTTGTCTCCTTCCCAAAAAAAGATGATATGATGCAAATTCAGTGATCATCTTGTACATTGATAAGTTGAGCTTGGCTGACAATGAAGGAAACTAGGGATACAAGTAGTACTCAAAAGGATGCATTTCTTCTGAAGATGTCTTTGACATTTGGTTGATGGACAATGGTGGCTCTTGGAGGCAAGATCAAGAGGGAGCTTATAGCTTCCTTCATACTTGGTTAAAGATAAGGATTTTCAAAAGCTTATATTACTTCCTTATGTCGCTGCTCTTGTTTATCATTTTAGACTATTGTTTATTCTTCCTGCATAAGTATTTGAATGATTTGTTCTCTAACTTCTTGGATGAGGATGTGATCAAGGAAAACAAACCTGAGGATCATCAGGATGCAGAATGGTGCAGGAAGAGTAAGCTCAAAGAGGGAGCTAGTGCATGAAAATGAAGGAGCCACTCTCATATCTAGAAAAGAAAGATAGCCCTGGCTCATCATCAGGTACACTTTTATTATGTTTATTTAATTTTTCTATTATTGCACTTGCTCTTGTCTTGGGCTCATTAGGTACAACAGATGGATGTAAGGACCTAGTCCTCAACATCGAGATTGAGAAGGATACAGAGCCATCCCATGATTAGAGTGGCACTTGAAAGATGGACAAGAGCTCAAACTTTGAAGGAACGATCCTCGTCTCCTAGGTTGATGTCTATGATTGAAGAAGCTTCCTATTCAAAGGGAGTAGATTGTTAGGTTGGATGTAACTGTTTGATGAGATGATGAAAGCTATATTTCCTTCATGCAAGGACCTTTTTAGATGACAAGTTGTAGCAGTGTTAGATGCCTTGTCTATGTTAAATACATCAGTGATAAGAAATATGCTTTCAGAGGGAGAAGTTTGCAGCTCCTATTGCTAGATACTCTACTATCAGATGTTTGTGTCATGTGAAGCTGGCTTCCTCCGTGATGATCTTAAGGAAGAAGTGTATGTGGAGCTACCTCAAGGCTTTGAGGCACATAAGAAGAGACTCATGATTTCAGATTGAAGTAAGTCCCATATGGACTCAAGCAAGTCCCATGGACTTGGCATGCTTGGTGTTAATTTGGCAGCTTAGGGACAAATTCCCTCCCTTGGGCAGTCTTCCTCGTCCAGAGAAGCCTCAAATTGCCCTTGGAATAATTTAATTTGGTTAAGGAAAAATGTATTTTTAAAGTGAAAACCCATAATGGCACAAAAGTCAAGTTTAGCCTAAAAGTCTAATTAGCCCTCCTCCAGTGCCTATAAATACAAGTCAAGGCACCTCATTTGGAGACATCACATCAAGCATCTCTCTCTTCTCTCATTGGTTCGTACATTTGAAAAATTGCAGGGTTCTCCTCACACATGCGAAGGAGGAAGTCTTCTTTTTTTGTTGACCGAATTCTACTTTTGTTTGGGTGACTTTGACCAACATTGACCAACCCTGTTTTGGGACGTTTTGACTTGCTTTAACCAGAATTTGACATGTTTTGGAAGGTCACATTTATTGGCACAAGGAACGAGCTTTCTTGGGCATGTTGACTGCAGTTGACCACAAGTTTGACAATAGGCTTTGACTGCAAACCTTCTCTCTCCATTGACTAGGTTTGATCGTGATTTTTGGAGCTGTTTTGACTGAGGTTTGACCAACATTGGAGGCCGAGTTTATTGATTGTTGACTGAGCTATTGGAGGGCAGTTGGTGTTGAAATGTAACTAGTTTCGGTCTTCATAATTTGTATTGAGTCATGACTTGATGTAATTATTGATGTACTTATCAAAAGAAAAGAAATGAAAAATTATTTGTAAAAGAAAATTATTATTATTGAAATGGATTTCTTGCCCATCATGTTGTGGTCCTAGGTCAAAGCACCCGTTGAGTGCTCTAGGAGTCTTGTTGACAAGTCAAAAGGTCAAAGTCATGATGAACTAGCCCCTAGAGGGCTCATGTATCAAAGAAGAAAAATTACTATTGTAAAATGTGATGCCTAGAAGCCTCTAAGGGATGAGTCGGCCAACCCTCTTCATGTCGGCCCAAGGAGGCCTAATTCGCTCTTGTGAAAGGCTATATAAAGAAGAGCCGCACCTCATTTGTGATACTTTGATCAAGTGAAGCATTTCTAGCAAAGTCTGGGCAAGGAAGAAAGAGGGAGAGCAAAGTTCTCACGGAATCCAACGAAGTTCTTTTAAAAGTCAATGAATTGGTTAAGGAAGGAAATCTCTGTCCCTGCTTCCCACACATGCGAGTTTTGGAGGGAAACCTAGGGTTTCCTCAATCTTGTTTTGCAGAGAAGTTGTTTAAGGGTTTGGCTGGCTCATCTCTTGGAAGGTTTGGCCTTGGGTCAAGGTCAAGGTCTTGGAAGTCTTCATTGGGACTCTATAAGAAGATAATTTTGTGGGTTTTTCTCTCTAGAAGAGGTTTTGGCCCTAGCTAGCAACCTACATCTGGTGTTCTTATGTTTGCATTGTCATCTTCTTATTGGCATTTGTCTTGATGATGAACAAAACTAAATAATAATGCTAATGTTCTAATATAACTCACAAGAAAATGTAAAGAATTATAGAGACATCAATTCAATAAACACCCTAAATTTCTGCCCTAGATTTCTCAACATGGAATTAGAACTAAGGCTTTGGGTAGAGGGCAGAAAGAAGATCAGTTTGGCATCATATCATCTCAAGGAAATCATTTACCCTAGACCAAATTTATGAAGGCTGAAGGATCAATATTCTGGGCTAAATTAGAAGCCCTAACTGCAGAAATAAGAACGCTAGCATTCACAGAAAAAATCTAGGGCATTTTGAAGGCAATCAACCCCTGTTCTAGAAGACCGAGAGGCATTTCTAATAGCCCTGTCTAGGACGAGCACTCTGTCAATCAAATTGAAGTTTTGGTCACCTCTTTTTAGCCCTCTCCTCTGTAACAAAATTGTAGACCTATTCTAAAAGGAACGTAGGCATAAAAGTTCTGTGTTTGAAGGAGCGAAAAGTTTTGGAGATGGCCGGGTAGCTAGAAGATCTTCACTACTTAAACCAAATTCATCAATCAAACAATCAAAGCTCTGGATTTATTATATTAGTCTTCTTCTTTGTGGTTCTCAAATCTCTGTCACAAGGCCGCATAACTACTTCATCAGAACAAAGATATGTGAAGGTCATTTGTGGATGTTGAGACCCTTACCTAGCAGCCCTAAGGAAGCCGCATTCTTTGGTATATGAGCGAAGGTTAGCAGTATCTCCAAGAGGTCTACAAAATCTTCCAATCTTCTAAAGCTATCTCTGATATGTATAATTTATTTCTGTTGCAAATTGTTCTGGGTATTGGAAGGCATCAAAATACATATCTACTATCTTCTCCAACAGTCTTAGAAGAGGAGGCAAACCCTCTATTAAGAATCAAGATTTCTGTGATACTACTATTGCAAGTCGAAAGCTCTAGAAAAGAACCAATTTTGATTCGTTCATGTCATTTGTAAGCCCTAGAAGAAGCATTACTCTTCTCCTATGCAAATAATTGATCCATGATTATGAGCATAAGTCTTATCTCCAACTTCTGTCATAAGTACCAAAGGTTTGGAATGAAGAAAAGCAAGATCCAATCTCTACATGTTCAAACCGAGATTCTGAGCATTTCTGTGGGAAGTCAAGTTTTGAAGATCGAATCAGTCCTTAGAGATACAAATTAGAGACTACAATCATCATATAGGAAGGAGCCAAGATCTCCTTCATATTGACTACAAAGATATTCCTTAGTCCTGTAAGAAAGAGACGTAGATCGAGTTATTCCAAGAATATCTTAAAATTATAGTCACCATTGCTCAAAGTTTGTTGACCTGAATAAATATAAGTATGAAGGATCTGTACAGACATTGGTAATAAGGTTGGCACTCATATATATATAGATACTATTCTATTTCACCCTAAGTCAGTAAGCCAACCTGTGGTAACCTTGATCAAGGGTCCATAAATTTATTTGGCCACATTTAGAGTTAAGGGAAGCCACAGGTTGTAGGTAAGATCAGACTATTGTGATAGTGACATCATCAGTATACGGTAATTTTGAGAGATTGTTGACAAGCATTGAAAATATTGCTACACTTATATCTATTAGTCCAGCGTGATCTGTGCAAAATGGTTAGCAGAAAAGAAAAAGGGTTATAGACTTTGAAGAAATAACAAGGTTATATCATTGTGACAGTCATCAATAATTCTGTGTAAATCAACTTTTGGGTATACGAAATATTGTCACACATGTTGCAAGCAATTTTGAGGACCTGTGCATTTTAAGGTGGATACAAAGGAACAACATTCTATTAAAATGTAGGTTTTAACCCCGTACAGAAATTACCTGCATACGAATTCTAAAACACAGAAAATAAATAATGCGAGAGTAGAACACATATACACAGAGATTTTCCCTTGGATCCCAAAACTGGGACTACCAGCTTGATTTTTCATTATGTTCCTTTCAATGTTATAATACATATTTATACATGCCGAAGCATCCAATACCATGGACCGAAAACCATCGCGTCTAATACCATGGACCAAAAACCATCGTGTCCAAAAAACATGTGCGAAAATCATGCACAAAACCATAGGTGGGTCCACCCAACCTAACATAGGGTCCAAAACCAAAAATTTTTGGGGCGCTGCCCCGGACCCCATAAAGTGGGGTTACAGGTGCCCCTCAAAACCCCTGTTAACTACGTGGAAAGAATATAACACAACCCAACATTCTCCCACTTCTTATTTTCTTTCCACAGGGGGCCACAAGAGAGCTTGGTCATTTTTCCAGCCCTAAAATGCCCATTGTCTCTCTACAACAAGAGAACTTCTCAGAGCTCACAAATTTTGTCAATTGCATCTGCAGTATTCTTCAAAGTGTCCACCTTTACCAGCAACACCTTTTTGTCTTCTATCATATCCCTCACAAAATGATACTGAACATCAATGTGCTTTGTCTTTGAATGATATGCAAGGTTCTTTGCCAAGAAAATTGCACTTTGGCTGTCACAGTCTATCCTTATAGCTTCCTATACTAACCCCATACTTGAACACAATCTCTGCAACCAAACTGCTTCCTTGTTTGCATGAGTGGCTGCCATGTATTCTGCCTCTGTAGTTGACAGTGCCACTACAGATTGTTTCTTACTCATCCAACTGGCTGCACCTCCAAATAGGTTAAACACATACCCACTTGTAGATCTTCTCTGATCCAGATCTCTAGCCCAGTCTGCATCAACAAAGCCATGAATATCCAACACTCTGTCCAATCCTGGTCTTCCTTGGTAGCACAAACCATAATCACTAGTGCCATGCAAATACCTGAAAACTCGCTTCACTGCTGTCCAGTGCTCCTTCCCTAGTTTTGACATAAACCTGCTCAATGCTCCCACTGCATGTGCAATGTCTGGTTTAATACAAACCATTGCATACATCAAGCTACCGACTGCACTTGCATATGGAACATGGGACATGTCCTCTTCCTCTTCTTGTGTCTTGGGACACTGTTCAGTAGATAACCTCACACCTACAGGAATAGGAACCTTCACCGGTTTACTATCCTGCATATTAAACCTTTGCAATATTGTCTCGACATACTTCCTCTGGTTTAACCAGAGTTTCCTCTTTGCTCGATCTCTTTTAATTTCCATGCCCAAAATATAGTTTGCAGCACCAAGATCTTTCATGTCGAATTTGGAGGACAATTGGGTCTTCAAATCCTGGATAACTTCTTTGTCATTTCCAACCAACAACATATCATCCACATACAAGACCAGATAAATAAAACGGTCACCAATTAATTTAAAATACACACAGCAATCTGCTTTGCTTCTGGTGAAGCCAAGTCCCCATATAAATGTATCAAATTTTTGATACCACATCCTTGGTGATTGTTTTAACCCATATAGAGACTTCTTTAACTTACATACCAGTTCTTTCTTACCCTTCACCGCAAAGCCTTCAGGTTGCTTCATGTAGATCTCCTCTTCCAGATCCCCGTGAAGAAATGTTGTCTTCACATCCATCTGTTCTACCTCAAAATCAAAAGCAACAACAATAGATAAAAGTAATCTAATAGAAGTTACCTTGGCAACAGGAGAAAAAATATCACCAAAATCAATTCCCGGCACCTGGGAATAACCCTTTGCTACCAACCGAGCTTTGTATTTCTCCACATTTCCTTCTGCATTTGTCTTCTTTTTGAACACCCATTTGCTGCCAATGGGTTTCCTTCCAGCGGGCAACTCCACTAGATCCCAAGCCTCATTTTTGTGCAAATATGCCATTTCATCAACCATGGCCTCTTTCTAGAGTTTTCCATCCTCTGAATCCACTGCTTCCTTCACAGTTCTGGGATCATCATCAGTAACAGACAGTAAAATTTGAACAAGAAGCATATGGACTATACCTTTCTGGCTGCCTTCTTTCTCGAACTGATCTTCTCACAGTCGGAGTTTGTGGCTCTTCATCTTCTGATTCCTCCTCTAATGTAGAATCTGATTCTTCCTCCTTTAGCTCAAACTCTATCTTCTCAGGTTCCTTTGGTTGGACTTCATGTTTAATAACATCTTGCACCTCTCTGAACACCACATCTCGGCTGTACACAACCTTCCTTGTTACTGGGTTCCAAAGCTTATAACTCTTTAAACCATTCTTATATCCAATAAAGATGCACTTTTCAGATTTACTATCCAACTTGGTTCTTTTCTCCTTTGGAACATGTACATATGCATCACATCCAAATACCATCAGATGTGAAAGAGAGGGTTTCTTACCAGTCCATACCTCTTGTGGAGTCTTATCCTCCAACGCTGATGAAGGTGACCTGTTGACCAGGTAACATGCAGTATCCACCGCCTCTGCCCAGAATCCTGTCCTAACCGACACCACTGAGCATGCTTCTTGCCCTTTCCATCAATGTCTTATCCATTATTTCTGCAACTCCATTTTGCTGAGGTGTATATGGAGTAGTCTTCTGTCGTGCTATACCACACTTCTTACAGAATTCTTCAAATTCCTTGCTGCAAAACTCTCCACCATTATCTGTCCTCATCACCTTTATCTTCTTTTCTGTTTGATTTTATACGAGAGCCTTAAATTCTTTAAACCTGTCAAAGGCTTCAGATTTCTTCTTAAGGAAATATATCCATGTATTCCTTGAGAAGTCATCTATAAATGATACATAGTACACAGACTTACCCAATGATGGAACCTTCACAGGTCCAAACACATCACTGCGCACAAGTTCTAATATCTGTTTCGCCCTCTTACTACGAGAGGGGAAACTCACCCGATTCTGCTTCCCATATACACAATTTTCACAAAAATCAAAATCCAGAGAACTATTACTCATACCTTCTACCATACCCTTACCATCAAGTATTCGAAGGCCCTTCTCTCCAATATGTCCAAGCCTTTGATGCCACAACATGGTCTTTTCTCCAGAGACCACTAGATTTTCTGCTCCACTTTCAGGAACCATGGAACTGCTGCACCCATTAACAACAGTGCTACCTTGCAGCTTGTACAGAGTTCCAATCTGAACTCCCCGCATCAATACCAGTGCTCCCTGAACCATCTTGCAGGTATCCTTCTCGAACACTGTTTTTACCAATGTTGCATTAATCGTTATCGGGATAATATCGGCGCAAGGAAAAAATCGGAATTATCGGGAAATAATCGGGAAATAATCGTTTGGTACAAAAATATTCATTTTTTTCAATTTTTTTAATATCTAAACTATCTACAACATAAAATAAATACATTGACATATGATAAAATAACTAATATATAAGATGTTTAATATCATTTCTAGTGCTAAAATCACACATAACATTGAATCGTGTCCTGAATAGTAAGTCCTGACTCCGGAGTCCCAACTCAGCCTCAAAATATCAACAAAAAATATAATAATGTATCTCATCATGTCATAATGTCATATGCAATAAAATGAAGAAAATAACTAAAGTCTAATCCTATTGATTTCCTCTGTCCCTCTTGCGAGAAAATGCCATAGCGTTCCCTTTCCCTCTAGATGTAGATGATGGTGCTGTTGGAGTTGGCAGTGGAGTCTACTATGCTCTAGAAGCTGAAGAACTAGAAGTAGGAGCTATAGGAGGTAAACCATGTCCTCTACTGGTGGCAAGGGTAGCCTGGGCAGGTGGTGTCACCTGGAAACATTACAGTCTCCCAATCCTGAAATCCTGAAAAACTGATAAGTTTGCTGGATTTTGAATGAAATCTAAAATTCTACTTTCTCCATATGAAATCCAATGAGGCTGGAACCACTCTCAAACATCCTGAGTCATTTCATGGTAATGTTAAAAATTTAAGTAAAAGGATGAAAATGAAGATTAAGGAGAATGTCACTTTTACTTTAAGAATTTACCATTACCATGAATAGCATATCAATAATAGGGCCTAGACTTGATCATTAAGCTGCCCCACTAAAAAATTATTTGTTTCTTTAAAAAAAAATTGCATTTCAAACATTTAGCATCCCTTAAAAAACAAAAAAAAACATTATAAAACCTCGCTGCCAGAGACCCCCACGATAATTTCAATTGTTATTGCGATAAATTCAATAAAATCGGCAAAAAAAAATTCCGGCGATTATTTCGTATAGTTATCGCGATTTTATCGGGATAGCGAAAAAATCGCGATTATTTCAATTTATCGCGATATTATCGCGATTTTCACAACACTTGTTTTTACACCTGCATCATCCAGCTTACTAACAGAAATCAGATTTCTGGCTAATGCAGGAATATGCAGAACATCCGGAAGTGTTCTAACCCTTCCACCTTGTAGTTTCAACTTTACTTTTCCACGACCAATGATTCTAGCCTTTCTGTCATCCCCCAAGAAGACATCACCACGATCATATTTCTCATACTCACAAAACCACTCTCTATGGGGAGTGAAGTGAAAGGATGCACCTGAGTCAATCAACCATGCCTCATGATCTACATGTGTACTTGATGAAGCCAAGTACACATCCCTACCTTCATCTGAGGTGGTTTTCGCCTCTGCAGAAGGAGCCTCATCAGATCCCTTTCCTTTGTCAGGAGCTTTAGATTTACAGTCCCTTTTGAAGTGGCCTTCCTTTCCGCATTTCCAGCACCCCACCTTTATAGGTTTTCCTGGAGATTTAGATCTCCCACTCGATGACTTATTTTTGTTTCTATTCTGGGACTGTCCTCGTACAGACAAGGCATCACCATTTTGGCTCTCCATATTTTTCTGTCTCATCTCCTCCGTCAGCAAGGCTGAGACTATTTTATCAAACTGCAAGGCAGTTGCATTGCTACCTATTGCAATAACCAGACTGTCCCACGAATCTGGTAGAAAACACAACAAACTGATGCACTTATCTTCATCTGAAATTTTAATATCAACAGATGCTAACTGACTTACCACAGTATTAAATGCGTTTAGATGCTCTGTCACCGAGTCTCCATCTTTCATCCTCAGGTTATACAGCTTTTTCCGCAGGAACAGTTTATTCACCAGAGACTTAGATTGGTACAAAGTCCCTAACTTCTCCCACAAAGCCTTTGCTGTAGCTTCCCTTGATACATTCAACAATACTAAATCTGAGACACACAATTGTATTGTGCTCTTTGCCTTTTGATCCAACTTCTTCCATTCTTTATCAGACACTCCCGTTGGTTTAGTACCCGGATCTACCACGATCCACTGATCTTTATCCACCAACAGATCCTCCATATTGAGTTTCCACAACTCAAAACTCTGTCCATTAAATTTCTCGATCTCTATCTTTCCACTGCTCGCCATCTTCTTTCACCACCAGAATCGATCTCGCAGATCTCCCACTGAACAGGGTCTATCACAAGCTCGAGCGAAACCCCTCAACAACAAAGGCGTCCCCTTGAAGCCAAATCTGCTCTGATACCAAATGTAGGTTTTAACCTCGTACAAAAATTACCTGCATACGAATTCTAAAACACAGAAAATAAATAATGCGAGAGCAGAACACATATACACAGAGATTTTCCCCTGGATCCCAAAACCGGGACTACTAGTTTGATTTTTCATTATGTTCCTTTCAATGTTATAATACACATTTATACATGCCGAAGCATCCAATACCATGGACCGAAAACCATCGCGTCCAAAAAACATGTGCGAAAATCATGCACAAAACCATAGGTGGGTCTGCCCAACCTAACATAGGGTCCAAAACCAAAATTTTCTGGGGCGTTGCCCCGGACCCCATAAAGTGGGGTTACGGGTGCCCCTCAAACCCCCTGTTAACTACGTGAAAAAAATATAACACAACCCAACAATATCATTGTGACAGTCATCAATAATTCTGTGTAAATCAACTTTTGGGTATACGAAATATTGTCACACATGTTGCAAGCAATTTTGTGGACCTGTGCATTTTAAGGTGGATACAAAGGAACAACATTCTATTAACATAAATGAAAAATTGTAGTCCAAGGGGCTAGATGCAGGGTCACAATTTTGTGAAGAAAGGAAATATGTTCCATCATAAGAAAGGGATGTCGTTTTGTTGTCTCACATCTTGGAAACTTCTAGAAATTCTTGGGTAAATGATATCTCGTTGCGGACAACCCTCAGAGATTTATGCATCACTGATAAACAAGCAGAAGAGTAGTAGTATGATGGAGCAAGAAAAGATAAAGAAAAAACAGAGAAGGATATCTCGAGTTGATGCACACCTTGAAGGAAAAACAATAAAGAATCCATGGCATTCGAAATTGCAGGGCTCTATAAGTATGTAACCATGAGGTATGTATGGCATATTTTTGTTAAGGGTCCAACATGAATTGTTGTAGGGTTGACTGATTGTATAGGGTTTGTTGTTAAAATTGTTGACTCTAGTAAAAACCTTAGTCATATAGAAACCTAACTTTGTTCCCTCAAAGAAGTCCTATCCCTTGGTCTTTAGGGTTTGTGTACAATCTAGGGCTCATGTCAAGTAAGCATGGATTAGGTTGATAAGACATGGAAGTCTTGATCTATGGTTGGCACTTGAAAACCCTAGAAGTACAACCTCTACGTCTTGTGGCAACCTTATATTGAAAGATTGACATCATGCTTTTGTGATTGTATACTTTGCTTGGGTGTAATTGTCAATAAATGCTATAGGTAAGGAAGTAAAGAAAGAAGGATGGGCAGATCCTCTCTTTTTGGCAAGCATGATGGAAGGAGGGAACTGTAAGGATCCTTGGATCCTTGGGAAATATGATAGATCCATGATGTAATTGTGCAACTGTGGATGCTTGGAAGAATCAATGACAACATACGAAAGAATTCATGGTATAGTAGTCAGCTCGTTGATAGAAAGATTTTGCTACACACTGATAATAAGGATCATTTATGGATCCTCCTTCGGGATGACATGAAATGAGTTGTTGTTGGAGATTTCCAGAATAGAACTGTGTAATATTTGTGATCCGTCCAATGTTTTGGATGGTAACTCCATCCATCATCAGGGACCAAAGAGCCTTGTGCATAAACGAGTGTTGAAGAGCCTATTAATAGGATAAAAGGAACTAGGTATCTGTTGGATTAATGGTAAAAAGTAATTAATAAGTAAATTAGAAATAACAATTATAAATTATTTGACCAAAATCACTTTTAACAATTAAAAGGAATTAGTTAAAATTTAATGATTAAAATAGATAAGTAACACTTTTAGTTTTGAAAAATTAATAATATTTATTAATTGAGAAAGCTTAAAGAGAATTAGGAATGAAATAATTAAAATAAGTTTTTTTTTTGAAAATAAGAATAAGAATTAATCAATAAAGGGGGTTTAGCATAAAATTAAAATTAATAATTAAGTATTAACAAAAAGAATTAGTTGTCAAGTCTCACTAGCACAACCAGTTGAGGATGGGCCTCGTTAGCAAGGCGTCCTGGGATCAAAACTTATGGGAGGTGGTTGTGCCCTGTGCTAGGGGGAGGAGACATGCTAAAAAATTTAGTCAACTAAGGGTTGGTGTGGCCGAGGCTGGGTGCGATCCCCGGGTGAATTTGACGGGTTAGATGCCCCTGGGTCGCGGCTCCTCAAGCCATAGGTCAAGCTTGGAGGATCACAGACAACTTCACAAACAAAAAAAAACAATAAGAATTAGTTAAAATTGACCAAATTTCAAATGAAATAAGAGATTTAAAATGAATTGGAATGAGAATTAATAAAAATAATATTTTTTTTTAAATTTCTATAGTTAAAATTTAATAATTAAAAGTAGAAAACACAGATAACTAATGAAATCGTGAGACTTAAGATCTAAAGCAAGAGTTAATTAAAATAAGAATTGAAGTACTAATTGCACATAAAAATTCAAAAAAGAATTAATAGAAATTAAGAATTAATCAAATAATAAGATTAAGATTTGTTAATTAGAATATATATATCTGTTTTAATTAGATAAAAATAATAATTAAGAATTTGTCAAGATGACCATAAATTAAAAATTATTAAATAATTAAAGGAAAAGAAAGGCTCATAAGGGAAAGAGGGCAATAAAAGTTTTGAAGGCATCTAGGGAGGGGGAGAAGTTAACCAAGGGAGGGTGAAGAGTCAATGGGTGAGATGGTAGATGACGGGTTTCTTCACCCTAGGAAGAATGGCTATGATGATATCACTGTTTTTGGAGTAGGCAAGCTTGCTGGTTGAGTGGCAGCATGATGGACCTCATCCTGGAAATGAGGAGCAGGGCTAGATGACTGGCTGAGATATGTTCCGCTAAAGACTCTGATGAAAAAATTAAAGACCATGAAGTTGATGAAGACATGATATGCTCTGCATGATCCTGCGATATGGAGAAGATCCACTTTAAAGGAGGATATGATGACTCCATTTTGTTGCTGCCTTGGTACTTAGTCCCATGAGTTGATGTACATCATGATATTAGATATGATATAGCAAGTTGTAGATGGTTTGATGGGTCATGTCCTGATCTCTTTCCGGATGTTCAAAAAGTAGCCATGTTCGAGCTCTATGATGATTAGTTCGTGATGAAGATGATGATATAACAAAGGGCCATCATAAAAAGGTAACTTTAATTTGATATTCATTTTGATATTTGAACTCATTTGGTTGAGTTGAAACATGACTACCGAAAGAGGGTTGTAGAATGTCACCTACAACCAGTATGATTGGATGGAAGATCCTAAAAGAAGCATGACATGAAAGAGATTGCTGGATGAAGGATAACCAGATGTGGACTAAAGGATCACTTTCTGAGGAAAAAAAGGATGACATGATTGCTGTTTCAACACTATGGTTTGTTGAAAGGAAGTGATGAAGAAGATGGCTGATGTCCTACGAAGAAGTTATGAAGAAGAAAAGCTCCATGATGAAGCCATATATAGAGGGTCATGTAAGAAAGCTTGTAAGTGTGATGATAATGATAGAGCCCTGAGAGCTACTATCATAGCTGCTAGTGATTGACACTTCTCCCTAGTTGAGAGGGAGCTCCTCCCTGGTGGAGAGGAAGTGACGAATATAGTTCTCTGCTTCATGTGTCATGCACTAGACCAGGACTAATAGCCGTGTTGTCGCCTGGATTGTACAGTTACAGCGAAAACCGCTCAGGGCGTTGGCTGTCACTCTGATCCCCGCCCACTCCGTTCTAGCTGTCTCCCAATAACAAACTATGGGGGGTAGTCCCTATGGAATGAGGTGAAGGAAAACAAGTTGGGAACCAACTTGCTTGGGAGACACGGATGAGTGGCCTAGCTACTCGTTTAAAATTATCGAGACTTAGGGATTTAATGAGATTTAGAGATGAGACCAATGCCTTATGGAGTCACAATTCTTGCTTATTACAAATTTAAACCAAGTAACCGGATGGACACCTACTACTTAATATGATAGACTAACCTGTATGAGATGCAACTCCTAAGAACTAGGTGTGATGCAAGGGTGTTGGTTGATTTTAGATTAAATGCTTTGTCTAAGTTGAACCTTTCCCTTAACTGTTTTGAGAAACAACCTTCAGAGTAGGTTGTGGGATGGAAGCCAACGGGAAGCACACAGTGGCCTGATTAACGATACCTCCCCCCGTGTTCCAACCACTCAGTGCCTTCGGTGCTGTAGAGATTGTGGCTCTGACAACTGCAAGGTCACTGTGTTAACTGCTAAGAAGGACTGAAGCCCTCAAACTAATCGGAAAAGGGTTACCTTAGGAGTCTATAAACCAAGCTTATGCTTGGAGGTAAATTGTTAATGCAAACTATGTCTTGAATGCTTATGCAACGATGGTGAGTGGAATTATCTTGAGTTAAGATTAGTTTATATTATTTAAGTACTTAATGCGAATTTCCTTATAGCAAGAATACTTAACACGGATTAGATAACGATCTTAAAACAAGATGAGTGCTTAAGGATACAAGTGCATGCTTCAACTATGGATTAATCCACAAGATGCCTAACCAATTCTTGACAAGAACTTAGAGCAATTTTTCTACTTATCAATTAGCCAAAAAGTTATAAGATGCCAATCGCAATTAGCCAAAAAGTTATAAGATGCCAATCGCAACTACCCAAGATGATTCCAAACAAGATTATGTGTGATCTTATTACTCAATGCCAATTATTAAGAGAAGCTCAATCAGATT
The DNA here is from genome assembly GCA_031772625.1 of Pinus tabuliformis. Taxonomy (NCBI): domain Eukaryota; kingdom Viridiplantae; phylum Streptophyta; class Pinopsida; order Pinales; family Pinaceae; genus Pinus; species Pinus tabuliformis. The sequence goes on from CM062820.1 coordinate 512,869,734, forward strand.
CAGAAGATCCCAATATACCAAAGAGACTTATCACCAAGATGATTTATGATTTAAGTGCTTTAGTGAGTGAACCAATTAGATGTGAAATATGAATTCTTACATAAACTCACAAGAAAAACACAATGTTAGCCACTTCCACAATGTAAATGCTAGGTACAAGTAACAACGAAATATAGAACTATGAAAACTTATGTACTTTATGTTCCAATGATGTTTTTATGAGCAATAAGTGACTATTATGACAACAGTAAGAGAGTTATGACAAGAAGTAAATTCTCTTTAGCTATCAAATTCAAAGTGTATATGCTTGCCTAATGTCATAGAGAGGAACGCAACTGCCAAATAAATTTAGCCAACTCAAGAATCAAATGTGTTAGCCCTCTTAAGATGTATTTTGCCACGGTTATATCAGATCTGAATGTTAATTACAACAGTAAGAAAAGTGCATAAACAATTAGTTATTAATGCTTGAACCAATGCCAAATTTGATCCAAAACTTAGAAGAATTTGCAAAAACTGAAAAATCAAGTTTTTAGTCCCGTTAGAGTGTGTTATTCAGAAAACTTCAGATCTGATTCAGTGATTATACAGAAAATTCCAGCAAACAAAACTTTAGATCTAGGCTGCATCTTTGAAGCCCAAGTGGCCAAAATTTAAGAAAATCCAAATTTTGCAATTTTGAGTTATTTTGATGAATTTAAATGTGATTTTAGGGCTTATGATATCACTGTTATAAAATGAAAATTACAACAGTAACAAAATAGTGAAAATTAGGGTTTAGAGAGAAAACCCTAGGCTCAAGGCCTTGAAGATCCCTTGACCCAAATTCGTTGAAACTTTGGGATGAAGTTGCCACCTGAAAAAGTATATTTTTTGAAATCCAAAACCTGCAAAACCACCAAGTATTCAGTCCAAAAAAATTAGAGATGAATTTAGGGCAGATTAGGGTCAAGGAGGGCCAACACTAGGCCTAATAGGGCTAGCGTTGAGAGGTAAGGGAGCTAGGAGGCCGAGGAAAAGGTGAATGAAGAAGGAGAAGGCCAAGAAAAGTCAATGCTGAAGGGGGAAAGGCATACAAGGTTGGACGACTAGGGCTAGAGGGAAAACGACTAGGGCTTAGAGGCCTGAAGGTCCACAGATAGGCCTAAGGGCAACCGTCTAGAGCTTTTGAGGGAGGCTGAGGCTTTTCAAGGCCAAGGCTAGGCCAAAAATGGCCTAAAACCCTTAGCGCAGGGTTAAGGAGGGAAGGCTGAAGCCCCTAGGGCTCACGACCAGTCCTAAATAGGGCCAAAAAGCTTCCGCTGGGCATTTTTAGGCTGCCGCAGAGGCTGAAGAGGGGGACGCTGCTCTCGGAGGGGCTGGATCCGGGCCCGGGAGGCCTGAAAAATGAAACCCTTGCTTTAATTTTTTTTTCTCTTCCAGATCTGATTTTTTCTGCAATTTTTCCAATAGTTGGCCCTGCAAAATTTCTAGAAACTAGATCTTATTCTCAAGGGTCTAGATCTAGCTCTACATCAGCTTCTTCTCTTAACTTCACATGCAAAAATAGAAATAAAACACCCAAAGGCCCAAATATATACAAAATCTCAAAACCCCATAACCCCAATTAGCAAAAATAACTTACAAAATAATTTTACAAACATACAAATATAAGGGTTTTGAAAAACAATTTTTTTGAGTAATAATTTTTTTATGGATATTTTCTTTGATAAATGGCTAGAATATACTTTAGAAACCCAATGCACACTATAGCCTTAGTGAAGATTAAATCTACCACATAAATATTCAGGATGCAAGCAAAGTTGATGCCTGCTCACAATTTGTGAACTTGGAGACCAAGGATTGAAGTGCCCACAAACACTATGTATTTATCTCAAGAAAATCCGTTAATCATATGGCGAATCAAATCACCTAAGATTAGCCTAAAACTATCAATAGAATGATTTTATCTCCATCTAATGAAAAACATATCTTACCATTTATCAACACAACATAGGAAAACGTAGTAAGTACATACCACAAATAAATGAACATGGAACACCTTGAATTGCACCCCAATGTCTTTATTATGATAGAAATAAAATTTCCCAGTTGGACAATAGTGTTACATAACATGTTTCAACAACAATTTCTTAGCCAAAAATTTGATGGCTAGAGACTCAAATGACTCTCTAATTTATAGATAAATTCTCCAAGTGGAAAAATAACGACTAGTTTGCTTGATTTTTGTCAAAATAATCTCGACCGTCAAAAAATACTTGATCATCTTTTAATCTTAGCCGTTGAATTTTTATTATTTGAGGAATTTTCGAATTTATCATTTAATTCCATTTTTATTAGCTCAAAATTAATTATTTTGAGCTAATTTCCTAAAAAATTTGACTTTGATTTAACCACCAAGGTCCAAAGGTCAATTTTTCTTGAAATATCCAATATTCCTTTGGTGAAGGACCTCCAAAAATTCATTCTTTTAAGACCTACGAATTTTTCCACTTGAGAATTTAATTTTCCTAAGACATTTTAATTTGACTCTAATTAATTAATTTTTTGGCTTAAAATTTAATTATTTTTGCCAGAAAAATTAATTAATTGACACTTGAGGGGATTTAATGTTTTTTCCACCCTCTAATATTTTAACCATGGTGTCTAAGTATGAGGGACCATGCATTAAAATATTTTTTACATAAGATTTTTTACAATTCAACCCTCAAAGGGGGAATACTCGTTCGGCTTAGACCCTCAAATTACATACCCAATCATGCAACATAATATGATATAGTAGACCAAGTGATTTGTAATAAAATAATTTAGCCAATTAGCTTAAATTATTCTCAAACCACTTTTACATAAGACTCAACTAGAAAACTATGACTCACCTAACACTTTGATGAAGAATTCCACCCTAGCTTTGGGGTGAGGTTGGAAGGAAAAACTTTGCCGACCATCTGTGTTTAGAAACACAAATGAATCAGTGAGACGAAAAACCTCGTAAGATGAAACTCTTGCCAAAATAATAGGCTTGCTTAGGTTGTTACATACGTTCACAGTTTTACTAACATCATTTACATTACATAACTTGTAGAATAGGTTTACAACGACACATAAACTGTTGATAGATGATCCGATCTTGTTGAAAAAATAGGTACTTCCGCTTCCTTGGAACTTTGACAAAAAACGTGCAACTTCTGGCTCCATATGGGGATATGTTGTTTCCAAGAAGTAACGTGAGAATCCCAAAATCCTGCATCCAAGAAAACAAAAATCCATCAAATAGATATCCATTCAAAATTGAAATTATCATGCATACATAATAAATGTCATTGGAATAGAAAATTCTACTCTAACAAACTGAAACATAAAAGACATAATATAAATGTGTGAAATAAAACTATCTAATGACATGAAATAAAAGGGAGTAGGGTTAGATATACTATACAAAACGATGTTCTATGGCATTAGATGTCATTGATGAGGTGCAATCTCGGGCATCTGCTTGTTGATTGGTAGATTAATGGGCTGCTTTTCAGATGTCCCTTGTTGAAATTTCACCCTCTTCAGTCGGTGTAACTGCTCATCACTCTGTTGCATATCTCTATCAAACTAAAATCTGTTTCTCTTTCTGCTCAGAGGAGGGGATGGGCGGTGAAATGAAGAAAAGTGATAGACTGGTTGAACAAATTCTGACTCGAAGTGCGGTGGATGACCCTGTGGCGTAACTTCTTCACCATTTTCCAATCTCTTTCCAATCCCCTCCTAGGACCCTTTTCCAATCCCCTCCTAGGACCCTTGCTAGTTTGAACAGTAACACTATCCACAAGCTAGGCTTGTTGGGATTGCCACCCATCTGGCCAATGGTTGAGGATACTTGAGATATACTATAATTCTTACCATATATGGTAACTGGTATCCTGCTCAAGTGATGGGATGCAGGTGTTCTACCACTTGACTCTTGAGGGTCAAGGTGGGAAGGATCAATGGACAATAGGATAGATTGCGATCTTTACCTTACATGGTAAGTTGTATCGTTCCTATTGTCGGACAATAGGATAGAGTGTGATCCTTACCTCTCATGGTAAATGGTATCCTACCTATTGTAGATCAAATATATAGGGTGGCAGATTAATCTCCCCTATTGTCTGTGGATATAGGGTTCGTCTTCTATAGATAAGACATCATTATTCAACTGATGATCAAAGGGGAGACAAGCTGAGATGAGATGTGCTGAGATGGATATCTTGTTGATACAACTGAAATGAAGGTCATGCAACTTGACTTGGAGGCTTGTAGGGTTTGGAGGATCTAATCAATCTCCTCTACCGTCGATTGTGGATTATTCTTCTTTTATGAGACAAGATGAAATGCTTCGAAACTAGATAAGATGAGATATTTGAGATGCGACTTTTGATGTAGATGGAAATTCCTCCCTAACTGAGAGGGAGCGTTGAAATTTGGACAGCTATGGGACGGATTTCCCCATAGAAACCCTAAGACCCGATGAGGAGCCAATCTCGCTCCAAAAAAGAATTCAATTTGGACAAAAGAAAATATTATTATTAATATGTTTGACACTTCTCTAATTACTATAATATTGTTGTGACAAAATTATTTCTGTAATATTTGAATTTGAATTTAAGTAATTCCCTCCACAAGCTACAAAGTTTGTTCATAATGCTCATGTTGGCCTTCCTCTAATGGTCACATCCTTTCACTTTCAAAATAAACTATAAATATCCTATCAATGTTCATTCAAAAGTGGCATACTTGACTTTGATGTTTGATACATTGCTCTGTCGCTTGATATACCTTCGTTATGGTTCATATGTCTATTTCTAAGGTTCGTTGGATCGTTTTACTTATCTCAGGCTCGCATTTAAGGAAGATCATATTTTTTTTTTGTGGAAGACTTGCATCCTTGATTACAGTGGTTCGAATCAATGATTAAGATCTAATTCTCTGTGGCACATAATTTCTCAACAATGGCACGCATTTGTTGTTTGACTCGTAAACAATGGCTTGATTTTCTTGTCATCTCTACCGTGGCTCACATATTTATATCCGTGGATTGTATTTCTCACAGGCTCGCTTTGTTTCTGTAACTCACTCTCCTAGTGCAGTAACACGCATATGTATTCTTGTGGATTCGCTTTTGTGGCTCATTTGTATCTGTGGTTCGTATACTCTATGATTCACATTCTATGTCACAATGGCTTGCTTTACATATATATCTGTGGATTGTTTGTGTGGCATCACTTGACTATTTTGGCATCACTTGACTATTCTGGTATTGCTTGACTATTTAATTGACATGGTGGCATCACTTGACGATTATGGCATTGCTTAATCAGGTAACACGTATCACAGTGACCTTTGATATGGACGTAATGATAGCTGCAACAATGATGTTGAGACATTGGCAATGATTTATATGACTGTGATCTTTTGATATAGCAGTGAAAGTTGAAATGATAGTAACCCTAATATTACAGTGACCCTAGTATATTAGGAAACTTCTGACAGTGACCTTGATACAAGACAAAGATCTATATGTATAACAATGACTTTGTTGCATGGCAGAGAGCTTGATGAATGATATGGTAGTTATCTTGACCTGGTTGTATGATAGTGACCTTGATGGATGATCAGTAACCTTGGGGTATGACTTGTCTCTATGATGATGAGATGGTCGTGATGATGTTCCTTGATAAGTGAAATACAGTGACATGTATGATGCTACTTGAGACAGTGATATGAGAGAAACTCTCTTGAACTTGTTTGATTTCAGATTGTTCAGTTCACAAACATAGTTGTAAACTGACTTGGGTTGGCCCTAGTTTTAGTTTTTGTAGCATCAGATATATTTTAGCCACAAAATTTTGTGGAGAAGCTAGAATACATGAGATCTCCAAAACTCAGAAATTGTTTCTGGAAATTCTGCCTAGAAATGACTTAATTAGATTATTAACTAATTTTTAAATATTTCCTAAGCCTAAACTTAGGGAATATGGTTAATTAAATCAATATTAATTAAGTTAAGGCGTGAATCATCTAGAAACTCACACAGATCGATCCAAAGATGATCCTAGCCATCGATTATGTTTTAATCTTTGCTGTTGGTGGTCTAACAGAGGATTATAAGAGGAGGTCGATGAGGTGATGGAGAAGACACTTGAGTGGTTCGATTTATGAGCATATTGATTTCCAGAGTAGTAGCATTTAGTTGGCACAGAGAGAGCTAGAGATCGAAGCAGTGTGAGAGGGGCAGGGATAGTGATCTGGAGAGGCAGCAGCAAGAGGACCGAGTTATTCCCAAGAGGCAGCGCAGAGGCTCTGTACAGTAGCTTTAGCAGGCAGATCGATTTGCTGGTGAGAAAATCGTTGTCAGTTCCAGAGGCCCGGAAGAGGTTCCAGAGGGCTGGAGAGATGATTTCCTCAAGAGCTGGAGGCAGAACGACTTCATTAGTTGTAGTTTCGAGCCACACGTGTGGCAGAAAGCGCAGAGGCATCACAAGAGAGGCTCACATTGGGGTTTGGAGGACAAGTTTTTCTGAAGGCAAGTCATGCCAGAGATTTCCTGTGGGAGTGTTGAAATTTCTAAGTATTACTAGTTAGAAATTTTATCTGTATTCTCTGGTTTATTTCGCCTACTTGTTTAATTACTAACAAGTTATTTAACCATATAAACATTGAAATAAACATAATACAGTCTCAACCATCTACAGATCAACCACTGAAAAAAATAGACAAACACACAAGGGACACTGTTATTTTTGGACAATCGTGCCTGGAAAAACCCAACTTGGGAAAACCGGTGCAGCAGTTCTGAGGGTTTTTATTATTAAGCAACTTTTCTGAGTACACTGGGTGCCAAACTGGCTCACCTGACAGAGATAAAAAATCTGGCAGTAATACCTTTCTTCGAAAGCCCTTCTGGCCTCTAAACAGTCCCTGCTAGCCTCTGCGTGGCTCCCTCTGGCTCTGTGTCTGCCTCTCTGCTTCTGCGCTGGCCCTTCGACACTATCTCTGCCTCCCTGCCTCGTAATCATTGCCCCTCGTTGCAACTCTGGTCACTGATTCGATTTCTCTTAGCAAACCCCGCTCTAGAAAATCGAATGACTGATCACTCTGGTGTATTCTCCAACTGACCCTCAAGCCTCCTCTTATACTTTTCCTATTGGTCCTTCAACGACCGAGATTACATCTCTAATCAATGGCTAAGATTAGATTTGGATTGATCCATGTCATTTAGAACCTTCTAACCTAGTTTTATATTAATACCCATTAATATTTCATTTTTCCTAAGTTTAGACTTAGGATCCAGGAACTTCATAAAAAAATATTAATTATTTTAATATCTCCTTAACCGAGTAGAATCTGCCCAAACCATTTATGGGTCTTGGAGATCTCATGTGCTTTAGCCTCTCGGCCAATTTTCATGGCTAGAGCACATCCGATGCTACCCCAAATCAACAAGGAGAAGAGAAATTCCCTTCAATATTTTGCCCAAATTTTCTTGCTATGGATTGTCAGTTTCAGGCATCCAAATGGTACTCAGATTTTTCACTACTGCATAATATTAAAACCTCATCTGCTGCACCGGTTTTCCCAAGTTGGGGTTTTTCCGGGGATTTTTGTCCAAAAATAACCGTGTTATTTTTATGTGTGTGCACTAGCATTTCTTCCAGTGTTTATTCTTCCGCAGTTTTGTTTGTGAAGATTGCATTGTGATTTATTCAGTATTTACTGTAGCAAACAACAAATAAATTGTTAAATTAAATTAACAATTAGGAGAATAATTTTGAGTTGCTGCAATAGGATTTCAGTTTGGAATTTTCACATGGTATTGGAGCACTGTTGATTAGCTAGAGAGCTTAGAGGCGAAGAGAGAAGGAATTTCACTAGTCATTGTGGGCAGTAGACCGAAATTCCTAAGGGCAACACAGTTGTTCTGCCAGGATGGCGAATTACTTGTGGGGGTTCAATTTTTTTGAGTGGGGCAGAAAAATTCGATCTCTCCAGATCGAGTGAATCCAGAGGTATAGGGAGCAGCTCAATATTTTCGTTGGGCATATCTCTAGTTGGATGTAGTGGTTTTTTCAACAGTTCGCTAGAGCAGAGGCAACGTCGGGCGGAAGGAAGAAGAGCACACACACACGGAAAATTTTCCCCAGGGAACTTCTAGTCTCAAGAAATTCGATTTTTCTTTGCAAATCAATAGTCGTTGTGAGAAGATCTTCTCACTCCAGAAGGGAGTGCGAATAATAGAGCAGCAACTGAGCAGAAAGAAAGAGGAAGTTTTCTACAGATCATTGAGATGGCCACTGCTGGGCTTTGTGATCAGGACAAGTTGGATGGAGCTTCCAACTATGTCATTTGGAAGGCAAGGACGTCCTTCCTTCTACATGAATATGGCCTGAAAGCCTATATTGATGTAGTGGTAGTAGTTCCCACTGATGCATATCAGTTGAAAGAGTACAAAAAGGAGATGGCATGGGTGAAGAGGTTGATCCTAGACGGAGTCCGAGATCATATTGTCTCACATATAGCTGGCAAAGATACTGCCAAAGAGATGTGGGAGACTCTCTCCACGCTATACCAGGGTACTTCCGAGTAGCGAAAGATGTACTTAGAGGAGAAGCTGAGATGCATCAGGATGCAGAAGGGGGAAGGCATAGATCCCTTCCTCACCAGGGTTCAGGAGGTTCCGGACCAGTTGTCAGTTGTTGGGGTAACACCTCAACCCACAGAGCTAGTGCGATTGGAACTCAACAATGTCTCAGAGGAGTGGCAGGTATTCATCCAAAGTATCTTGGGCAGAGATACCTTGCCAAGGTGGGACAGGATGTGGGCCGATTTGCAACAGGAGGAGTTGAGACGAGCTCTATTGAAGAGCTCCATCAGTGGCAGTAGTAGCGATTGAAGTAGGTGAAGGAGGAGGAGAATGTGGCCCTCGCATCTAAGTGTCCCAATCAGGGATAGGGGGAGCAAAGGAAGATGAAGAAGGACCTTTCGAAGGTCAAGTGCTTTAGATGTGGTGATCTTGGTCACTACAGTACCTAGTGTCCTCTCAGGAAGAAGGACAAGAGGAGAAGCAGGACCAACAGAAAGCTTCAACAAAGATCGATAGGTTGTCCTCCAGGATGGAGGAAGACTTTGCCATGTTTGCTGATATACCTCCAGGAATGAGGTGGGTAGATTTGTTGTTGTAGTTCGAGAGTGCTACAGATGGGCAGGATCCTTGAGGAGTCCATCTCATGGATCATTACCTTGCTACGGGGGCCCACAATACTCAGTAGTAGAATGGATCATTGACATTTTATGCAGTCAAATTCTAGAGTGACAGATGCAGGGACTAGTAGCAGTCAGATGTTGAGGAGTGCAGTGCAGAGTTGGCAGTAGTGAAGAGTCAGCAACAACACAAATTTTTCAGTGATAGTGTAGATACTAGCAACAATCAGAGGCTTGGGTGACAAATGCATTATACTGATCACACTTGATTCAGTATTTTGGATGCTTTTCAGTTGCAGATGTTGTAGCGCAACAACAACAAAAGAGAGGGAGTTGCAGTGTTGGTAGCAGTTCAGCAGGGTCAGCAACAACACAGATGCAGCGTATATCAGAGTTGCGCAGTGGTTGGTGGGCTGTATGTCTAGACATCAGCAGTGTGACAAGAGATGATGCAGAGATAGGGTGTAGGAATTTACAGGGTAAGTTCCTTAGATAGAACACCAAAGGACACCGCTCACAAACAGATCGCAGATCAATACACTAGTATTTTTGACGTGGTTAAAACCCTCAAAGAGGGAAACAGTCCACGGCCTGAGCCAATGCGGCCACTTCAAGCAATTTATTAATAAAAGAATGAAAATTTACATAAGCTTCTCTCATGGACGGTTACCCTACAAATGACCCTCCATGCTCTTTAAATAGAGATCATGGACCAATCGGGTGTTAAGCCACGGATCAAGTGTCGGTAATACCGAGGAAAGAATGAACCATCGGATCACTACATATCGTGACCATCGGATTTTAAGTTACAAAAAGTACATAGTAAAGAAACACACTTTACCTAACTCTATACTAGACCAAGTTATACTTAACTATTTCCTATGTGTCGGAATATCCTAACATAGGGTATTGCTACAGGGTGTGCAATAGCACTAGAACACATTCCTCGCTAAGAGGGAGTGTTATTTTTTGTAGCATTGGATGTGTTCTAGCAACAAATTTTGTGGAGAGGCTAAAATACATGAGATCTCCAAAACTTAGAAATTGTTTTTGGAAATTTTGCCTAAAAATGAATTAAATAGATTATTAACTAGTTTTTAAATATTTCCGAAGTCTGAACTTAGGGAATATGGTTAATTAATCAATATTAAGTAAGTCAAGGGCAGAATCATCAAGAAACTCACACAGATCGATCCAGAGATGATCCTAGCCATCAATTATGTTTTAATCTTGGCTGTTGTTGCTCCAACAGAGGATTATAAGAGGAGGTTGATGTGGTGATGGAGAAGACACTTGAGTGGTTCGATTTCTGAGCAGATCAATTTCTAGAGTAGCAACAGTCAGTTGCCCGAGAGAGAGCTAGAGATCGAAGTACTATGAGAGGGGCAGGGACAGTGATTTGGAGGAAAGATTTCCAAATCCGAAGAGGCAGTAACAAGAGGGCCGAGTTATCCTAGAGAGGCAATGTAGAGGTTCTGCGCAGTAGCTTCAGCAGGCAAATCGATTTGCTAGTGAGAAAAACTATTCTCAGTTCCAGAGGCCAGGAAGAGGTTCCAGAAGGCTGGAGAGACGATTTCCTCAGCATCTAGAGGCAGAACGACTTCATGAGTGGTAGTTTCGAGCCACACATGTGGAAGACAGCGCAAAGGTAGCACAGGAGAGGCTCACACTGGGGTTTGGAGGCTGAGTTTTTCTGAAGGCAAGTCGTGCCAGAGATTGACTGTGGGAGAAGGGAAATTCCCTTCAGTATTTTGCCCAAATTTTCTTGCTGTGGATTGCCAGTTTTAGGCATCCAGACTGTACATAGATTTTTCAGTGCTGCATAATAATAAAACCCTCATTTGCTGCACTGATTTTCCCAAGTTGGGTTTTTCCAGGGACTTTTGTCCAAAAATAATTGTGTTATTTTTATGTGTGTGCTAGCATTTCTTCCAACGTTTATTCTTCCGTAGCTTTATTTGTGTAGACTTCATTGTGATTTATTCAGTATTTGCCGTAGAAAAGAACAAATAAATTGTTAAATTAAATTAACAATTAGGAGAATAATTTCTAGTTGTTGCAATAGGATTCCAGTTTGGAATTTTCACACCTAGGAGACTTGATGTGATTATTGTATCTCATTCTTATTGTACTTTGTATCTCAACTGAACAATTGATGAATATCTAAGAAGAAGAATTTGGTTGGGTTTTCCCCCTTGTGGTGTTTTGCCCTATTCTATGACCTAAATCCTGGTGTCTCTATTGTGCATGCTTTTCTTCTACTGGTCTTTATTGTTCTGCTGTATTGTTGATGTTTATTGTTCTCTCTACATAATTTGTAAAGAAGAAATGATGTTATAGGGTGAATGTTATATGAAAATGTTGAAAAGTTTAAAATTGCAATTATCTACAACAGAGAGCAATCTAGCCCTAAAAATTAACACACTAAAGCTATGAACTAGGTAGCTTGACCTACCAAGATAACTGATGCTCTCACAACCGTGTCTCTCCCATCCCTTTGAGCTGCTATTATAATCTCTCGTTGAGACTTCAAAGGCCAAGATTACATCCTCATCAACGACTAAGATCAATTAGACTTCATCAATAGAAGTCTTTAGAGCAATTTTGAGCATCCTTAATTAACTTTAATTAACCAACTTTCCTAAGTTAGACTTATGAAATAATTTAATTATTAGCTAATTAATTTAATTAAGCTGTTTTAGAGCCATATTTTGCGAAAGAATTTCTGGGTTATGGAGATCCTGTGTTCCTTACCCTCTTAGCACCATCTGAGACGAGAACACCTGTCCGATGGTACCACCATAATAAAAAGATAACACTCCCTCGTAGCAAGGAAGGTGTTCTCTCTCCCCATCATCTCTCCACTACAACGTATAGTTGGACAGACCATGCTGCTGATATCTGCCATCCATTTCACCTCTTTTTTTCACATCTCAACTGATCTGATTCCCTGCCACTAGAAATCAGTGTGAAGACATCAATCTGTCGAACATTGTCCACCAACAACTGCACATACTCTCATCTACCTCACACTATTGTTGTCACTGCTTTGGTGTTGCGACCACTGCAATAGTGAGTCTGATCTCACCTGATCTCTGTCTGAACAGAACTAAGAAATTTCTCCTGGATGGAAACTCTCTCTAGGAGTCTCACTCTGGTTGGAACTACTCTTGCCTTCTGCAACTGGACAATTTGCATTGCCTCCTCCAAATACACAAATTTCCTGCAATTGCAACTAGAAACTCGATCTCTCCGGATCTATTGTGTCCCTGCAATTGGTTCTGCAACTATCCTTGAGTTTCTAACTGCAACTAGCTCTGCTCTGTTTACTAAGCATCTAATTGTGCCTAACTGTCTCTACGCCTCTCAAGTATCTGACTGCAACTAGCTCTTCACTGTCTCTCAAGACTGTGCTTGTTGAACACTAATCCTACTACTTTGTATTGTGGGCTCCTGTAGCAACGGAATTGATCCATGTGAAGAATAATGTTCTTCAAACAGATCTTGCCGAATCCTGCAATCCTAAAGTATCATGCTCCTCCTCCATCTGGAGGTGTAAGTGCTATCAATGCGAACTTCTCCAACCTGAAGGTCAACTTATCTATTTCCGCCGAAGCTACCATTTTCTCCTGCCCCGTCTTGTCCTTCTCTTTGGACACTGTGTGACATAGTGACCAAATTCACCACGTCTGAAGCATTTGACCTTTTCTTCTTCTCGCCTCCCTTTGAGTTCTGTGGTTGACTAGGACCCTTCTTCGCTTTCCCTTTTGTAATATTCCTATCAATTCTTCAGTGAAATCAGGTGCACAATTTCAATCTTTTCAAACAAATGTTTCCAAAAGTATTTATGAATTCTCTTTGACAGTTTTTATCAAACACTTAAATTGCAAACTCAGGAAATTCACTTCAATAGATGACAATAATATTTTATCAAACAATTGGCATGCAAGAACACTTTCAAAGGCAAATCTAATCTTTTATTAGGAGCAAATATCAAAAATTACAAGGCCATTGCAGAGATAACACCTGGAACATGCACAATCCTACAGTACTCTCCTTGGTGAAGCTTTGAAACCCACTGGGCCTACCCAGATTAGCTGCCTCAGGTATGGGGAGCAATTCAGCCTATTTGGGGAAGCTACTACAAGCATGAAATATTAATTTCGATCCCCTTTAATGAGCTGCTACAGGTCTGAACCAATTCGGCCTTCTTGGAACCTTGGAATGATCTGCTTCAGGTGCTGATATGGTCTTCAAATCTGGAAACAAATTCGATCCTTCTTACAGCTGTAACTTGGCAGCCCAACAATGTAATTTGGCCCTTCAAGAATTGATTGGAATTCTGATCATTAATTTCCTCTGCTACAACACCTCCAATTGAACCAATTTCAGTCTCTGAAATATATATATATATATATATATATATATATCAGCAGAAATGGATGTATAACTTCGAATCCCTGAGTATACCCAAAATGATAAATGGAAAAACTTAAATCTGAAACATGAATATACCAGTGACTTCTTAACTCAGATTTCAGTCCCCAAGTGATATCTTCAAGTCTGGACTGTTTGTGGATATGAACATATTGATGGTTCCTTTGGCTTAGAATTTGGTTCCACCATTGAAAAATTGCATCATGACCTCCATGCAAGTAGGCTGCTTGGCCCCTTAGAGAGCTAGGCCTGGAAACTCCTAATTCTTTCAAAACAATTAGGCCTTCCCTTGGAGACAGAATTTGCTCCCTTTTTGCACTGGTAATGGATGGAAAACTTGGCCCTCTTTGGTGATTAATTATTAACCATGCCACCCTCTTAAAGACATCTGGAAATGCACTATTTATCTCTGCTACAGTCTTCAGATCTGATATGATGGAATTGACATTAGGCTGGTCATCACATTGCTCAATTCAGCCTCGCTGTAGACAACCTCTGCTCTTGGACAATGCGCAGAACAATGCTCCAGTTCTGGGAAGATAACTCGGTCCACCTGGCGTACACAATTTCAGCCTCAAAGCTTGACATCAAAAGTCAGATTGACCTCTGGAAATAACAAATTTGGCACTGTTATCTGTGATCCTCTTGAAGGTTGATTTTCTGGTTGCTAGACAATTAATTTGGCCCTTCTTGAAGGAAGAATTCTGGTCTGCATTTTTTGATCACAAGAACCTTCTCCAGAACTTGATATTCAGCCCTCCTGGAAACAATATTCAACTCGCCCTTCTTGGAGGGAAGGAAATTCGGCCTCAAATGATGGAAATAAGAACTTGGTCCCTGAATAGCCCTGCAAACTGAGTGACAATACCATTAATCTCCTGCAATATAGAATTCTTGTTAAATCTCAAAATAAAATTCAACCAACCAAACCATCAAGCTCTAATTGAAGATCTAAGTTAATCTTCCCAACTAACTAACTAGGGTGGCACTCGAAGTCCACTAAAATTAGCTTGAGTTTCGCCTGAAACTCTTCAACTCTCTTGAGCTCCTTTCAATTGTCAAAGAGATAGATAGAATTGAGTGATTTTCAATTGAGCCCGTCTTCCATTTATAATTCTCCCTTTAGTCTCCTTCTAGCTTCTAGACTCTCATTTTCCCTATTATTTTATTGGTGGTGCCCAATTTCCACTAGGAGGCTCTTGCAGCCATTTTGAATTAAATAATAATTTGCCTCCTTTATCAATAAAATATTATTTTTCCACCAATCTCCAATGAAATAATAGTTTTCCTCCATCCTCCAATAAAATATTATTTGCCGCCATTCTCCATTAAAATAATACTTTGCCTTCCTCTAATAATTTATTCTTTTGCCGCCATACCATTAAAATAATAATTTCTCCTCCTTTTTCACAAAATAGTATTCTCCCCTCCTAGGACCCCTGCTAGTTTGAGCAGCAACACCCCCAAGGCCACACCCAGTGGATTGAAGATTTCTTCCACGTGACCTGAGGTGTGGGTTAGGCAGCGATAACAAGTTACAATAATCAATCTTTGAAAAGTACCATATACTGATTAGCATCATCATAAGTTTGCTCTACACAAATTCCTATATGCTGAACTTCAATTTTTTATATTAGGTTAATGCTTGAGTTATTATTTGAATCATTTAATGCGAAGTCATAAATGCTGTAATGTCATATGTATGTTCTTATTTCATATTTCATAATTGCTCCTTCTTTCATAGAGGTAACATGATGGTAAGAAAACATATGAAGACCTTTTCAAAAAAAGCTTTTTGGTTTTCATAGAAGGGCGGCAAGCCAATAGCCATTTAAACAAATGCAGGACTTAATTTCTACATTTGAAAGGAGGGAACTATGTATATGCCTTTAAGTTTTATAGCAAGTTCCTTAATTATATTAATATCTAAAGTGTGATCTTCCCTTCATTCTGCACGTGATGGGTTGTATGTAAAATAAAGCCTTATACCTATAAAGTTTAGGCAGGCTTGTCATATTTGGTCTTTATTGTAAATAATTTGAACTTTCTTTGTCTGTGAACAGTAGACATCCATAGAACAATTTTATGGGACTGGCTTACTGACAAATCCAATCTGCAAATTGAATGTATTTACACTTCAATCAAAATTTTGTGGTTTTTGAACCTAATCTTTTTAATTTATCAGTGCTTAGTTTCTGAAGATCCTCTTATGCTTGAAATGCAGATGAGAAGAGTATGAATAGCCTTGAGAGATTCATTGATGAAAAAGAAGGTTTTTCTCTTCTAAAACCATCCAATTGGAACAAGGTAAATGCATATCCACTACAGAAGGGAAGGGAATTTCTGCAGTGTCACTTCCACTTTCTGATTTTGACTCAATTCAATCATGAAATTAAATCATTAAATGCTTAAGCTCATTTACTGTATTTGTACTTTACATGATGTTGGTACTGAAATTTCTTGGATATGAAAAGTTTTATGTGCATACAAGAATGATTTTTCAACTTTTTTTAAAGTAGGTTGACAAAGCAGGTGCAACAGTGCTATTTGAAGATCCTGATGTCAGGTCCAACAACATAGGAGTTGTAGTTAATCCTGTACGCATATCTTCTCTCAAGGACTTTGGCACTTCTCAGGATGTTGCTAACAAACTTTTACAGGCAGAAAGGAAAAAGGTAACGCACATCCTATTTAAGACCTATCTAAGATAATTCTCTGTTATGGGCTCATCCTTGTCAATCTGCAGCTGTCTTCCTAATGATGTAGAGTGATCTATTGTCTGATGCTTTTTTCCTTGGGGTTTGTTGCCATAACTTTTGGTCCTTCTCATGCTGAGCCATTGTGTTTGCTTGATGAATGCCACACAGCCAAGCACAAATGATGTGCGGCTCATTCGGATTGAAGAGAGGGCAATCCATGGAGATATTCCTCTTTATGAACTTGAATACACTTTGGATAGCACAAGGGGAATAAAGAGGGTTTTCTCAGCAGTTACTGTGGCATCCAAGAAGCTTTATTTATTGAACATTTCCTATTCAGACAGTCCAGATAAACCTCTCTTGCCAAATGCTCAAATGAGGTTGGAACAAGTACTTGATTCTTTTGATGTTTTGAATTAGTCTCCGATGATCATGAGTATCCTTGTACCATACACTTGCTGCTGTTAAACAGGCTTCGTGGCACTCTTATTCTGTTGTCTATACTGATTCCTATGTTGGAAAACAGAACTGATAAATGTGAAAAATATAATATGCAATATATCCCATTCAAATCTTCTTAATTTCAGTACAGCTAATTTATATCTGTTCATTATTGTGTTTAGCTTCACAGAACTCAAAATTGCACTGCCTATCAGATGTGTTGTGATTGTGAAAGCAGAGTGCAACAGTTAAGTGTTCAGTCATTTTATCACGGGGTCTCTTCATAGGTGGCTATATGGTTTCTGTTCATTAGGGCTGTGCTAGGTATTATTGAAGAAATATTGAGACTTTCCTATATATGGCCATATAAATCAGTAATCCTTCCATACAATGATAACAGTAGGGATTAATTCCAGGGCAAAACCCCACAAAGGGGAGAACCCAACTACCTTCTTAGAGAAATCTTCAAATCAACAGGAGAAACGAAAGTCAATGTTGCCTTCCACAAGTGCTAAGGTCCTTGTTACCCACCATTCTGTGGGTGATATCGCTAGGAGATTTTTTTTTCTCCAATATGGTCCTCAGCCGACAGCCAGTAGCCCCTTGCAGCCACCAGCTAGCTCATTGTGCCATTTCTTTGCCACCTGAGTCAGCCATGTGGTCTCTCATCCATCTGCCATGATCGTATATTTGAAGGTGAGCCTCCCGAACCTAAAGTTATGCCTTGCCGTTTGGTAATTGAGTATTTTAGTTTGCTTATCATGGACACTTTTGGGCATGGATTAATGGGGGGATTCGGCGAAAAGAATGGGCTAGGTCTGTGATCTCGTCCCCTAGACCCCTTTTGGATATTAACCTAGTATTCTAGTCCCATGGGATCTCTTTTACTGACCATTTGGCCTTAGGGATGGTATTTCACGGGAAACCCTGATTTTGGTTGCGTGGTCCCGCTCCCTTATCTGCATATATTACCCCTTTTCTACTCATTATCACCCCATTCATCATTTCTCCAACCTGGGTCCACATAGGATTGGCTTTCCCCTTTCCCTTTGCCCACACCTTGGGTTAGGCCTGGAATGATCCCCTCGAGGTTGATGCAACTAAAAAGGAAGATAAAAGCATAATTGGTCACATTCAACAGGAAAATATACCACAAAATGTAAAATATGGTTGGGACAAACAAATTTAGCACGTGGGCAAAAGCTAATACATGAGCTCTTCCCCATCATCATGGCCATCACCTTAGTTCGTACAGGGTCTATGAGCTTCCTTCATCATATAGGAACCCATAATTGTCCCAACCCCTGGTGGGCAATGAACCGCCCTACCTTAAAAGGGGGTATTCACTGCTATATCTCGCACGTCATGCTCTTACCCCTTGAGCCCTGAGTAGTTAGTCAAAGAAAATCATTAAAAGACAAAAGGAATATAAAGAAGGGTGGAAAAATCAAGGGCAGGGGTCCTCTTGTACCACGATTGCTCCCTCCTATACATTATATACTCAAGTTTTGGCTTCCTTTTTATTAGCTTCCATTATATCCCAGCATGTGGCCCAGGGTTGCCCCTTCTCATCCCCTACTTCATTCAAAACTCTATCACACACCACCACCTTTTAAAGGATGTACCTTGAACATATTATTCCCTTTAGAAGTAGAAACCACCTAATAGGATACTTGGTTAACCCCATTTGGAGTTTGGGAGACATTGGCACATCCCGAAGCCCATTATGGAAGGGCAGGCCATTATGAAGTCCCCACCTGTGGTCCATGGTTGGTAAGCTCATTTACTCGATTTCTCTAATGACTTGTTGTACTAGAAGGCTAGGGGATGCATTGGATCTTATGCAGGATTGCAGATGGTCTCCATCTTGGGTTTGGTCTCTCTATACGGGGTCCTAACCCTCCAGAGGGCTACATTGGCACATGTAGGGTGTGTGTTGAGAGCCATGGGCCTCCACAGCAGTAGACAACACTCCATGGATCCATGTGGATGTTCAAAGATTGCTCGAGATTCACCTATTGGACGAGGAAGATGCACTTGTTCACCTTTGCCCAGCCAACCCCATAGATGTACCATGCACTTGGCAGCTGATTCAGGACTTGTAGGATGATGTGGCATCACCCACACCATCATCAAAGCCCTTACAGATGATCTACAGGCATCTTCGACTCATTTGGAGACCCATGAGGTTGTTATTGTGCCCCCACACCCACTGGGACCACAACAGGTTTATTGTTTGGAGAACAAGGGGCCAAACCCTTGTCCATCACTTTTGAGGGTCCTATTCTTCATTATGGCACCAATGGACCTCATCAGGCCTCTTGGAGGGCCATACGACATGTGTTATTCATCATTTGACCTCTTAAGAGGCTTATTCTCTCATTTGTGAGCTAGTTTCATGGGCTTGTCACCAAAATTTAGATTATTAGCACATTATTTTATTTTTGGGGCTTATGTAGGCCAAGGAGACTAATTCAAACTCCTCATTAGTGTATAAATACAAGTGAGATGAGTTCATTTGCTCATCATCACTTTGGATTAGATCTCTTCTCTCTCTTGAGAATTTCGCACTTTTTCTTGGAGGATGAATTGGAGCTTTATGGATGAATTTTGATGTGTGGATTTGGTTTATCTTATCTTGGAGCTTCTCTATTGTCAAATTGTGGATGGTTGGATATGTTCTATTACATGTAAGTACATGCTTTTAATGCTATTCTTGTTTTACTTTGTCATATACATTGGATTGGGATTTTCGCTATTTTTAGGGCTAATTGTTGCATGCATTTATTGCTTAAATTGTGGAATTTTGTCTCTATATAGCATCTCTCAATGTATGGGCCATGTAATTTGAATGAAATCTCCTAGGGATAATTCTATCAATGAATTCATCTTGATAAGCCATCACCTTTTGCACATCAAAGTATAAACACTGCAAGATTGCTTCTCTTTTCCCTAAAAGGCTAGCGAGGTAGCCTTGAGGCCTCCTTGACCAAGAACCAAGGCCCTCATTCATATTTATCATAGACTCCATTCTCCCAATACTAAGGCACTGATCTATGAAGAGGTGGTCACCTAAAATCAACTCTTTTTCACATTTTCCTAGGTCTAGCTAAGTTGGGTCACCTAGGGCATCATTTTCCCGACAAAATAGCCCTCCAAAATGTTTGATCTTCTAGCCTATCCCACGCTGGTGTCTCCTCAAGGCCTCCAATTTTGAAGCCAGTCCGACGGTGGAGTTGTGAGAAAAGCGAAGCCCTCGCTCCAAGATTAAACTTTGCCCTAGTATACCCAAGGTTAGTGCCTCATAGGATCAATTCAACACCTTTAAGTGAAAATTATTTGTTTCATCCTTTCCCCCTCCTTGTCTGGGTTAAGAACATCATTGGTTACTAAACTATTACCTCCAAACCTAGGTTGGGTCCACTTGGTCCCGTGTGGTCTCATTCTTTTGAAAATATAATTCTTCAAGAACCATCTGGGATACCAATTCCAACAAGGATTTTAGGGATTGGGAAACTGTTTCACAAGTCGTATTCCCTAAATCTAACCCTCAAATCTCCCATGCCTCTCCTAGAAGACATTGTACCTTGCTTAGAAAGCAAGCAAGCTCTATTCTTCAACCTCTTGTGGAAAGGGATTATTTGGGTCACTCCATATCCACTTATTGATTTATCCTTCATTGGTGACTCCATAATATACTGGGTTTCCTCCCATCGACGAAAGTACGTAAATAGTAGGGAGCCTTAGCTGAGGTGACAGTGGGCTAAGTCTCCATTTGTTGCCCTGGGTCTAGCATTTGCTCTTTAGGTCCCCTGCTAGTTTTTGCGGTAACAGTCCTCTACTCAAGTCTTTCAATAGGATCTTTCTTCAAAAGATTAGACCTTCAAACTCAAATCACTGCGTGATCACAAACTTCTACCCTTTCCACAAAATCACAGAGCTTCGACTACTGCACTTTCCACAGAACTCAGACCAATGATTATAGACTTCGGTTCTCTCCACAAAATTTGTACCTTTGTTTACAGACTTCGTCTCTCTCCACAAAATTCAGACCTTTGTTTACATACTTCGGCTCTCTTCATAGAATTATGAACTCTGGTCTTTTGGATCTCTGTTTTCTCCACAGAATTGCAGTCTTCAGACTAGGATCTTTCAACAGAGTTGCATACCTTGTATTACAGACTTTGGATCTTGAATTCTTCAGTAGACTTCAACTACTTAAGAAGATTTTGGACTTGTGATGCTCCAACAGACTTAACTTGGTACAAAACTCATTTTGATCCTTGAATTCTTCCTTTATAGACTTCGTATGCTAGATCAAATGTTTATTTTGTATTTTTCACTGAATTTCCCTCCAAGAAGGACAAATGCACTTGTTTTTGTAGTAATTTGAGGGCCCGAATGGGTGTCTTAATGGGTCAAGCTGACTTGAACAGTTTGGAGACCGACCAACACTTGTGGAGGCTATTTGTATTTACATAACAAATAATAAATTTTCTCCTTTAATTTCATGAGAAACATGACTTAACAAAATATAATTTTGATTAATACAAGCATGAAGAACATGCTAGGAACAACATAATAAATTTATTTTTCCAATTACAAAGATATTAATGACATTATGAAGACGGACCATAGCTACATTCTCCAACAATCCCTCTTAGCTAGGGAGGTATTCATAATTACTGTCTAGATATTCTTTGTTGAGATATTTCTTTAAGAATAAGGTTACATACTTTATAGTACCATTATCCGAGTTAGCATCCCTGACCAATGGTACTACAACATGATCATGGTTAAACAACTAGTCTCCTACATAGTCTAGGTGAAACTCCAAAGGCCTAATACTAAACAAGCTCACTCTAAAGAGATCTGACTATGATACTAGGAGGAACATGCTCAACTGAGCTGCCTCCAGGAATTTCTTTGACCAAGGTCACAATGATAAGAGCTCTTTCTTCAAAACCAAGGCACCAACCCAACAAACATGCTTCTCCAGGACTCTAGGTGCTATGTAGGCTACTGCCAAGACACCAATCCAAAAGACATGCTCTACTAGGGATCTAGGCCCCATCTAGGCTATTGCCAAGGCATCAAACCAACACATATTATTCCAGGGATCTAGATACCGTCTAGGCTACTGCCAAGGTACCAACCCGACATCTTTTAGGGATCTAGGTACCATCTAGGCTATTGCCAAGGTACCTGTTGAAATATGTAACTAGGTCCGGTCTTCATAATGACATATTTAATCATGATTTTATGTATTAAATGTAAAGAGAAAAATAAATTTATTATTGTTATTCTTGAGAGTTTCTAGGGCTTGTCATTGAGTCTACAAGTCAAGAAAGTCATTGCCACGTATGGAAGATCCATTTGGGCATGTAACATATTGTAAAGGAAAATTTATTTGAGTCAAAAGACCCTCCAAGAACTCGTCATGTTGCAAAGATCAAGTCGGCCTACTCAAGCAGACAAGTCAGCCTAAAAGGATCAATTTGACCCAATGAAAGGTCTATATTAGGGAGACTTCGGCGTCACTTTGGACACACAATACACTCACACAAGTTCGATCACAAGAGAGAAAAAGGTGCGAGGAAAAAGAAAGACGAAGGGAGAAGAAAAGGGACAAGATCTTTGAATTGTTTTTGGGCTATGTTGTCGCGCAGATTGACATGACAACGCTCAGACCGGGGGCTGTCACCCTGATCCCCGATCCCTCCGTTTAAGCCTGTCTCCCGCGGCTAAGGGGGGTAGTCCCTGAGAGATGATGAGACCAACTGTCGACCAGTTGGTTGGGAGACACGAGATACGATATAAAAAGCACTCGATGGATTTGATTAATTTAGCAGACCAGTGCCTTAAGAGATTGTGGTTAAAACGATTACTTGTTAAATGATATAAAAATATGGACCATGAACAGCAATCATTTATCATCAGCTAAATCACAATGCTCTTAGAATGACCAAAACGATATCCAGCAATTGAGAATTTTAAAAAAATGAATGCTCTAAACCACCACGAATCATAAACCATTAACCAGATATCAATTTCGCATCTCGACTTGAAAATTCAAATCTCAGCATGAAAGATATAACATGAAAAACCACTGAAACTGGCAAAACTAATTTTCCACAATTTTTTTTTTTTTTTTGAAAAATTTTTAAAACTAAATTAAACTAAAAATTAAATTAAAATTAAAAAATCTATTTTTTTTTTTTTTTTTTTTTGATTTTTTATAACAAAATTTAAAACTATTTTAAAATCTAAATAAAACCAAAACCTAAACTAAAAATAAATTAAAATCTATGTTAATTTAAATTACAATCTAAAATTAAAATCTATTTTAAATATAACACAAATATAAAAAAAATTTAAATCTAAATCTAATCTATTGAAAACTTATTAACATATCATCTAACGTCTAAACGAAATAACATTATAATGAAAATTTTATAAAAGTCTAAACTAAATAAAACAAAATCGAATTTTAAATCTAACTAAAGCTACGCTAAACAAAATCGAAGTCAAAAAAATGAATCGTAACTACATACAAACCCTAACTGCTAACTGTGCGTATCAAACGAAATGACTTATGGAAAACGACGGCAGGGAATATTGATTCGAAGATTAAACGCAGACATAAAAATTTTACCTGAGCCGACGGATGATTTACGAATACCTGATATCCTTGAAGATCGCCCAACCTATAACCTGATACGCAAATGCATTAATCGTTTGAGAAACTTCAACCTGAGCCGCAGATTTACTTGGTTTTCAAATCGGTTTAGGCACGGGATTGCGGTTTGATAAGCCGCAACAATGGAGATGGCGGCAGACGGTATTGACGCGGAAAAATGCCACTGTTGAACGCTTTTTTCTCTTTAATTCAGTCGATGCACAGCACGTAATGCTGACTCTTCACGCACCAAAACACATTATCATACCGCATACCAACAGTGCTCTCACGATCGAACTGCTGTGCGTAGAAAGAAATTTTGCTGAAGAATACTTGGCCGCTGAGGATTTAACGCGCTGAGGAGACTGGAATCACGCATACGCTCAGAAATCTTGAAAGATAATATAACCAGAGCCAAATCGTGATCCTGAGTGATTTGAACTGAGATCCGGGATCTGCCACTTAATAAAATTTCGCGCCACTGTTTGAACGTATGCGGCCTTCAAACGGCGGTGAGGAGAAACGTGTTGGTTGAAGACTGCGAAAGGCGAATTCGGCTGCGGCACAACACCAGCCAGTATACAGATTGCTTGCAGATGAACCGAGGCTTGAGAACAGTGTACTTAAGTCGATTCTTTTGAAAGCCTAGACGGATGCTCAGTTTTCAATCGCACTTCCTCCTTTTTATAGGTTTTAAATCAATGAGCTGCCTGCATAGACTTCTGATTTTTGCCTGTTTGAGATGGCTTTGGTGACTGGATGGGTGGACGTGATGAGGACACCTGAAACCGATGTGTGAAATGGTAAAAATGCAGATACGATAGTGGAGAGAAAAGCAGTGAAAGATGGCCACGCTTTTAAGCAGAGGATGGGCAGCCACGAATTCTTGAAAACTTGATCTTGATGAAAGCCCTGTACACGAAAACAAAACCCTAATGAAAACTGCATAAAGAAAAAAAAATATTAAAACCCTAGATCAGCTTAATAATTTACAGATTTGGCCCTCTCAACAGCCAGATTCAGCAATAAGCACGAAAATATTTTAAAGAACAGAAATCTCAGATTTTCACTGTGAAGGACTTCAGAAAATCTCCCATGCAAATTGGAAAATAAAACTGAATGATAGACCCAGGATCAAATCCAACTGGGCTCAGCAAAAAATGCTTGCGGGAGTTGGCTGGTTCAGCCGAGAACTTCCCCGAACGCCCACAAATTTCCTTCAGAAAATGTTTTCTGCACAGCTCAA
Source organism: Pinus tabuliformis (assembly GCA_031772625.1). NCBI lineage: Eukaryota > Viridiplantae > Streptophyta > Pinopsida > Pinales > Pinaceae > Pinus > Pinus tabuliformis. The sequence goes on from CM062820.1 coordinate 512,894,461, forward strand.
AACAACCGTCAATAAAGAGGGCAAAAATGCTGCTAGATCTCAAACAGTAATGGAGATACCTGCCATTACTTCAGAAACCCTAACAACACTCAAACCCTAGCAGGTGAACAAGATACCTGTGCTCACAATACTCTACGAAAAGCTATTATTAATGGCTGAAAATAAAATATGCAGAAACTTAAAACAATCTCACAGCATTTCAAGAGAGTAACACCAGCAAGATATGGACCCCAAAGTCTTCTTTTATTAACCAGAAACAGATTTACAAGAGAGCTTCTTCAGTACCAGACTCACAGCTCAAAATGATCTGAAATGACCCCCTAAGACCCTATATAAAGGAAATGATCCCAACGACTAGTTCGAATGATCCATGTAGAAATGATCTCAACCGTTGATGAAGATCAAGACATCTCTTGATCTCATCCGTCGATTTATTCACTTAAAATATTATTATTTTATTAGTTAGGGTTTTTGCTTTATTTTTTTAATTTTTTATTATTTTTTATTTATTTCATTTTTTAATTTTTATTTATTTTATTATTTTTATTCATTTTTTAATTTTTTAATTCATTTTAAAATGGATCATCGAACTAAGCCTTCGGAAACATCACCTAGGACCTAGGACTTAGGACTCATGAGGGGATTTAAAACATTTTTCGACCCTCAAGACACATTACATCATGACTTTTACAATTTACATCTTAAGGGAGAAAACCCCTTTAACATAGACCCTCACAACTCACCCAGTTCTGCGACACAACTATAATCTAGCAGATCAACACACTAGGATTCTCCTAAAATTCCAATGACAAAATCCATCCCGGCTTTGGGGTCAGGTTTGAAGGAAAACTCTGCCGATCCATGGATCGGTGAGACGAAAAACCTTCCGGGACGTAGATTACCACTAGAAAGTTAGGTCCACCTAGGCAATTCACATACACGACTCATATCTGCTAAGATTATTTACAATTAATACATGCAGACTGGGTTTACAATTAGATTGATCAAGCTGCTGATGACTGCTGGATGGCACGGACACGCTGATCAGGTGCTGCCCCTTTTTTGCAAAGAAAAAGGGGGTGTACTGCATGGGTAGTTGACCAGTAGAGGTCAACAGGCTATACTCTCCACACTTGTGAAGGAATTGAGGCATCTATTGCAATAGTAAAGGCCAAGTTGTAGAAGTCAAGTTAGGGCATCAGGAAGTACACCTTGCAAGCCGAGTTCTCTAGGAGAGAGAATCAACTCAAGCGAAAAGGAAAGGAGAAGAATTTACCATTATTTTCCACACATGCAAAGGCTAGGGTTTCTATAGAAGCACTGGGCAGGTCGAAGTTGTAGAAGAATCTACTGGGCAGGTTGAAGTTGTAGAAGGATCTGTTGGACAAGTCGAAATTGCAGAAGAATCTGTTGGGCAGGTCGAAGTTGCAGAAGAATCTGTTAGACAAGTTGAAAATGTAGAAGAATCTACTGGGGATTAGAATTGCAGAAGTTGTTGGGGTCAAGGTTGCTGGAAAGAAGGAAAGATTTGACTTGGTCTTGGAGGGTCTTAGTCAAGGGCCATAGGTCGTGGAATTTGTCAATTGAAGTTCTATAGGAAGAGAAGAATTCTTGTGGGTTTTCCCCTCAGTTGGAGAGGTTTTGGCCCTGGCTGATCGCCTATATTCTGTGTCCTCTTGTTTTATTGTTCTTTATGGTTTTGTAGTTGTTTGATGAAGAGAACACCAATAATAAACAAGTAAAAGAACAAGCTAATCAAGTTAAGTAAAAATATATCACAAGCAATTATTAAAGAAAGAGAAATCACCTAATTTGCTGCCCTGCTAGATTTCTCAACAATACCAACTTGAGATCTTTCAGGGATCTAGGTACCATCTAGGCTACTGCCAATGTACCAACCCGATGTACCAACTCTATGTACCATCATATAGGTTGTTTAGCCTAAGGTACAACAACTGGTCACCATGATCTGATCAACGCCTCAACCTCATGGTATATAGACTAGTAAAGGTTTTCCATCACCAAGGTCAAACCTCCATGAACATCCGTGTTCCAACTACACAGGGTTGGCCAAACCCTAAAGGACATTCAAATCCCCACACCACTGTTAGTTTTTGTAGCATCATATGGTTTTCTAGTCTTGATTTTGGTCAAAGAGGCTAAGAAACACTAGATATCCAAAACCCAAGAATCGTTTCTGGAAAATCCACCTAGAAACAACTCAATTTAGTTAATTATTCAGCGATTAATTTTTTCTTAAGTCTAACTTACGAAAAATAATTAAGTAACAACAATTAATTGAGAAAGTTGAGTTTCTCTAGAAATTGACATGGATCAACTCAGAAATGATCTCAACCATCAATAAGGACTTAATCATGGCCATTGGTGATTCAACTAGAGATTATAGGAGGAGGTCGATGGGGTTGATGGGGAATACACAAGAAGAGTGATTTTCCTTGGTAGATCAATTTTCCAGAGAGTATTCAGCTGAAAGAATTTGAGCCAGAAGGAAGCAAGACTGAGAGGGAGACAGTAGCAGATTTCCGGAGGAGATTTCCAGTTCTGGAAGAGTCAGCTGGGAGAGGGACGAGTTTTCCTCAAGGAGTCATTCAAGCTACGTGTAGAGGGTTTCAGAGGAGAGTTCAATTCAGCCAGAGGAGGAGTCGATTCAACTGCTGAAGGCCAGGATAAATTCCAGGAGGCCAAGTGAGTCACTTCTCGAGGCTAAGACATGCAGAGTTGTAGGATTCAGTGTGTTTTGGAGGCAGAGCAGATAGAGCCTGCGCAAGCACTACACAGAGGCTCACACAGGGGCATTTCGCATAGCCCAGTTTGGCCAAGTTTTGGAGAAGAATTAATTGTGGTGCTGAGGTATTGGCCTCACAGATATTTTGCTAGTATTTCCCTCAGATTGGATTGTCAGTTTTGGACATCCAGATTCTACTTAGAATTTCTGCTACTGCATAATAGTAAAACCCTCATCTGCTACACTGGTTTTCCCACATTGGGTTTTTTCGGGGACATTTGTCCAAAAATCACTGTGTCAAATTTATAGTATGTGTGCTCTATTTTCTCAGTTTCCAACACTTTATTTTCCGTAATGTTTTTGTGGTGAAAATTGAAGTTGTGATTTTATTCATTGTTTTCCATAGCAAATAAACTGCTTAATAATTAATTAGTTAAAAGAATAATTCCAGTTGCTGCAATAGATTTGATATTTTTACATGGTATCAGAGCGTGTTTAAAGGATTAGAGGCTTCGAGACGAAGAGGGAGAAATTCACTGCCTAGATGGAGTAGCAACACGATTTCTTCAGGGGTTGTGCAATGCCTAGCCAAGTAGTGCGAATTGCTGGATAGGGGGTCAAGTTTCTAGTTGCAGAGTGCAGGAAGGGTCATTTTCTCTAGGAAGTAGTTGTAGTAGGCTAAGGTGAGCAACATAGTATTTTCGCAGAGTAGACTCTTGATTTGGGCACAATTGTTTTTGCAGCAGTTTGCAATAGCAGAATCAATGTCGGGTGGAAGAGAAATTGCACACATAGAGGGAAGTTTTCTCAAAGGGTTTCCTTTCAAGGAAATTCGTGATTTCCAGTTGTAGAGGCAGAACTAGCTAGCAAGACAAGCATTCCAAAAGGGAGTGCGAATTGCAGAAGCTGATAGCCAAGCAGGAGAGGAGGAGATTCCTGTTTATTTCCTAGTTGTGAGATTTACAGAAAATGGCCTCATTAGGGCTTAGAGACCTGGACAGATTGGATGGTGCATCCAACTATATCATTTGGAAGGCCAGAATGTCCTTTCTGCGAGATGAACATGGTTTGAAGATGTATGCAAAAAGAGTTGTAGCAAAACCTATAGACCAACAATAGCTAGAGAATTTCAAAAAGGAAATGGTCAAGGCGAAGTGGTTGATCCTAGATGGAGTTCAGGATCATATAGTCTCACGCTTAGCGACCAAGAATACGACTAAAGAAATGTGGGATGCTTTCACATCACTATACGAGAATCCTTCTGAGAATCGGAAGATGTTCCTGAAGGAGAAGCTGAGGACCATTAGGATGCAGAAGGGGGAAGGAGTTAACCCCTATCTCACCAGAGTTTAGGATATTTGAGATGAGCTAGCAGTGATAGGTGAGAAGTCATAAGACAATGAGCTTGTGCGTGTTGCTATCAATGGTTTCACTGAGGAGTGGGCTACTTTTGTCTAAGTCATTTTTGGACCTACTTGGATGGGATTGGTTGTGGGCAGACTTCACTCAGGAGGAAATGGGACTTGATCTAGTCAGGAGTAACCTCGGTGGCAACAACAACAAAGGATCGAAGAGTGTGAAGGAGGAGGAAAACGTAGCCCTTGCATCAAAGGGAAAAAGAAAAAATGGTCCCAGTTAGGGACAAGGCTCACAAGGAGGAGGAGAGAAGAAGAAGAAAGACCTATCGAAGATAAAGTGCTTCAGATGTGGTGAGTTTGGTCACTACAATACCTAGTGTCCTCAAAGGAAGAAGGACTAGAAGGAGAAGTAGGAGAAGGCAACAACTTCGAAAGAGATTGATCAGTTATCCTCCAGGTTGGAGGAAGATTTTGCTTTGTATGCAACTATACCTCCAGGAGAGAGGTGGGGAGACATTGAGTTCTGGACTCCAGAGTTGCATAGAGATGGGCAGGGTCCATCGAGGTAAGCATCAGATGATGTTTCCTCTTGGATCAATACCCTTGCTATAGGGGTCCACAATATTCAGTAGTAGATGGATTAGTGTTAGATTGATGCAGTCAGTACTTGAGAGACAATTGCAGTAATAGTGGCAGTCAAGTGCTGAGGAGTGCAGTAGAGTTGCAACGCAGACAGACTTAGTGGGCAGTGTAGAGGCTAGTAGTAGTCAGAGGCTCAGGAGACAATTGCAACATGCGGACATAGTTGGTTCAGACTTGGGATTTCGGTTGTAGTAGTTGCAGCAACAACAACATGAGATCAGTTGCAGTGCAATGGGAGAGTTGGCAGTAATACAATTGTATAGTGAAGTTTCAACAATAACACGAATGCAACATTGTTAAGTTGCGCAGTAGATGGTGGGTAGTGGCAGTTTGTCACAGATGTCAGGCATCAATGTGTATGGGAAGAGATGTTGCATAGACAAAGAGTATGGGAGAACACCTTCCTTGCTAAGAGGGAGTGTTATTTTTTGTAGCATTAGATGGTGTTCTAGTCTCGACTTTGGTCAGAGAGGCTAAGAAATGTTGATTTTTGGTAGCATCAGATGTGCTATAAGCCTCAAAATTTGCAGGGAGGCTAGGACACATGTATTCCACAATACCCAGAAATCATTTTGGGAAATTGCATCCGGAGACAATTTTATTAAAATAATTAATAATTTTAAATGGATGCCTAAGTCTAAACTTAGGAAATTAAAATAATTAAGGGGCATTAATCAAACTGAGGGTGAAACTTCTAGAAGAAGACGAAGATCGAGTCCAAATGATTTGAGCCATTGATTAGAATCTAATCTGGGCTGTTGATTACTCAACTAGAGGATTATAAGAAGGACTTAGATGGGTATTTGGAAAACACATTGGAGAGAGATCAAGAGATCGAATTTCTCAGAAAGGGCAACACAGTAGTTGCTAGAGAATCGATTGAGGAGATTTCTTGCAGTGAGGCGCAGGGATAGTTCTGGAGGGAGATTTCTTGATCCGAGAATACGTTGCAGAGGAGGTAGAGAGAGATCCGGAAGAGGCAGTGTAGAGGCTACGCTGGGCAGCGTAAACTCACGCAGAGGCAGCGTAGAGCTTCAGAGGGAGTCCAAAATTCACCTGGGAAGTCGAGTTCCGGTGCCAGGAGTCAGGGTGTGAGATCAGAGAGCTAGTAGAACGAAGCTCCAGATAGCAGGAGATTCGGGAAGAGGTGACACAGATCCCCAAAGAGGTTGACGCAAAACTACATAGGCTGACACAGTGATTGCGCAGAGCTAGCGTGGGGCCAACCATCCAGGGCCTAGATTAGTGTCGGATGGCCAGTGATAGTGTGAGGTATATTTCTCACTAATCTTCTCCCAGTCAGATTCTTTGTATTGGATAGCCAACAAGGCATCCAAAGATTGTATTCACAAAACTACTGCTTAATAATACAAACCCTCAGCTGTTGCATCGATTTCCCCGCATTGGGTTTTTCTGGGGACATTTGTCCAAAAATAATGGTGTCATGTGTTGTGTATTTCTTTCTTGCTCAATTTCTTGTTCTCACATTTAATTTAATTGGTGAAGGTCACAGTGTATTAGTTTTGGTATTTGCTGTAGGATGCAGTAAATAATTTTTTCAGTAATTTAAAAAATAGAAGATACTTAATCAATTGTTGCAGTAGAAACTTGGGCAAATCGAATTTTCACATGGTATCAGAGAGCAGGTGAAGCAAGAGAGCAGAGCCGAAAGAGCTCAACGCTGAAGAGAAGGAGGGAAGTCGAAGTGTTGCGTAGGCAGAAATCAAATCCCTAGAAGGATTGCGTAGTCTAGGCCAAGAGGGAAAAATTTTCGTGGGAAAATCTCTCTCTGAGTGAGTCGACAGAGAGAAAGATTTCCAGATGGAAGTTTGCCAGTGTTAGATGGAGCAACGTAGAAGCATTAGCGCAACGCAGTTTTCTGGTGAGACACAGTTTTCTGCAGCAGTTGTTGGGGAAAAAAGCGTCAGAAGGAAGAAGGAGACACTGTTGAGGGAATTTCTTCCTCAGAGAATTCCTAGCCAGGCAATTCAATTTCTTTATTGCTGAGCATCGGCAAAGAGGAGCAGATCTACTAACTCCAGCAGGGAGTGCGTAGGATAGCCTAGTGTTGCATAGAGGAGAGAGGAGGCAGTTCAACATTTCATTGGCAGAGATGGCAGCTACTAGGTTAAGAGATTCGGATTGGTTGGATGGTGCATTCAACTATATGATCTGAAAGGCAAGGATCTCATGTCTTCTGGATGAGCACGATCTCAAAACCTATGTCGATAGTGTGGTAGCTGTATCCGCGGATCCAAATCCGTTCAAGAAGTACAAGGGTGAGATGGAAAAGGCCAAGCGTTTGATCCTCGATGGAGTGAGAGATCACGTAGTGTGTCACATTGCCGGCAAAGACACTGCCCGACAGATGTGAGAGGTGTTGTTGCACAAAGTGTCTAGGCACCGCGACAACACTCAGAGTAAGGGTTGTCACTCTTGATCCTTACTCACTCCGTCTAGACTCTCTCCTAGGCAAGTCAAGGGGGGTAGTCCCTTAGGTAAATGGACGAGGAAGTCTGTGGAACACAGGTTTTAGGATTTTAATGATGGAAAACTTGACGAATGTAGAATAAGTCTTGGTCAATTAAAATAGATGGATTGAAATAAGACACAATTACAAGATATACATGACTACAGACCAGTGCCTTTTATATTGAATTAACCATAGACTAAGCAATAACAAGTCGTCCAAAGAAAACTTATAGATGTGGCAGAGCGACGATCATGGACAATTAATGTAAATGCCTAAAACTTCAACATGCAAGAGATTCCTGATTCAAAATGGTTTTCATTAACTGCCTAGATCTAGATTCAATTAACCTTCTTCAACAGTCAATATGATTTAAAACGTTTATTGCACTTGACAATAGAGAAATATCAAAAATGCATTTAATCACCAGATAACACCAAGGAACTTTAGATTAGCGCTTCAATTATTCCTTAGGCAATTGATTTAATGTGAAAAATAAAGAAGTAAAACAAATCAACACGTTAATAAATCAAATTTTTAATGGGCCATAGGCCACATTAATTATTTTTAATGTTTAAGCACAAATCCGTTAATTTATTTCATTCTTAATTCTCACGTCACCAAGAATTTAATTTTTTTAGATTTTTTAAATGTTTTAGATTTTTTTAATGTCTTAGATTTTTAATGTTTTAGATTTTTTTAATGTTTTAGATTTTTTTAATGTTTTAGATTTTTTAGATTTTTTTAATGTTTTAGATTTTTAATGTTTTAGATTTTTTATTGTTTTTGATTTTTAATTTTTTAGATTTTTAGGATTTAAATAAAAATGAAAATCAAATCAACAATCAAAAGGCAAAGTCAAATCATTAGTAAAAAAGATGTTGAAGAACAAAAGCCTAAACAAAATGGTGGAATGAAATGAAATTAAAATAAAAAAGGTCAAAAAACTAAAAAATAAAAAATAAAAATAAGAACAAAAATTGAAAAAAAAAAAAAAATTTAACTAACCGGACTAACCTAAACTAAATAGAAATGAGACCATACATATTACAAAAATGAAATCGAAAAAAATTAAAATAAACTAACCCTAACACTTAAAAGGAAATATAAACAAACCGAAATCAAACAAAAGGATAAAAAATAAAATCGAAAACCCTTGATTATTGTCTGCATGTGAGCCCGATGGCGGCAGCGAGAGGAATGCGTGAAGGAAGATGGGCAAATGGAGTTGCAGGTTATAGACAGTATGCGGATGGAGCAACGAGGGGATACGAAGGCAGGTCGATGGAGCTAAGTGATGGAGTATTGTAGCGGACAACGCGAATAGGAGATCTACGGGTTATTATGGCAGCGTTTGGGAGCTGCGGATCAGAGAAATGAAGGCGTGCAGGCTTAGGAAGCTCGACGGACAACGAGGGTTTATGCAATGGCAGCAATGGATGACGACAGAGGGAGAATGAGTAGCGGGAAGACCACGAAGCAGAGCTGCGGCAAGAGGAGTTGCGAATATGGATAGGGTGTTGACTGCAGGCAGCGAGGAAGGCAGGGATGAAGAGAGCTGGCTATGATGGGTGCGGATTTAATGAAAGACAGAAGCAACGTAGAAAAGGGAGAAGAAGCAGCGATCTGGCAGCAAGAAAGGCTGCGGAGAGCAAGAGAGAGCAGAATCGAGGGTTTGGAGATGAGGAAACAACGAACGAATGTTGAGCGATGGGCAGCGGATAAGGGGTCACGCTTTTGTAGGTTGCTGATGGAGATGACAGCAAGGGTTTTAAGCATATTTGCCCAAAAATTTCAAATTTTTTCTGCAACAAAGAAATTAAAACCCCAGGCAGCAGCCAGTTAGCCAAAAAACTGAAGAAAAACTTACAGATTGGAATACTATACTTCTGCTTAGAATTTATCAATGAAACCCTCATAGAAAATTCTCTAGATTTAATTAAAATATTTAATCCACTTGCTTCAGGTTTGACCTTGAAACCCTTACAAAATTTCCAGATCAAGAATAAAAAATTTAAATTTAAATCCTTGGACTGCAAAAATCTAGATAGAATCCTTACAAAATTGATGTTGATCAACTCCAGAGATCCATATCTTACCCTCTAGGGCTGAGATCTGGACAACAAGAAAACACCCAAGCGATATATACAATGATAAAAACTAAAACCCCAAAACCCAAGTCAAAAAACCAAAATAATTACAGATATATGCACAGTAATGATAGATCTATCAAATTTGAGGAGTGTGAGTCCAACTCCACTCCTAGGTCTGATAGTCTAAGGTTCTCAACAACCAGATCTATCAATTTCGCACATTTTTTTAACTTTAAAGGAGGTGCTGAGCTCAAAACCCTTCATGCATGACCAGTGAAAATCTTATGATAAGCCCGGGATCAAATTAAGTTGGGCTCTTCAGAAAATACGGATCGGGAGTTGGCTGGTCCAACTAAAAACTTTCCCGAATGCCCGATGATTTAAAAATCAAGACTTTCCTGCAAAATTCAATTCAACCATCAACATAGAGCGAGAAAACAATAATAAAACTCAGACAAATAGAGATACCTACTATTACGTTTAGAATTTAGATTATTATTCAAACCCCAGCGACTGAGCAAGATACCTGTACTCAAATCACTCTTCAGAAGCTATTATCAATGGCTAAAAAAAATTTACACATGAAAAATGATACATCTTACAGTGTTTCCATGAAGAGTAACACCGGCGAAAATTAACCCCAAAGACTTCCTTTATTATATGAAAAAGTTTACACAAAAGCTTTTCGCTTAGCACACAATCAAAAGATCAGATGATTGGACTGACAAATGACTTCCTATTTAAAGATAAATCCTCCAACAGCTAGTTCGACTGATCCTCGTCAAAACAATTTCGACCGTTGATGAGGATCAAAATTTCTTTTAATCTCATCTGTCGAAATTTTAAACTCTTGAGGAAATTCGAATTTTTCAATTAAATGCATTTTAATTAATTAAAAAATTAGTTTTTTGAATTAATTTCCTCAAATTTTTTACTTTGACTTAACCCCAGGGACCAAAGGCTTAAAATTTAGCAAAATAATTAATTTACCTTAGTCCCTAGACCTCTTAAAATTTAATTTTTAAGGACTGACGAATTTTGCCTTTGGAGAATTTAAATTTACCTAGGACCTAGAATTAATTAAATTTCTGGCTTGGAATTTTAATTAATTTTGGCCAGAAAATTTAATTAATTAACCTATGAGGGGATAAATTATTTTTCCAACTCTCAATACACTTTACATCACAATTTTCATATTTTTTACATCTCAAGGGAGAAAACCCATTTGTGATAGACCCTCATAGACTGCCAATTTCTGCGACACATATAATCCAACAGACCAAGCAATTTGTAATAAAATAACCTAACTAAATAGTCATGATTATTCCCAAATCACTTTTACATAGACTCGATCTAGAACACTAGGACTTGCCTAAGTTCCCAGTGACAAAATCCCTTCCGGCTTTGGGGTAAGGCTGAAGGAAAATTCTGTCGACCATTCGAGAATGGATCATTGAGACAAAAAACCTCCCGAAATGTAGATCATCACCAGAAAATTACGTTTACCTAGGCAATTACATACACAACACGGATCTATTAAGATTATTTACATTATACACATGCAGAATGGGTTTACATGATGATTAGGTTGATGATGATCGCTGAATGGCACGGACACGTTGTTCCGATGCTATTCCTTTTATGAAAAAAGGGGGTGTACTACTATTGGTCGTTGACACGTAGTGGTCAACAGGAAGCATTGGCTATGTTATACGAAGGATCTTCCAAGCAGGGAAAGATGTACTTGGAGCAGAAGATGAGATCCACACAAATACAGAAGGGGGAATGCATTGATCCGCTCCTAACGAAGCTTCAGGAAATCTGAGACTTGTTGGAAACTGTGGGGACAACACCTCAGCCTACCGAGATGGTGAGGCTGGCACTAAATTCTGTTTCAGAAGAATGGCAAGTATTTGTCCAGAGCATCCTGGGCAGAGAGAGATTGCCAGATTGGGAAGGGATGTGGGCTGCTCTTCAGCAGGAAGAGATGAGGAGAGACTTAGTCAAGTGCAAACTTGATAGTAGCAGTAGTAGTGGGACGAAGCCCAAGGAGGAGGAAGAGAATGCAACCCTTGCATCTAAGGGGCAACAGGAGCAGTGGAAGAAGAAGAAAGATGTTTCGAAAATCAAGTGCTTCCGATGTGGTGAATTTGGTCACTATGCTACACAGTGTCCTCTTAAGAAGAAGGACAAGGAAGAGAAGCATGATCTGAAGGCTACATCTGCAAAGATCGAGGAACAGGAGTTTGCCATGATTGCCTAAATACCTCCAGGGGAGAGGTGGGGTGATCTAGTACTATAGTTCGAAAGAATTGTAGATGGGCAGGATCCTTGAGGAGTCCACCTCTTGGATCAATACCTTGCTACAGGAGCCCAGATCAAAAGTAGTAGGATGGACTAGTGTCACTTGGCGCAGAGGAGTGTCAAAGTAATAGTTGCAGTGATTAGGAGCGCCAAAGACTGAGTAGAATTGGTAGCAGTGCAGTTGGCACAGTACAGAGTCAACAACAACGCAAAGGCTTCACTGACAATGCAGAGACTAGCAGCAGTCAGAACTCTAGCAGTAGATGCATCACGCTGAACATCAATGGTTCAGTATTTTGGATGTTTTTCAGTTGCTGATGCAGTAGCAGCAGCAGTTGGAGAAGGTTGCAGTGCAGATGTAGTGTTGGCAGTGGCAGTGCCCGCAGTAGCACAGATGCAGAACTTATGAGGGTTGCAGTACAGATGCAGTGTTGGCAGTGGCGAGTCAGCAGTAGTACAAATGCAACATTTGCGCAGTAGTTGGTGGGCGGTGATGTCAGACATCGACAACACAGAGGGAGATGCTACAAAGTCCGGGTGATGCTTTAGCAGGTTGCATTACTAGAGCACATTTCCCGTTAAGAGGGAGTGTTGATTTCTGGTAGCATCAGATGTGCTCTAAGCCTCAAAATTTGCAGGGAGGCTAGGACACATGTATTCCATAATACCCAGAAATCGTCTTGGGAAATTCCATTTGGAGAGAGTTTTATTAAAATAATTAATTATTTTTAATAGATGCCTAAGTCTAAACTTAAGAAATTAAAATAATTAAAGGGTATTAATCAAATCGAGGGTGAAACTTCTAGAAAAAGACGGAGATCGAGTCCAAATGATCCGAGCCATTGATTAGAATCTAATTTGGGCCGTTGATTACTCAACTAGAGGATTATAAGGACTTCGATGGGCATTTGGAAAACACATTGGAGAGAGATCAAGAGATCGAATTTCTCAGGAAGGGCAACGCAACAATTGTTAGAGAATAGATTGAGGAGATTTCTTGCAGTGAGGGGCAGGGATAGTTCCGGAGGGAGATTTCCTGATCCGGGAATACATCGCAGAGGAGGCAGAGAGAGATCCAGAAGAGGCAGCGCAAAGGCTACACTGGGCAGCATAAGATCACGTAGAGGCAACGCAAAGCTTCAGAGGGAGTTCAAAATCCAGTAGGGAAGTCGAGTTCCAGTGCCAGAAGTCGGGGTGTGAGACCAGAGAGCCAGTGGAACGAAGCTCCAAACAGCAGGAGATCCGGGAAGAGGTGACGCAGATCCCCAGAGAGGTTGATGCAGAACTGCGTAGGCTGACACAGTGGCTGCGCAGAGCAAGCGTGGTGTTGAAGTTTCTATGTCTAATAGTCAGAAACCCTCCATGTACTTTTTGATTTATTCCTTCCTACTTTTTTTGATTAATTAACAAGTTATTTACCATGTAAATATTGAAAATAAACACAAGTACATGCTCAACGCATTACAAATCATCAACTGAAGGAAACAGAAACAAGCACACAAATGACACCGTTATTTTTGGTCTAATGTCCTCGGAAAAACCCAATGTGGGAAAACCGATGCAACTATTTGAGGGTTTGATTGATTAAGCAGTTTCAAAATACAATCTGGGTGCCAAATCCGTCTCACCCAACAGAGAAAAATCTCGACAGTAGTACCTCTCCTTCGGAAACAGATGCTCTAGTTGAAACCCCGGATAAACACTCCGGCAGCTCCTAAGCTCCAATCTGCCCCACAAAAAACCCCAACGTCAGCCTCTAGGGACTGTGTCACCCTCTTCTGCCCTTTGCGTCAGCTTTCCCGGCAGTTCCGGCTTTTGCCCTCTGCATCAGCTTTCCTGACAGTTATGGCAGTTCCCGGCAATTTTGGTTGTTCTCGGTAGTTCCGGCTTCTACCCTCCGCGTCAGCTTTCCCGGCAGTTCCGACAGTTCCGGCTGTTCCCTGTAGTTCCAGCTTTTGCCCTCTGTGTCAGCTTTCCCGACAGTTCCAACAGTTCTTGACAGTTTTGGTTGTTCCCATTAGTTTCGGCTTCTGCCCTCTGCGTCAGCTTTCCCAGCTGCTGCGTTGATCCTCCCGACACTATATCTGCCTCTCTGCTTCTATATTCACTACCCCTCATCTGCAACTCCAGATCACTCTCTCAACTTTCTCAGCAAACCTAGCCCCAGAAAGTCGAAATCTTGATCTCTTGGTGTATTCTCCAAGTGACCCTCAAGCCTCCTCTTATACTTTTCTCGTTCACAAATCAACGACCGAGATTAAGTCCCTAATCAACGATTAAGATTAGATTTGGCTTGATCCATGACTTTTGGACCATTCTAACACAGTTTTATATTAATTCACATTAATATTTTAATTTCCCTAAGTTTAGACTTAGGGACTCCATTAAAAATATTAATTATTTTAATATCTCCCAAACTGTTTAGAATTTGCCCAAACCCTTTCTGGGTATTGGAGATCTCATGTGCCTTAGCCTCTCCACCAAATTTTGTGGCTAGAGCACATCTAATGCTATCCCAAATCAACACTCCCTCTTAGCGAGGACTATGCTCTAGCAATACTCCTCACTGAGTATTACTTTGATCATCCGGTATCGGTCCCTGATGCTAGGCTTGCTGCCCATCATCTGTACTGTTGCATCCCGTATTGCCACCCATGGCTCTGCCACTGCCACTGCTGCATCTGTACGACAGCTCTCTCTGCATCTGTGCTGTTGCCCATGGCCTTGCCACTGCCACTGTTGCGTCTGCACTGCATCCCCTCTCATCATGTTGCATCGTGCTACCCATAGCACCGCCATTGCTAACTGCTGCATTGCAACTCAGTTACTGAGAAGTAAGTAATTGATCTCCCAACTCTGACATCTCTGTCAGGCTAGAGACACTCCCAGTGTTGAAGCTCCCTTTGTCGTTGACAAGTGCTCCCTCTCTGACCTCTGCGCTGCTGCAACAACTCCCTGCATCTCCCACTGTTGCACACCTCTCTGTGCCATCCTGCGCTGGTGCAACACTCCCGTGCCTCTCTCACTGTTGCAACCTGCTAGCCTCGCGCTGTCCTGGGAATCCTGCACTGTAGCTCTCCCTGTTGCTCCATCCTCATCTGTCTCTACCGACATCCACCAGTCCTGCTACTCCTCTTCAGGGCTCCCATAGCCAGGTATAATCCAAGAGGTTGGGTACCTCGAGGATCCTGCCCCTCATCTTCTGTAGTCCTCCTGACTACATCTCGATGTCTCCCTACTTTCGCTCAAGTGGTGTGTGTGCACTCATAGCGCAGACATCGTCTGTCTCCACTTCCTTCTTTGCCCTTGCTGGCGCTGCCTTGGTCTCGGAAGCCTCTCCCTTGCTCTTCTTCCTCGGACACTGGGTCACATAATGACCCAACTCCCCACAGTGGAAGCATTTGACCTTGGAGAGATCCTTCTTCTTTCGGTTTTCTTGCTTACCCTTAGATGCTAGGGTAGCATCCACCTCCTCCTCCTTGATTCTGATCCCCCTTGCTGCTACTTCCCGTCTTGGTCACCCACCTGATCTCTTCTTGGCGAAGAGCCGCCCACATTTCCTCCCAATATGGAAGGGTCACCCTGCCCAGTATGCTCTGGACAAACACCTCCCAGTCTTCTGAGAATACATTCAGGGCTGTTCTCACCATCAACTTTGGATCTGGTCTGGCCACTATGGAAGTCAACTGATCTCGGATCTCCTTCAATCGATTGAGGAAGGCGTCGATCTGTTCTCCTTTCTCCATCTGGTATGACCACAACTGATTTTCTAAGAGCCTCTTCCTCTGCACGGAAGTATGCTGATATAACTTGGTCAAGGCCTCCCACATCTCCCGTGCCATATTCTTCTCGGCAATATGTGGTACTATATGATCCTTCATCTTGTCAAGAATGATACTCTTGCCCTTGCCATTGCTTCCTCATACCTTTCATTGTCAACTGGGTCAACTGGGACCGCTATCGTCTTCAAGGCAAAGTGCTTGACGCGATTTTTGTCAAGTACGGATAAGATTCTGGCCTTCCAGATTACGAAGTTTGAGGCTTCGTCTAGTCTGCCCTGGTCTCTTACTCCGTGTAGTGCCATTCCGCTATTCTTCTACTTCCCTCCTGGAAGTTCTAGATGTGACTCCCTCTGAGCCTCGATTTCCCTCCTGGAAATCCTTCTGTCGATGTCGAGATGCCCCCTACTCTGATCGTCTGTGCAACCGCATCACTGATCCGGATTTCTCAGCTAGAAACCCTCGGTAGCAACTCCCTCCTCCTTGGCCTTGCCCTGTTAGGCTATGTCACACGGTTTGGGTTCGAATTCGAGTTTGGCAGCGATTAAGTTCGATTCGAATTCGAATTTTCCAATGAGGTTCGTATGAGGTTCGACATTAAATTCGACTATACATATTTTTCAACATATATATACACATATATATGGCACAAAATAATAAAAAATCAAAATCAATCAATAAAGCTATATGAGTAAGAATTCTTAATACTTATTAGTAAACATACATGAATAGCTTAATCATAATAGCATCTAATTATCAATGACATTAGTTAAATCAAAATGTAAACATACACCATTGTAGTTTGCAAATACAAAAAGGAATGGCATAATTTTCAATCTTCGAAATTTAAAAGAAAAGAATATGTATAATGTCAAATACTTATAATCTCGAAAAAAATCACATAATTAAAATATAATCAGAATTTAAACATACAAATTACAATAGAACTATATTGCAAAATCATGGAGAAATCACAAGCCACAAATCACGACCACGATTCATTTCACGCTCCAAGCGGCGGGGACAAGCAGCGTCTAGAAATTGAATTCAGGAAATTGTATAGAATACAACACGCAACAGCAACACTGAGCACAATAGAGCGAGTACACTCAGACTGAAGTTGGCTTGTGAAAATCTATCGACAACCATGGTAAATAAAGCCAAACTAGTGGCCAACGCGGGAAACTAATTGGCGGGAAGTGGAACAAGAGAAAACCATGTGTTGCCCATGGTTCTTCTCATAAACCTTAAAACAACTAACAAAAACTGCCTGAACTTTAACCTTGAACCCCAAAAAAAAAATTAAAAAATTATAAAATTCGGCTTCAGGTTCGTCTTTAGGTTCACCTTCAGGTTCGAATTTGTTTAGGTTCGAATTTGAGGTTTGACTATGAGGTTCGCTGAACCTAAACGAATTTGATTTTTTTTTTTGAGTTCGCCGAATTTCGAACCTCAAGGTTCAAATTCGGCGAACTCTGTGACATAGCTGTTAGGTACTGTTCTGACAACAGTACCCCACCAGCTCCACTCTGCAACTTATCCACAACCTCCTAAACTGCAGCAACCTGAAGGTGAGAGCTCCTAGGCTCTACGCGGTCCCAACACCGACAAACTAGCTCCCTAAGCCAACTGTGTCAGCCCTCCTGGCCTCTGTGTGGCTTTGCGTGAGCCTGTCTTTGCCTCCCTCAGCCTCTGCGCAGCCTCTTCTTGGCCCGAACTTGATGACGCAGGCACTGCGTCACCCCTTCCTTGCTGTTTTGTTGCTAGGAACAACTTTTGTCACTTGGGACCACTGTTTTTTGTTGCTGTTGCTCTGCTTGGTTGATGTCCTTAGTTCTCCTGTGATCTGCAACCACGCTCTGATCTACAACCATGTTGAAGTTTCTAAGTCTAACAGTTAGAAACCCTCCATGTACTTTCTGATTTATTCCTTCCTACTTGTTATGATTAATTAACAAGTTATTTACCATGTAAATACTGAAAATAAACACAAGCACATGCTCAACACATTACAGATCATCAACTGAAGGAAACAGAAACAAGCACACAAATGACACTGTTATTTTTGGACTAATGTCCTCAAAAAAATCCAATGTGGGAAAACCGGTGCAGCTATCAAAGGGTTTGATTTATTAAGCAGTTTCAGAATACAATCTAGGTGCCAATTCCGGCTCACCCAACAGAGAAAAATCTCGGCAGTAGTACCTCTCCTTCGGAGACAGATGCTCCGGTTGAAACCCCGTATAAACACTCCGACAACTCCTCAGCTCCAATTTGCTCCACGAAAAACCCCATCGTCAGCCTCTAGGGACTGTGTCAACCTATTTTGCCCTCTGCGTCAACTTTCCCTGCAGTTCCAGTAGTTCCCGGCAGTTCCGGCTGTTCCCGACAGTTCCGGTTTTTGCCCTCTGCGTCAGCTTTCTCGGCTGTTCTCGGATGTTCTGGCAGTTCCTGGCAGTTTCGACTGTTCCCAGAGGTTCCGGCTTCTGCCCTCTGCGCAGCTTTCCTGACAGTTTCGACAGTTCCTGACAGTTCCAATTGTTCTTGGCAGTTCTGGCTTCTGCCCTCTGCGTTAGCTTTCCTGACAGTTACGACAGTTCCCAACAATTTCGGCTGTTCCCGACAGTTTCAGCTTTTGCCCTTTGCGTCAACATTCCCGGCTACTGCGCTGATCCTCCTGACACTATCTATGCCTCTCTGCTTCTATATTCATTGCCCATCAGCTGCAAATATAGATCACTCTCTCAACTTTCTTAGCAAACCCAACCCCAGAAAGTCGAAATCTTGATCCCTTGGTGTATTCTCCAAGTGACCCTCAAGCCTCCTCTTATACTTTACTCGTTGATATATCAATGGCCGAGATTAAGTACCTAATCAACGACTAATATTAGATCTGGCTTGATCCATAACTTTTGGACCATTCTAACACAGTTTTTATATTAATTCACATTAATATTTTAATTTCCCTAAGTTTAGACTTAGGGACTCCATTAAAAATATTAATTATTTTAATATCTCGCAAACTGTTTAGAATCTGCCCAAACCCTTTCTGGGTATTGGAGATCTCATGTGCCTTAGCCTCTTGACCAAATTTCGTGGCTAGGGCACATCCGATGCTACCCAAAATCAACACGTGGGGCCAACTATCCAGGGCATGGATCAGTGTCAGATCGCCAGTGATAGTGTGAGGTATTTTCTCACTAATCTTCTGCCAGTCAGATTCTCTGTATTGGATAGCCAGCAAGGCATCCAAAGATTGTATTCATAAAATTACTGCTTAATAATACAAACCCTCAGTTGCTACACCGATTTTCCCGCATTGGGTTTTTCTAGGGACATTTGTCCAAAAATAACGGTGTCATGTTTTGTGTATTTTTTTCTTTCTCGGTTTCTTGTTTCCACATTTAATTTAATTGGTGAAGGTTGCAGTGTATTAGTTTTGGTAGTTGCTTTAGGATGCAGTAAATAATTTGTTCAGTAATTTAACAAATAGAAGATACTTACTCAGTTGCTGCAGTAGAAATTTGGGCAGATCGAATTTTCACAAGAAACACTAGATCTCCAAAACCTAGAAATAATCTATGGAAAATCCACTTAGAAACAACTCAATTAAGTTAATTAGTCAATAATTATATTTTTCCTTAGGAAAAATGATTAATTAAGAACAATTAATCGAGAAAGGTGAGATATCTCTAGAAACTCACACGGATCAACTTAGAAATGATCTCAGCCATCGATAAGGACTTAGTCGTGGCTGTTGGTGATCCAACTGGAGATTATAAGAGGAGGTTGATGGGGTTGATGTAGAACACATAGGAAGAGTGAGTTCCCTTGGCAAATTGATTTTCTAGAGATCAGTACTCAGCAAGAAGAGTTCGAGCCAGAAGGAAGCAAGACTGAGAGGGAGATTAGTAGCATATTTCTAGAGGATATTTCTAGTTTTGGAAGAGTCATTTGGGAGAGGGATGAGTTTTCCTTAGGGGTTGCGCAAGGCTTGCTTAGAGGGTTTCAGAGGAGAGTTCGATTAAGCCAAAGGAGGAGTCGATTCAGTTGCTGAAGGCCGAGATAAATTCCAGGAGGCCAAGTGAGTCACTTCCCAAGGCAGAGATAGGAAGAGATGCGAGATTCAGTGTGTTCCAAGGGAAGAGCAGATAGAGCCTACGCAAGCACTGCACATAGGCTCACACAGGGGCATTTCACATAGCCCAGATTGGCTAGGTTTCAGAGCAGAATCAATTGTGGTGCTGAGGTATTGGCCTCATAGATATTTCGCTAGTATTTCTCTCAGATTTGATTGCTAGTTTTGGGCATCCAGATTGTACTTAGAATTTTTGCTGCTGCATAATAGTAAAACCCTCATCTGCTACACCGGTTTTCTTGCATTGGTTTTTTCTTGGGACATTTGTCCAAAAATAACCGTGTCAAATTTACAGTGTGTGTGTTTTATTTTCTCAGTTTCCAGCACTTTATTTCCGCAATGTTTTGATGTGAAAATTGCAGTTGTGATTTTATTCGTTGTTTGTTGTAGCAAATAAACTACTTAATAATTAATTAGTTAGAAGAATAATTTCCACTTGTTGCAATAGAGTTGAAATTTTCACAACCACAAGGTCAAAACCCTAAAGGATCCTTACATCACAGGGTTGCCATTATCTTGGTCAAACCCTAACATCACAAGCCTCACTTTAGGCCAAAAGGCTCACTCAACAAGTATTTGAGCCTGAAAAAGGCACCCACTATTGAAGTTTCTAATTTTCCTTAGTTAGAAACCCTCCATGCACTTTATTTGATTTATTCCTACCTACTTGTTATCTTTCTTAACAAGTTATTTACAATGTAAATACTAAAAGTAAACACTAGTGCATGCTCAACATATTACAGATCAACAACTAAAAGAAACAAGAACAAACACACAACATGACACCATTATTTTTGGACTAATGTCCCCGGAAAAACCCAATGCGGGAAAAACGGTGCAGCTATCTGAGGGTTTTCTTATTAAGCAATATCAGATTACAATCTGGGTGCCGAAACTGGCCTACCCAATAGAGAATTTCCTTAGCAGCTATACCTCAGTTTGAGAGAAATCTCCTCATTGAAACCTTGGAAAACCCTTCCGGCAGCTCCCCAGCACAAAACTGCTCTGCAACCCCAACGTCTGCCCAAACTGGACTGCGTCAGCCCCTCTCCGTCTCATGCTGGCCTTGCTTCAGCCCCAGGAGGCCCTGCGTCAGCTCTGGGAGCCTCTGCGTCAGCTGCGCTGGCCCCTTTGGTGCTCTGCACAACACTTGGCTGCCTTTGGGTGGCCCTGCGTGAGCCCTTGCTGGCTCTGCGTCACTCTCCTTGGCTGCTACGCTACTCTCCCGACACAATCTTTGCCTTCTCTGTTTCTCTATACTCAATGCGCCTCAGCTTCTCTCTCGATCACTGATTCTATCTCTCTTAGCAAACACCGCTCTAGAGAATAGAATGACTGATCATCTGGTATTTTCTCCAAGTGACCCTCAAGCCTCCTCTTATACTTTTCCTGTTGACATATCAACGGCCGAGATTAAGTCCCTAATCAACGGCTAAGATTAGATCTGGCTTGATCCATGTCTTTTGGACCACTCTAACACAGATTCATATTAATACACATAAATATTTTATTTTCCCTAAGCTTAGACTTAGGGACTCCATTAAAAATACTAATTGTTTTAATATCTCCTGATCTGTTTAGAATCTGCCCAAACCCTTTCTGGGGTATTGGAGATATTATGTGCCCCAACCTCTCCACCAAATTTCGTGGCTAGAGCACATCTGATGCTACCCCAAATCAACACTCCCTCTTAGCGAGGACTATGCTCTAGCCTCTAACAATACTCCTCATTAAGTATTACTCTGATCATCCGGCATCAGTACCTGTGCTAATGCTAGGCCTTCTTGCCCAACATCCTCTGCACTGCTACCGCCTGTACTGCTGCCCATGGTTCTGCCACTGCCACTGCTGCATTTGTACGACAGCTCCCTTTGCATCTGTGTTGCTACTAGTCCTTTCTCCCAGCACTGTATCCGCACTGCACCTCCTTGTTGGGCTAGAAACACCCACTAATGCTGAAGCTCCCTCTGCCGCTGACAAGTGCTCCCTCTATCTAACCTCTGCGTTGTTGCAACTACTCCCTACATCTCACACTATTGCACGCCTCTCTGTGCCTTCCTGCGCTGGTGCAACACTCCTGTGCCTCTCGCACTACTGTAGCCTACTAGCTCTGTGCTGTCTTGGGACTCTTGCACTGTAGCTCCCTTTGCTGCTCCATCCGCATCTGTCTCTACCCACTTAGCCAGTCCTACTACTCCTTGTCGGGGCTCTCGAAGCAAGGTCTAATCCAAGAGGCTGGGTACCTCAAGGATCCTGCCCCTCATCGCCTGTAGTCCGCTTGACTACAGCTCGATGTCTCCCCACATCCGCTCAATTGGCGTGTGTGCACTCATGGCACAACCATCGTTTGTCAAAACTTCCTTCTCTGTCCACGCTGGCGCTGACTTAGTCTCGGAAGACTCTCCCTTACTCTTCTTCCTTGGGCACTGGGTCATATAATGACCCATCTCCCCACAGTGGAAGCACTTGATCTTGGAGAGATCTTTCTTCTTCTGCTTCTCTTGCTTTCCATCAGATGCTAGGGCCACATCCTCGTCCTCCTACTTGACCTTGATCCCTTTGCTGCTGCTACTTGTCTTCGACCGCCGTCTGATCTCTTTGTGGCGAACAACTGCCCACATCTCGTCCCAAGGTGGGAGAGTCCCTCTGCCCAGGATACTCTGGACAAACACTTACCAATCTTCTGAGACAGCATTCAGGACTGTCCTCACCATAAGCTCCTGATCTAGTGTCGCTCCTATAGCAGTCAATTGGTCTCAGATCTCATTCAGTCCTCCAAGGAAGGTGTTAATCGATTGACCCTTCTTGACCTGATACGACCTCAATTGGTTCTCGAGCAACATTATTCTCTGCACAAAAGTATGTTGGTACAGGTTCTTGAGAGCCTCCCACATCTTAACTACCGTTTCCTTCTGGACTATATGTGGTACCACATGATCCTTGACCCCTTCAAGGATAATGCACTTAGCCCTCGCCATCACCTTTTTGTACTTGTCGTTATCATTGGGGTCGACTGGGATAGCTATAACCTTCAAGGAGAAGTTCTTGACATGATTCCTGTCAAGCACTGATAAGATTCTGGCCTTCCAGACTGCGAAGTTCGATGCTCCGTCCAGTCTATCCTGGTCTCTTACCCCGTGTAGTGCCATGACGCTCCTCTACTTCCTTCCTGGAAGTTCTCTGTTCGATTTCTCTGAGTCTCTACTTCCCATCTGGAAGTTCTCTTCTGGACTCCCTCTGAGTCCTGATTTCCTCCTGGAGATCCTTTTGCCGCTTGTCGAGATGCCCCCTACTCTGATCGTCTTGTGCAACTGCACTGCTGATCTAGGTTCCTCGGCTAGAAACCCTTGGTAACAACTCCTCTGGCCCTACTCTGTCAGGTACTGTTCTGACTACAGTACCTCACCAACTCCACTTTGCAATATTTCTGCAGCCTTCTAGACTCCAGCAACTGCCTCTCTGTGAACTGCGTCAGCCCCTCTCTGCCTCACGTTCACTTTGCGTCACCCTGGATGGGTCCGTGTTAGCCCTGGGATGCCCTGCGTGAACCCTCTAGCCCTCTGCGTCAGCAACGCTGGCCTCTCTGAGGCTCTGCGCAGTTCTCGACTTCTTGTGCGTAGCTCTGGCTAGCTCTGCGTCACACTTCCTTAGCTTTTGCGCTGCTAGAAACAACTTTTGTCACCTCGGGACAATTGTTTTCTGCTGCTATTGCTCTGCTCGGCTGATGTCTTTTAGTCCTCCTGTGATTTGCAATCATGCTCCGATACCATGTTGTAGTTTCTAATTTTCCTTAGTTAGAAACCCTCCATGCACTTTATCTAATTTTTTCCTACCTAGTTGTTATCTTTCTTAACAAGTTATTTACAATGTAAATACTGAAAATAAACACTAGTGTATGCTCAACATATTACAGATCAGCAAATAAAAGAAACTAGGACAAACACATCACATGACACCATTATTTTTGGACTAATGTCCCCAGAAAAACCCAATGCGGGAAAACCGGTGCAACGATCTGAGGGTTTTCTTATTAAGAAATATCAGAGTACAATTTGGGTGTCGAAATTGGCCTACCCAACATAGAATTTCCTTAGCAGCTATGCCTCACAGTTTGAGAGAAATCTCTTGGCTGAAACCTCGGAAAACCCTTCCGGCAACTCCTGAGCACAAAACTGCTCTGCAACCCTAGCGTCTGTCCAAACTGGACTGCGTCAACCCCTCTCTGTCTCACACTGGCCTTGCGTCAGCCTTTCTAGACCTGCGTCAGCCCCTCTCTGTCTCACGCTGGCCCTGCGTCAGCCCCAGGAGTCCCTGTGTTAGCTCTGGGAGCCTCTGCGTCAACTGCGCTGGCCCCTTTGGTGCTCTGCGTAGCACTTGGCTGCCTCTGCGTGGCCCTGCGTGAACCCTTGCTGGCTCTGTGTCACTCTCCTTGGCTGCTGCGCTGCGCTCCTGGCACAATCTTTGCCTTCTTTGTTTCTCTGTACTCAATGCCCCTCAGTTGCTCTCCCGATCACTGATT
This sequence comes from Pinus tabuliformis, assembly GCA_031772625.1. Classification (NCBI taxonomy): domain Eukaryota; kingdom Viridiplantae; phylum Streptophyta; class Pinopsida; order Pinales; family Pinaceae; genus Pinus; species Pinus tabuliformis. The sequence continues at coordinate 512,918,510 of CM062820.1, forward strand.
CTATCTCTCTTAGCAAACCTTGCTCTAGAGAATAGAATGACTGATCATCTGGTATTTTCTCCAAGTGACACTCAAGCCTCCTCTTATACTTTTCCTGTTGACATCTCAACGTCCGAGATTAAGTCCCTAATCAACGACTAAGATTAGATCTGGCTTGATCCATGTCTTTTAGACCACTCTAACACAGAGCCATATTAATACACATTAATATTTTATTCTCCCTAAGTTTAGACTTAGGGACTCCATTAAAAATATTAATTATTTTAATATCTCCTGATCTGTTTAGAATCTCCCCAAACCCTTTCTGGGTATTGGAGATTTCATTTGCCCCAACCTCTCCACCAAAGTTTGTGACTAGAGCACATCCGATGCTACCCCAAATCAACACCCACTCTTATAGAGTGATTGGACCAACACAAAAAGGCACCTACTCTTTTGAGTAATTGGGCCTAAAGGACCATTCTTGCTTAATAGGGGAAGAATGACTGTTCTTTGCCCGACCATTCTCCTAGGGTAGAATGACTATCCATGATGCTATTGAACCATATTCCCTAATCTGGTCAAACATGACAGATAGGGAAGATGTATATCTTCTTACTGGGAAAACTTATCTTAACAAGTCCAAGCTTGTCTTGAAGTGCAAGTACTTCATCTAGGATAGAGGCTTGTCAAAGGCCTATCACAACTTTGGCTATTAAATATAATTTAGAGATAATACTTAAAGAGATACCTCAAACCTTGAGAATTAAAATGCTCCCTTTGAGTCCAAAGTGTTTTTTTTTTTAAATTCAAGGTTCTTTCAGGATCCAAAACTCCCTCTGAAACCATATAGCCCTTTCAAGATTTAAAGCTCCCTTTGAAGCTCCCTCTAAATCCAAGGAATAGTCACAAACTTTGTTTTGATATTATAACTTCTAGCCCAGAGAGTCTTCAGTGCGTACTTACAATCCTCTTTGGGGAGATCATAAAAGAATAGTTATAATCAAACAATGAAAATAAAACAAGAGATTAGATTTATTAAAGAAATCAATAATAGTAAAAGAAGAGAGATAGAGCACTTATATTTTATGAAAAACAACTCCCTCTTTATCTTGTACTTCTCAACATCATCAATCAGGACATCATAAGGGTTTTTCTTCATTTCAACAACTCAGCCTAGGGTTTTTTCCCAAACTCTAGGTACTCTCTTATCAAGCTTTTCTAGGTTCACAAACCCTAGAAACCAAAACCCTCATTGCACATGGTAGAACTCAATCTAGGGTTTTAATCCACAAACCCTAAAGTAAATTATGCAGAAGCCATGATCCACATTAAGGTTTTGCTCACAAAACCTAAAGTCTAAAACCTAAATATATTTTTTACACAAGGGATATATTACACTAGGGTTTTGTCAAAAACCCCTAAAACCCTAAACCTTCTCTTGTTTAGTAGTATAAATATTTGACATCAAAATCTTCTGTTTTGGCCTTCTTTGTTGGTTCATCAGTGTCAGCAACAACAACCTGATCCCTTTCACTTTTCCTACAGTCATTTAATTTCTTAGGAAATTGGTTTCTATAATGACCAAATTTGTGACAATGGAAACATTGAACTTTTGACGAGTCTTTCTTCCTTTGTTGAAAAGGACTTTTACTTGAGCTTTGTTTTGAAAACCAAATTTCTTACTTTCTCCTTTCTTCTTGAAGTGAGGTGCATAAGCATTAGAGAGAATTTTCTTCTTCTTGGTTTCTTTCCATTAGTGTAAGTCTAGTTTCTTCTTGAGAGCAAGTTGTCCACAACTCTTCAAAAGATGGAGCCTCTTTTCTGCTATAATACGAGCTGCATAAGTGTTCTAGGATCTAGGTAGCCCTAAAAGTGCTCAGATTACATGTTCTGTATGTGGGATGATTTCGTCAATTGCTTGAAGTTCATCTGTTAGACACGAGATCCTTACAAAATATGAAGACACAGTGTCATCTTTTGTCATCTTGATAGTTCAAAGCTCATTCTTTAAGCTTGCTACTTGACCAATATTTTTTATTGTAAACAGATTAGACAGAGCATCATACATCCTCTTTGAGGTATCTAGGTTAGAAATATAAAGAATTAGATTGCTTTGACTGAATTCACAATGAAGCTCATAGAAATTATGTCATTTCCCTTGAACTTTTCTTTCCCTACATCATCTGATGGTTCTTTGATTTTGCCTTTCACAATATCCAAAACTTTGATTCTTGCCATGATAAATTCAATCCTTGTCTTCTAGGCTCTGAAATTTGAAGCCCCTTGTAACTTGTTCTCTGATTTCATTGAGGATGCCATTAGTATAGATCATATTAGAATATTTGTGTCTCTTCAACAAAGATTCAATCTCCAAGAATGGTTTTGATCTCACTGTCTCTTCCTTCACCAAAGCTTTTCAACCATGAGCTCTGATTCCATGTTGAGAAATCAAGGTGCTTGTAGATTTCTCTTAACTTGATAATTACTTGTGAATGATTGCTAGCTTCTTATTAAATTTATATTTTCTTCATCAAACAATATACCAAAACATGAAGATCACAGAGACACAGAACATAAAAATTAAGCTCCAAGCCAGGGCAAAACCGCACAAGGGGAAAACCCAACAACCTTCTTCTTAGAGAAATCTTCAAATCAACAGGAGAAAGCAAAGTCAATGTTGCCTTCCACAAGTGCTAAGGTCCTCTACTCAAAGTCTTTCAATAGGATCAGAAAAGAGGATCTTTCTCAAAATCTTTGACCTTCAGACACAAATCATTTGATCATAGACTTCTGCCCTTTCCACAGGATCACAGAGTTCAGACTACTGCACTTTCTACAGAAATCAGACCAATGGTTATAGACTTTGGCTCTCTCCACAGAATTCAAATATTTGTTTACAGACTTCATCTCTCTCTGCAGAATTCAGACCTCTGTTTACAGACTTCAGCTCTCTTCACAGAATTTAGACCTCTTTTTTTTGGATCTCTGCTTTCTCCAGAAAATCGCAGTCTTCAGACTAGGATCTTTCCACAGATTTTGGACCTAGGGTTTCCGCAGAGTTGCAAACCTTGGATTACAGACTTCAGATCTTGAATTCTTCAGCAAAATTCAATTACTTCAGCAAATTTCGGACTTGTGATGCTCCAATAGACTTTAACTTGGTACATACCTCGTTTTGATCCTTGAATTCTTCTTTTATAGACTTCGTGTGGTAGATCAGATGTTTCTTCTGTCTTTTTCACTGAATTTCCCTCCAAGAAGGACAAATGCATTTGTTTTTATAGTCATTTGAGGGTCTGAATGGGTGTCTTAACGGGTCAAGCCAACATGAATAGTTTGGAGGCCGACCAACACTTGTGGAGGCTATTTGTATTTACATAACACATGATAAATTTTCTCTTTTTAATGTCATGAGAAGCATGACTTAACAAAATATAATTTTGATTAATACAAGCATGAAGAACATGTTAGGAACAACATAATAAATTTGTTTTTCCAATTACAAGATAATAATGTCATTATGAAGACCAACCATAGCTACATTCTCCAACAGTATAGACTTGTTTTCCTTTCAAAAAAGTCATTTATGCGTCTCATTCCTTTTTTATTATTATTATTATTTCTTGCAAGATAATGTTGACATTCTTTAAGTATGCCTATTCGATTATTATGAAAATGGATACCGTCCTCAATTGTTGATTAATGGATGGTAAGTTTATTATTGTGTCGGGACAGTCTATGTCTTGCCTGAAGAGAATGAACCTAACAAGGTGAGTTCCAAAAATCATGTTTCTTTCTTTAGTAAGCTAGTTTAAGAAAATGATAAACCGTTCATGTTTGCTTTCCTAATACTTTACTTAATTACAAGTTTTTTTAGTACTATTTAAATATAAACTAGCAATGGGAATTTGTTCTTGCCATGAATTATCAGTTTGTTTACTCTTGGTGATTGGCTTTCTTCTCATTTGATTTTTTTTTGTGAACATGGTTAGCAAGGTTGAATTCTAGTTTTTTGGTCGAAGATGGACAAAGGGTGTTGTATACAATTTGAATGCCTTTAATGGTAAATCATTTGATCCAAATTAACCAAAATATTCAGTTGTACAGATGAATGCTTCATGAAGATGGTTCACAAGTGTTGTAGTATGAATGTGGACATCATGGTCATCTACCCTGCACTCTATGTTCAGTATCATGGTTATTTGATGAAGTCTCTCTCTTTGTTGTTATAGAATGCATGCATTTTTCTTTTTCTTGTTTTTTGGGAGGTTTGTGGTACTACAATACTAATTTGACACGATTTTGTGCTACTATAGTAGCATAAAAAATAATTCCATAGCAGTGCTTTTTATGCTTATGGTACTTTACGACATTATTCTATGTAGAACATCATGAGTAAAACAAGATGGTAGATCAAGCTAGTTGGTTATTTTGACTTGCATTACCATAAATTTGGATTGACATAAAATTTTATTCTTGAACAAAGTGCATGTTGACATCAACTTCTATTCTTGAGAAAATGTGATATCCCCAGCTAAATAAATTTTGCTAATTATATTTCTATTTTTGCAATTTTGACATTAGGAGAGTATTTTGATAATTTGGAGACTTAGGAAAAGTGGGTTGAGTAGACCCCACTTTGATTTTGGAGGCAAGGAAGGCCATGCACATTAGAAAGAAGGAAAAATCAATATGCTAGTGGAATGTGGGGGCCATAAGGAGGGAGTTCGAACCACATGAGGAATTCACACTAGAGGAGGGAAGAGAGAGAGAAAGGAGGTGCAAGTTGGTGGAATCAGAGTTGCAAGGGAGCACACCCCCCCACTTGAATCTACGTTCCCGAAGCACGCTCCGAGCGAGAGCGACCCATGAGCGCGTTCTCGAAATTTGCTTCCATAGGGATCAAATTTCAGGAGCGTGCTCTTGCTATTTTTTTCTCGCTCCCTAGCTTTTCTTGCAAAAACAAAATTTGCAAACACATTCCAAACACAATGTTTTTCAAAGAAACAAGAATTTTTGAGTGGGGCAACCTAATATTCAAGCCTATGGCCTTAGTATTGATGTGCAATTCATGGTAATGTTAAATTCTTAAAGTAAAATGATGAAAATGAAAGTTAAAGGAGAATGTCACTTTTACTTAAATTTTTAACATTACCATGAAATGACTTGGGACGTTTGAGAGTGGTTTTTCCCTCATTGGATTTCATATGGAGAGAGTAGAATTTTAGATCTCACTCAAAATCTAGTAGACTTATCAGTTTTTCAAGATTTCAGGATTGGGGGGATTGCAATGTTTCCATTGGATTTTGTCATGTACTAAGGTATGTACTATGGAACACATATTTAATCAAGAGCACCAAGCCCTCTATGTACGTTGATGTTAGTGGCATTAGTTGTCGAACTCCTCTATCATGACCCTACTAAAAATGTACCCATCACTCAAACAATATCTTGACTTCACATGCTATGTTTTTTCTATCTTATGTTAATGCTTAGAGGGTGATATTAATGACAAAGATTCCAAGATAGACAATGATTTTGGTGATATATAGGTATTTGTTGTAGCATGTTATGCAACCAGCTCACAAAATAGAAGAAGAGATAGATCAACGACTTCAAAATTAACCTCTTTGAGGGGGAAACCTCCTTTACATTACACAAATAAACAATTCTTGGATGATTCAAATGAAAAAACCTCCTTTCTATATATAGGAGTCTAAGGGGTCACAATATAATCAGAGCCGACATAACAATAATAATGTAAGGGCACAACAATAACAATAGTGGGCTTCTATGGAGTACAATAATAACAATATGGGCACAACAATCACAATAAGGGGGCTACACTAACAGTAACAATGAGGGAATACACTAGTACACTAGTATTATAGGGACCTAACATGCTCCTCTCCTCCAAAAAAGTGTTGTCTTCAACGCTTGAGTAGTTATGGATGCTTCTGTATAAAATTCTCATCCTCCTATGTGGAATCTTTAGCAGGTAAGTTCTTCCACTTGATGAGATACTTTGAAATTGATCGATTTCATAGCTGTCGAGTTCTTATTTCCATGACTGCTTCAGGTTCCAATATGATTTTTCCCTCCTCGTCAAGTTCTGGCAATATTGTTTAAATTGGGAGCTTGTCACCTATAACCTTCTTTAAGCATGAAACATGGAAAACTGGGTGCACTTGGGAAGATGCAAGAAGCTTCAATTTTAATGCCATAGTACCAATCAGGGTTGCGGGGGAGCGCCCCCCCCGCCCCTCTCCGAATTCGCGCTCCGAGCGGGAGTGGCTCCAGAGTGCGCTCCCTAAAAAAAACGCTCCCTGCCTTTTCGGAGAATTTAGTCTTTTTTGCAAAAAAAAAGTTTGCTGTAATGTTCCAAATGCAATTTTTTTCAAAGAAACAAATAAGTTTTGAGTGGGGAAGCTTAATTATCAAGCCTATGGCCCTAGTATTGATATGCGATTCATGGTAATGTTAAATTCTTAAAGTAAAAGTGACATTCTCTCATTTTCATCATTTTACTTAAATTTTTAACATTACCATGAAATGACTCAGGATGTTTGAGAGTGGTTCCGAACTCATTGGATTTCATATGGAGAAAGTAGAATTTTAGATTTCATTAAAAATCCAGCAGACTTATCAGTTTTTCAGGATTTCAGGATTGGGGGATTGCAATGTTTCCATTGAATTTTGTCATGTATTAGGTTATGGAACTCGTATTTAATCAAGAGCACCAATCCCTCCATGTACTTTGATGTTAGTGACATTGGTTGTCGAACTCCTCTATCATGACCCTCCTAAAAATGTACGCATCACTCAAACAAAATCTTGACTTGACATGCTATGCTTTTTCTATCTTATGTTAATGCTTAGAGCGTGATCCTATACAGATACAGAGGTAATGACAAAGATACCTCTGGATATTAATGCTTAGAGGGTGATATTAATGACAAAGATCCTGATTTTCCAACAAGACTAAAAAAATAGACATTTCTCGTGGTGGCAAGAGGCCCAAGCATAAGCAATAGATAATAGATTTACTTGTCTTTTCTAGTTTCTAGTAGTTTTTATAACCATTGACTCTTTCATATTTATTATGATATTTTTTTAAACAATATATGACAATTTAAGTTTGAAGTTGGCATCTCATTAGTAATGAATTATGAATATGATGCTTCATGAAAGTTGAAATTTGTTTCATTTCATTTCATGTTAGATATTATTTAGTGTAATGGTTACACTTAGCTTACAAGTACAACTTTGTTGATCAAAGATGATAAATGTTATATATTGAATTTTGAAAGCTTGAAACTTTAAGATTGATGAATCATGAGACTCAATATGTTGTATGTTACTATGTTACTAACTTGTGGACGTGGTTGATGAAGATTATAACTTCTAGATGATTGTTGTTATATGGTTCAACCTATGTTTTTTTTTTTGTTAATGTTTTTTTATATCTAATTCATCATTTTACATGTTTTTGTTGACATATATGTATCAAAATATAAAAAATATATATATTATATAAAAAAGGCTCCGGGATTGACTCCCAAATCGGGAGCTTCTGAAAATCTCGCTCCCGCACCCGTTTTCGCTCCTGCTCCCCACTTTCGCTCCTGCTCCCAAGTAACACTGGTACCAATCTTTTGCAACACCTTGTAACGACCATAATTATTTGGTGATAATTTATTATCCTTCTTAGCTTGCTTGAGGGACATTTGTTTATATGGTTGTAGCTGTAAAAATACCCAGTCACCTACATAAAAATTTCTTTCGCTGCGATGTTGATCTGCCAGTGGTTTCATTCTATTCTGTGCCAAAGTGAGGTTACCCTTTGAGAGTTGGAGAACTTGTTGATGATCAATGTGATCTTCCACTGTTTGAACCTTAGAATGATTGTCCAAGACTTTTGGGAGATCTAGAGAAATAGATGATTTCGATGTTTGAACCTCTAGTGAACATGATTGTGTAATTACGCCCCGTTGTTCTTTCTTTAGAAGCTTTGTCATCCCATTAGAATTGATTACCTTTTTTGGTCTCTTTGTGATACCCCTTAATTCAATTTCCTTTCCTTCCCAAAAAAATTTCAAAAAAAGTTCTTAAAAATTAAAAGCTATCATACCCAAAGATTGTAACCATTGCACTCTTAGTACAACACCAGCACCACCCATTGGAATGGAAAACATTGGAATATTCAATACATATTCTCCCATGGATAGCTTGATATTATGGCACATTCCAGAGCAATTTATGGTTCCTCCATTTGCAACCATCACTTGACACTCTAGTGTTGGATATAGGAAGAAATTCAATTCCTTGGCTATCTTACAATGAATAAAATTATGGGTACTACCCGAATAAATCAACACTATTACCTTTTTCTTCTTGATATGTCCTTCTTTCTTGAGAGTTTGAGGAGTTGTAATTCCTGCCAATGCATTACGAGATATGGTCGGATTCATTTCTTTTTTCTCTGGGGTTGGTTCCTGGTGTATATCCTCTTCTTTTGACATTTCTTGTTCCTTTTCTTCCTCCTCTTCACAATCTATGTAAATCTAAGTTGCAGGAAACATGGGTCTTGGGTCCGTTTCTGTACGGAAACGAAACGAAAATGGGGAAACCCGTATGGTACGGCCCGGAAATTTGTTTCTTGCTGTACTAGCCCGTTTCTCGAGGAGGAAACGTGGCCAATATGGCTGGAAATGAGTTTCCGGGCCATACGGTGGAGTTTCCCCACGCAGATTGACTTTTTCTTATTATTATTATTATTATTATTATTATTTTGTTTTCTATTTTTTAATTGGGTGACTAAAGTGGCTTCTAGTTGCTTCTAGATGCCTCTCTCAAGTTATAAAAGTGACTTTCGCCTCATTCTCTCATCACACAATTGAGCAAGTCGTTTCTCTTGGAGATTGGCGATTTTAGCAAAGGAGAAGAGAGGAAGAGAGCAGTGGTTTCAGCTAGGGTGTTTTCAACAGTGAGCAAAGGAGATTTCAGCAGCAAGAGAAAGAGATTTCAGCAGCAGATTTGGAGTGCAGAGTTTCCGGCTATGACATTCTTGGCTTTTTGGCTCAGCTACAACCATATTTCTCTTCTCTTTTCTGGCATTTTGTAGCTTCACCTACAGAAAATTAATATGGGTAAGAAACATTCATTTTCTTAGTTTTTTCCTACTATTTCTTCAATTTTTCGAGGGTTTATGCTGCCAAAAATATGAAAAACGTTTTTTATTTACATATTTGTTTTTTTGTTTATTTTTGCAGCAATGGCTTCCAACCAAAGTGCAACTGCAAGTTCAAGCGCTAGGGCCAACCCAAGGGTTGAATATTATCCTCTTTGGAGGCATGTTCAGAAGCTTCAAAAATGTGGAGGTGGTGGCTCATGGGAGTGGCCATGTAATCTTTGCAATAATTCGTACAAGGGCTCCTACCCAAGAGTGAAGGCACATCTTTTGCATGGAAGAGGACAGGGGGTTGTGGGTTGCACAAAAACAACAGACCCATTGGAAAGGAGGGCATATTAAAGAGAGCAAGATGAGGCGGATGTTATTAAGAGAAGGCATGATGAGCTTACTCAAGCTACTCCTCAAGCTCCATCTAACATTGAGCTAAGGATTGTAGTTGAAGCAAGAAAGAGGAGAGCCAATGCCACTCAACAACATGAACAACCAGCACCCAAAAATACCAGAGGGGCATCCCCTTCAGTTCAGGAGAGCATAATTGCTAAATTGGTGAATGTGCAAGCGAGAGAAGAAACCGATTCCAGAGTGGCTAGGTGCATTTATGCATATGGTATCCCATTCAACGTTGTTCGCTCTCCTTACTTGCAAGATATGATAAGGGCAACTAACAAAGCTCCTCAAGGGTACAAGGGGCCCAACTATTAAAAAGTCAGAACTTAGCTTCTCAAAAATGAGAAGGAGCTTGTGGAGGATATTTTATCACCAATTTGTTTTTCCTGGAGTAGCTCTGGGGTTACCATAGTCTTAGATGGATGGACAGATACAAGGCACAGACCATTGATAAATATCATTGCCACTTCCCCGAAATGAGCAATGTTTATCAAGGCAAAAGACTGCTCAGGAGAGGTAAAAGATGCACAATTCATTGCTGATGTTATTATAAAATCTATTGAACAAATAGGGCCTAACAAGGTGGTGCAAGTTATCACGGATAATGCACCAGTTTGCAAAGCTGCAGGTTTAATGATTGAGGGGATGTATGACCACATCTTTTGGACACCATGCATTGTCCATAATCTGAATCTGATCTTAGAGGAGATCGACAATAAAGTTTCATGGATAAAAGAAATCACAGGGGAAGCAAGGGAGATTGTCAAATTCATCACCAACCACCACCAATCTCAGGCCATATTTTAAGAGTACTCCAAATTAGAGTTGTTAAAAGTTGCTGAGACAAGATATGTCTCAAACTTCCTGATGTTGCGTCGCCTTGTTGAGGTTAAGCATGCATTAGTTTCTATGGTGGTGAGTCAACTTTGGATTGAGTGGAGACAAGCAGATTTAGAGTGGGGATATATGGTGCGTAGATTGTGCTTTGATGAGGATTGTTGGAGCAAGGTAGTTTTTTTGCTCAAGTTCACAACCCTTGCATTTGAGCTTCTTCGGAGTGCTGACATTGACCAACCTTTCTTAGGAGAGGTATATGATGGCATGGATTCCATGGTTGAGAAAACTATGGAAATCATTTCGCAAGAGTCTCCACAACTTTTTTTTGTTGATGATTATTTTGTTGGTTTAGTCAAGAAAATCATTGTTGATAGGTGGAACAATTTCAACACTCCATTGCACACTTTAGCACATGCCTTGAACCCCAAATTTTATGATGAGGAGCTTATTTCTCAAAGCAATGGGAGAGGAAGGCACCCCATAAGGATAGAGAGGTGGCTAATGGGGTGAAAAAAGCCCTTATGAGAATGTTTCCTTCTCATCTACATAGGGAGGTAAATGAAGAATTTGCCAATTTTGCTGCAGGAATAGATGATTATGTAGATATATCAGCTTTGGAGGAGAGAAGCACCATGAATCCAGTTAGGTGGTGGATTTGTCATGGAGCAAATGGTGTACATTTGCAAAACCTTGCCATTCGTATTCTTTCACAAGTGGCAAGCTCTTCATCAACAGAAAGGAATTGGAGCACTTATGGTTTTATTCATTCTGTGAAGCGCAATAGGTTGGGCTCACAGAAGGCAGACGATCTTGTTTATGTGCACTCCAACCTTCACCTTGCATCTCGTAGGGGTCCAGAATACAACAATGGTCCTTCTAAATAATGGGATGTGGATGCAGAAAGTCCTGATTTGGATCTCTCTCTTGTTGCCCTGAATATTGAGGTCTAGCCTGGAAGTGGAATTGGCCCATCATCTTCTTCAGCACCACCATCCACTGTTGAACATGGTTCTGCTTCTATTTTTGATGAGGATTATGATGATGAGGATTAGTCTTTTGTCTCTATAGTTCTTGTAACCTTATAATATTTATTGTACTTGCAACCTCATATATTATATATAATAAACGCTGATTTTGAGATTTGGATATATAATAAAGGTTGTTTTTGGATATTTCAATATTTTTATTTTCATTATGTGATCATTCATGAGTAAATGTGATGTAAATTTAATCATAATGTTTAAATGTAATAAATTATAATGTATCATGTATGATTTATGATTGCACATAACATTTCTCAAATGTCCTAATTTCTAATATATATATATATATATATATATATATATATATATATATATATATATATATTCACGTTTCCCCATTTCCAAAATTTGGGAAGGTCGCGTTTCGTACCTGTGCCCGTTTCAGAAACTCATACCCGTTTCCCCGTTTCGTGCAACTTAGATATAAATTAATTTCTTCTCAGCACACTTATGAATTTAGTGTATTTGCTACCACAGCTGTAACAAAGCCCCTTTGCTCTTTTTCTTTCAATTGTTGTGGCATCAACCTTGTAGGTTGTGGAAGGCTAGGAGCAACAACACTTCCATCTTTATAGTTATGAGTGGTAGGTTTCCTTGTTGGCATAATTTTGCTTTCAATTTTTCTTGCCAACCTGAATGCCTTCTCCAATGAATCAGGTTCCCAAAGGCAAACCTCATGTGAGATGTTATCTTTTAAAGTCCCTATGAAGACATCAATCCTATGTTCCTCTGGAATATCATTTACCCTTATATTCAATTTTTGGAAGTCTTCAATGTGCTCCACCATTGAACCCTTTTGTTTGAGATTTATTAATTGGCTAAAGAAGGTGTTGCTCTTTGTATCTTCATAATGTGCTATCATTTCCTCTGTAAAAATTGACCAAGTGACAAGTGGTTTACGAGAATAAAGCCATCAATACCATACAAACTGATTGGGTTCTAAATATAAAGTTGCAATGCGTACATTTTATGTGTGTTGCACATTATGGAGATCAAAATATTGCTCCATCTGTAGTATCCATGTTATCAGATCCTTGCCATCAAACTTCCTCATATTGATCTTTGGAATATGGTGGGTCTTCAATCCAACGTTAGAGTATATGAAATCATGATTAACATTTCTTTTGTTCTCATCATGAGTTTCATCTAATATATTTTCGCCATTAGGAAGCATTTGTTTTAGCAACTTTGTCAAACCTTCCATGTCTGCTTTTAAACCATCCTTCAAACCTTCCATGTCTGCTTTTAATCTATCTTTCAAACCTTCCATGTCTGACTTTAAACCATTCTTCAAACCATCCATCTTAGCTTCCATTTCATTTTTGGTTACTCTTTGCGAGAGAGAAATTTGTTGCACTTGGTCTTGTAATTTTGATATATCATGTTGCATTTCTTCCTCTTCTTCATGCACCATAATAGAGCTTTCTGGTTGGTTACTAGGTGTTTCCATTTTCTTGCTTTGAGGCATTTTGAAATCAAACAATGATATCTATGCTTCACTATGCCCTTTGAATCACTTCAAACTGATTTTTCAAACAAAAGTTATGCAATTTAAAAAAAAATATACACATTTTTCTTGTTTTTATGAGCTCGCTCTTGAAATGATTGTCACTTTGTAATTTCAGATCTCCAAGTTCTGAAATTTCTTCTTGTGGTAGCTCTCTGAGTCCTCTTTCCAACCCCACAAGTCTGATCGAGATTGGATTCTTCAAGAAAGAGTTATGCCAAATCTCCCACGATGACCTGATTATGGACTGGTTCAATAGAGCGAAGTTGTATGGGATGCCATGTGTCACTGTTTGAACCTTCGGCCCTGAAATTACTACACGAAAAACTATAATATGTGCACTTTCAACCACCTTTTACAGAATTCAAATCTGATGTCTGAAACGAAAGTTATGATGATTTTCCCTAGGTCACCTTTTCGAGACAAAATTCTGTCTCAAACAGGTGACCTAAGAAAAATTGTCATAGCTCTGATACCAAATGTTATGTAGCCAACTCACAAAATAGAAGAAGAGATAGATCAACGACTTCAAAATTAGCCTCTTTGAGGGGCCAACCTCTTTTACATTACACAAATGAACAATTCTTGGATGATTCAAATGAAAAAACCTCATTTCTATATATAAGAGTCTAAGGGGTCACAATATAATCAGAGCTGACATAACAATAATAATGTAAGGGCACAACAATAACAATAGTGGGCTTCTATGGAGCACAATAATAACAATATGGAGACTACATGGGCACAACAATAATAATAGGAAGGCTACACTGACAATAACAATGAGGGAATACACTAGTATTATAGGGACCTAACATAGGATTATTTTTTTGGATGCTAGAGGCCATCTACAACCTATTTGTTGATGTATTTTTGGTTCAAAGATGTATTGCACTCGATGCTATTTTGGTTATGTGCACCTTACATGCTATATAAGCGTGATGTTATATGGTTTAATCCATGTTTTGATGTTTTTTATATCTAATTCATCATTCTACATGCTTTTGTTAACATATAAGCATCAATATATATAAAAATATATATTATATAAAAATTCATTCTCGATTTTCTCCCAACCCGGGAGCTTTTGAAAATGTTGCTCCTCACTCCTGCTTTTGTTCCTGCATCTTGCTTCCGCTCTCACTCCCAAGCAACCTTCGATGGAATATGGGGCCCACCAAGGGGGAAAGGCTCATCACTTATACATATCACAAGGAGGCCTTCATTTGGAATATTTTGTCTATCTTATCTCAGAAATTGAATTCTCTTGTATCTGTTGAACACAAGAAGGGAAGTGTTGTTTAGCATAGGAATTCCACCCTCATTTTGGAGAACTTCAAGTGTCTCCCTAGTGAGGTAATTTGGGAGTCCAATTCAGGGCTTCCCTTGAGCCTATTGCAGGAGTTTTGCCCAACTTTGTGCATTTCCTGGGCGCAGAAGGAGTTCGTGGTACATCTTTTGGAGCGGAAACCGTGGGTTAGAGAATTTGGGCTTTTGGAGAGATTTTCCCTTGGTTGTAGCTGGAATTTGGTGGCATTTTGCAGGGCGGACATTGAGGTGATCTTCTGGGCTGAATTTATCCTTTTCTAGCAGTGCACAGAGGCCATTGGACTATGACTGCACAAATGTGGGAGGAAATAGAGATTGGAGGAGTTAGGGGCTGGAGTAATTAGACATTTCTAGAGAGGATTTTTTGTAGAGGTTGGGAGGCATTTCAGTGATGGATTTTAGAGGATACAACATATTTTCCTGTAGTACCCAAAGCTTGCCAAAGAGGGGAAATTCACACTTCTTGGGGGCTTCCGGGTTAGTCAGAATTAACCCAAACCCTTTATGGTTTTTTCTGGGTTTGTTGAGAGGATTCCAGAGCTATTTTTTGCAGAATTTTTCTAAGCATTCCTTCAGGAAAAAATCTAGTTTCATTTTCAGCAGTAGTTGGCAGAAATTCTATGCAGTGCACAAATTTTGTGGGAGTCATTACTAGCACCTGGGTCATCATACTTCTACCTTGGTTTTTCATAGCTTATATGAGCAAGCCTAGGTTCCTTTGTTCTCACTCTATTGTACTGAGATTTCATTGATATTAATAAAATGGCTTAGCTTTCTTACCTAATTTATTTGGTTTACTGATTGTGCATGCATGGTTGAAAATTATATTGTTGTAGCTTAGTTCATGTTCTTGATATATGTTGTTATTTCTTAGTTGGAATATTATAGTGGTATCAAAGCATGTTGTTGGCCAACTGTGGGCACAAGAATAAGTGATGCTACCCATATATGTTGGAGTAGTGTTTCAGAGAGGCAAAGGTAGGGGTGGAGGAAGAGGTCGAAGTAGGGGAGGAGACACTGACCCTTTCTCATCTACAAAACTTGAGCATGCTAGGGAGCGTGAAGTTTGGGATAGAGAGTACATGTGGGAATGGGAAAACAATGAGCAACCTAGACAGGGTGGTCAGGAACAGGCTATAGAGGAGCTGATAAGGCAGAGCAAGTTCATGATAAACATGATGTAGTCGATGGGAAGGTAGCTGCAGAACCAGCAAGGTCAAGCCCACAATGGAGAAGGTGGTTCCCACATTGGAGAAGGAAGCCATGCACATGCGTGCACAATTCAATAGAATAACATCCAGAAATATGGCCAGTCTAGTCGTCCTACCATGCCTCATTTTCTGGATGAATCAAAGAGCGAGAGAGAGCCAGATACCTTTGTAGATTTGATGTCGTATTTCACAGATGGGATTGATGAGTATGATGTGTTAGACCTCGATATCTGAATAACTTCATCGTTTGGGGAGTTTTTCCATTTGAAGGAGAACCATAGATGAGGAGCTGGACCATCATATAGAGGGGGGGCAATAGAACCAAAAGCAGGATACACAGAAGTTGGCAAGAAAGATCACATTGCCAAACTTTGATAGGTCAGATAGGAGTTCAGTCAGGGCATGAATACAAAATCTAGACACTTACCTCTAGTTGAACCCCATGCGAGAGAGAAATATGACCAGATTCACCACACTGCATTTAGATGGACGTGTGTAGAAGTGGTGTACCATGGGCTAGTTACGTTGGGGCATGCCACCATCACATTCTACACAGAGTTCTCGAGGAGACTTATAGAGAGATTTGACTGGAAGGACCTAGAGTTAGACTTCTGGGAGTTGGCTAACTTGAGGTGGACATGAAACACTAAAGCATACATGGATGAGTTTCAGAGATTGGTGGTGATGGTTTTTGATATCTCGGAGGTAAGATTGATCATGCTGTTTATTGAGGGGTTGTTAGAGCCATTGCGTGTATTGGTGAGGGCCTATAGACCATATCTGTATAGGATGTTATCTCCCGAATTAGGCACATGCTGGATGCAGTTCCAAAGAATAGAGCACCGATACCTCTTAGACCCACCTTCCCTCAGTGAGGTAGAGACACTAGGGCTCCACAGAGAGAGACTGCAATACAGGAACAACTTGATGACGAGATCAAGAGGGACCTTAGGAGGAGGAAGCTTTGCTTCACCTGGCAGGAGCCATGGGCCCCGGGATACAGATGTACTAAGGGCAAGGCCCATTATACTAAGGTCTTTTCAGATAGTGAGTCGGAGGAGGATAGGGACCATAAGGCCATTAGAGTAGAGAGTGAGCCTTAAGGTGCGGGAGGAGACCCGCCTTTCACAGTCCCTATAGGAGGTGTCATTGCCTCGCTCATGGGAGTTTTGAGGTACCTGATGTTGCGAATCAGAGGCACAATATAGGGACAATGTGTCAGTATTAGTGGATAGTGGGGCTATCCACAATTTCATTGATGTGGAGATGGTGGAGCGTAGAGGGATACCCACACAGACTTTTGTTGGATTCTAAGTATTGGTACGCGGGAACTAGACTATGCAGTGCACGAGATATGTCCCCAAGTTGACCTTGACTATGGGGAACTATTCAATCATAGATCATTTCTTTGTAGTAAACATGTCGAACACCAATGTGGTGATGGGTGTCCAGTGGTTGTACTCTCTTGGGCATGTCAATACAGATTACAAGACATTGGAGATGGAGTTTATGGGGCGAAATGGGAAGTTAGTTGTACTGAGAGGCATGCATTCCTATCCACCATAAACAGTGTCAGCTAATGTTAGGCGCCTATACTACTAGTGTAACCCCTTATTGTTATTAGTACAACCTCGTTATTATATTGTTGTACCCATGTAGACCCCATATTGTTATTATTGTGCCCCATAGAAGCCCACTATTGTTATTATTGTGCCCTTACATTATTATTGTTATGTTGGCTTTGATTATATTAGGACCCCTTAGACTCCTATATATAGAAAGGAGGTCTTGTCATTTTTATGACCCAAGAATTGTTCATTTCTGTAATGTAAAGGAGGTTTCCCCCTCGAAGAGGCTTATTTTTAAGGCGTTTATATATCTTTTCTATCTTTTTGTGAGCTGGTTTCATAACATTTGGTATCAGAGCTTTGGATTCTAGGGTTTCGCTGCTTCAAACAGGTCATCGTGGAATTTTCGCTATAACTTGTTTTATGCGACGTTTCAGAAGCTAAAAAAAAACCCAGTTGAGACGAAATGTCGCTGAACCTTGGGTCTGAATTTCAGATCTTGTTTCTCTATATTTTAGGATATATGATCTGAGGAAGTTATGGTTTTTGCAAGCTCCATAATTTAATCTAAAATAGGCTATCGTGGAAGTTTTGCTATAACTTTTTTGCTACGAAGTTTCAAAACCTAAACAAAAAACCCATTTTAGAAGAAATCGGTTTGAACATCGGGTCCAAATTTCAGATCTTGGCTCGCTATATTTTCGGATATATGGTTTGAGGAAGTTAGGGTTCTTGCAGACTCCCGAATTACATCCTAAACAGGTGACCTTGGAAAAATCATCATAACTTTTATCTCTGAGCATCAGATTGAAATTTCGGAAGAAGTCACAGCAAGAGAACATACTGTAGTTCCTTGTTTATATTTTTTAGATCCGAAGGTCAAAATAGTGACATGTGGCACTTCATACAAGTTCGCTCTTCTGAAAAGATATATAATCAGGTCATCTTGGGAGATTGTTCATAACTCTTTCTTGGAGAATCCAATTTCAATCAGACTGGTGGCATTGGAAAGAGGACGCAGAGGGCTACTATAGGTCGCAATTTCAGAACTAGAAGATCCGAAATTACAGAGCTACAGCCGTTTCAAGATCGAGCTCCTAAAATCAAGAAAATGTGATATGAGGAAGTTTGATGGCAAGGATCCGGTAAATTGGATACTACAGATGGAGCAATATTTTGATCTACATGAGGTGCAACTATTACAAAAGGTATGTATTGCATCTTTATATTTAGAACCAGATCAATTTTTATGGTATAAAGGGCTTTGTTCTCGTAAACCACTTGTTACATGGTCAATTTTCACGGAGGAAATGATAACACATTATGAGGATACAAAGAGAAACACATTCTTTAGCCAATTGATAAATCTCCAACAAAAGTGTTCAATGGCAGAGCACATTGAGGACTTTCAAAAATTAAATATAAGGATAAATGATATTCTAGAGAAGCAAAGGATTGATGTCTTCATAGGTACTTTAAAGGATAACATTCAACATGAGGTTCGTCTTTGAGAACCTGATTCATTGGAGAAGGCATTCATGTGGGCAAGAAAAATTGAAAGCGAAATTATGGAAATAAGGATTCCCACCACTCACGACTATAATTATGGAAGTGTTTTTTTTCCTAGCCTTCCACAACCTACAAGGTTTACACCACAACAATTGGAAGAAAAAAGAGAAAAAGGGCTTTGTTACAATTGTGATAGCAAATACACTAAAGGTCATAAGTGTGCTGAGAAGAAATTATTTTACATAGATTATGAAGAGGACGAAGAAAATGATCAAGAAACATCAAAAGAAGAGGATATACTCCAGGAACCAACCATAGAGAAAGAAGAAATGAATTCGACCATATCTTGTAAAGCATTGGCAAGGATTACCACTCCTCAAACTCTCAAGATAGAAGGACATATCAAGAAGAAAAAGGTTCAAGAAGTGAAAGATCACATCGAGAAAGAAGAAATGAATCCAACCATACCTTGTAATGCATTGGCCGGAATTACCACTCCTCAAACTATCAAGATAGAAGGACATATCAAGAAGAAAAATGTTCAAGAAGTGAAAGATCACATCGAGCATCAAGAAATGAATCCGACCATATCTTGTAAAGCATTGGAAGAAATTACCACTCCTCAAACACTCAAGATAGAAGGACATATCAAGAAGAAAAAGGTTCAAGTAGTGAGAGATCACATCGAGCATCAACAATAAGTTCTCCAACTTTGAAAGGATAACGCCACTTTGGTGCAGAATCGAATGAAACAACAGGTAGATCAATATCGTAGTGAAAAAAGTTTTGATGTAGGTGATTGGGTATTTTTACGGATACGTCTCAAGCAAGCTATTTATGAGAAGGAAATGTTGGCAATACTACGTGCACTTAAGAAATGAGGACCTTACCCAATGGGAAGACACTTCAAGGTAAAAATGGATCATGATAGTCTTAAATACTTTTTAAAACAAATATTATCTTTAGAAGAACAGAAAAAAGGGGTCACAAATATGTTGGATTATGACTTTGACATCATCTACAGAAAAGGGAAGCAAAATTTTGTTGCAGATGCACTCTCAAGAAAGGATGAGGATGTGGAAGCATTATTTTGTGCTATTTCTATTATCCAACCGGATTGGATAATTGAAGCAAGGGATGAATGGAAGAAGGACGAAGAAGTGTGGCCACTCATTCAAAAGTTGCAGAAGATCCCAATTCAAACAATATTTCCAGAACTTGAAGATGAAGGAAAAATCATATTGGAACCTGGAGCAATCACAAAAACGAGAACCTGACAGCTACAAAATCGATACATTTCAGAGTATCTCATCAAGTGGAAGAACTTACCCGCTGAAGATTCCACATGGGAGGACAAGAATTTTATACAGAAGCATCAAGAACTACTCATATGTGGAGTTGTGTTAGGAAGTCCTTATCTTTATGATCATGATGCAATATTTTACAGGAGAGAACATAAATATCACCTTAAGAAAGATGGGTTCGAATTTATTGTTAGGGCACATCAAAACAAAAATAACTTGAATTTACTTGTTGCTAATCAAATGAAGCAATTAATAAGTTCAAATAAAATATTTGTAATCATGTGTGTAAAGAAACAACATGATGTTTGTTTAGGTTATGAGTCTCAGCTTAAAGATAGTTTGATCAAAGAGGTAGAAACTTTTCTAGTTCTATTTAAAGAAACCAAACATCTTACTCATAAGCAAGGAATACAACATGAATTACAGTTGATGCCTAAAGCTCCTCTTCCTAATGTCAGAATGAATCAATTCAGTCCAAGTTTGGAAATTAATAGTTACAGGGATGCAGGTTAGTATTGGGGAAAGTCATTGTTAAATTTCTCTTGTATTGTGTCACCAATTCATGTTTCGAACAGTTTGGAAGCCTCTTTTCAAGTGGAGAGGAAGCTTATTTGTTTTCATCTCAAAGCCTTTTCTAAAGCAGTGTCAAAGTATCTAAGGGAAACTTATGCATTAGGGGAAAGTGCTAATCAATGGAAACATCATTTAATAAATGAATAAACAATGATTCAAACAAATCAACAACTAATTCAATACTTTCAAAATCAAACTAAGTTGCAGCAGTTTTCATATTATAGTTTGAAGGGTTCATTGCAGCAAGTTCACTTAGTAAATAGGAATCAGGAAAGTATAGCTGGTTTGATGTCAAGAATATCTTTGATTGTCTCTGTTATTCCACAATATAGGTTGTTAATACATGTCAATGGTATTGAATAATATCCTGTAGAGACTATTTTCAAAGCTGATTATGAATCACTAACTCATGGTATTTCGTGGAAAGAAATCAATTGCCATGTTCATAACAGGTTGTTTGGCCATCCTCACAAGTTGTACATATTGCAGGTGGAGGGAACATGTCACCGATTCAAAATGTGCCATAATCAGCATCATCAGGGTCATCACTTGCAGGTGATTGATCGAATGTATTGGCACATCATCAGGACAAGGTGGAAAGTGAGGGAGTTCTACCTTCATCGACTATTTGTTTAGTCAAACTTTTGTGGTCCAAAAGCTTTCAAGTGGAGAGGATTGATCCAGGAGGATCTCGTCAGATCAGTTACACAGGTTCAATGTCGTCATCAGCAATTCAGTCCAGTGTCGTTCAGTTTCAACAATGTTGTTTATGGTTCAGGTTGTTTAGGCGATATCAATGGTTTTCATGGTGATATGGTTTTGTACCTGGCTGTCGACATGTGGTTGTCGTCAGTTCCACTAGGATTTGGTCGTTGACATGTGTTTGTCGTCTGCCTCGCAGGATTTGGGTTTGTCGTCATGTGATGTTTGTTGCTAATGTCGTTTTGTGACATTTAGTTGTAAAGGAGTTTTTTATTTGATGTAAAGTCGTACTGAATAAAACCTAAACCTAATAAAAACCTAATCCTAAACCTCAAACCATACATTAAATACCATAAACCTATTGTAACAAACATTACAAATCAAATCAAATGTATTTTAAATACATTATCCTAAGTCCTAAACCCTATCAAAACCTTGTTACATTACAAACTATGTATTACAAACAAACGTATGATATAAACCCTCAGGCTAATTGTATTACATATCAAAACATTACAAAATACATATAATAGTCTTAACTGCAGCGGGAGAAGACCACGTGGGTTGTAACCATGTGAACAATCGTAGATGTTAGAGCCTTAATCGCCATCCCTAACTGCGAGAGTTAACCGCAACGGAACCACAGAGATAAGGCATGTGAACAACAGTCAAAATAAACTGTTGGGCTTGGGGTTAACCGCATCGGAGATTAACCACAGCAGAGACTGTGGTCATGTGAACGGAGGATAACCGTTGGGGTATATGTTATAGTTAACCGTAATGTGTTAACCATCGGAGCACCGTCCACCGAGACTGCTGGAAAGCAGCTGTCACATGCGTTGTCTCCTCCTCCGTGCAGTTAGTCAACAACTAACAATTTTCGCATTAACATAAGGTTTATATTTGGGCTTTTTGTTGCAGTTTGTTAAAAATTAATTGAAAGACCATACATATGAACCCTAAGGTGGCAAAACATAACAAGACCTTACCTCCAAGAACCCAGATTAGAGAAAATTCATTCCTAAACTCGGTGGAGGGAGTTCGAATGCACCTGGTAGGTTTTAAAAGGCAGTTTTTCTCATTGAAGTGGAGGAGAGTGATTTTGGATTTTGTATGCAGGTTCTTGAGGTTATAGTCTATTTTGTTTTTAGTGTAACAGGAGCATCATGAGTCGAAATTGGAAACTGTGACAGGCGTTGGAAAGCTAGTTCAAAGAGCTTTCTCATGACAGTGACTAGAAGTGCCTATGTGCACATTCAATTCGGTCAAATTTCTGTGTAATTGACCTCTTTGGTTTCAATCCTAATAAAGCGGTCGCCCATCTTGAAAGCGGACTTGGAGACGTAGTCCATCATGGATGGACTCCGCAATCAATCTTGCTGTATGGTATCGCTGTGTATTTGCTGTTTTCACTACTGTTTTGCTTCTTATTTATGTTTTCTCATATGTCGTAAAGTCTTCTTCTCAAGCAATTCTCACGATTTCAGCACTTTCAATTGACATTCTATTCATTAATGGCATAATCAATTCTACATCAGTTTTAACATATGATCATTTCAGATCAAAAGAGATATTTTCTTCACCATGTTTTTGAAGTAAGCTATTCAATTCTCTATTTTTGTTTCTAACCTTACCACTTTCTCTTTCATTATTCTTCAAATTTTCTTTAAGATCTTCATCTCCCTGTTTGGTTTCTGAATCATTTCTTCGTCCCCAATATTTTCATGTTTGGTCCTTTTGTTTCTTCATCTAAATCAATGACCTCTTCATGATCATTATTTTGGGTTTCTTGGGTTATAAAGAGAACCTCTCTTGCATCCCCTTCTTTTTTATCACTTTCATCTGAAGAGTTGTTGTCTTCTTTAGAATAAATAATTTTCTTGTGGAAACTTTTCTTTTCCCTAAAGGGACATCTCTTAGCATAATGACCTATTTTGCCACAATTGAAAAATTTAAAGGGTAGCTTAACTTTATGTTTTCTAGTTTCCCTCTTGAGCTTCCTAAAAAAATTTGCTTCTTCTTCATCTGATTCATTGCCTCTTGTGCCTTCTAACTTGAGTTCTTTGTTTCTTGTCGTGGCTTTAAAGCTACTTATCTGTTTGAATAACCAACTTTGTATTTGTCTCATTTCATATGTTGCAAGGTGCCATGTAATTCCTCCGTTGTCATTGTTCAAATCCTTGGTTTTTTCTATGGCAGATACCTTGGCATCATATCTCAAAGGAAGATATATTAGCACCTTTTTAACAATCAAGGATTCTTTGACTTCTTCTCCTATTCCTATGATGGCGTCGACACCTTCATCTACTCTAAGTAAATATGTTTCAATATCTTATGTTTCATACATTTTCAAAATTTCAAATTGCACTCCATGTCATTGAAGTTTGACCTGTTTGACTTTATCATCACCTTCATAAAAACTTTTAAGTTTATCCCAAACCGCTTTAGCAGTGATGCACATCATCGCTTTGGTCTTAATGGTTCTTGATAATCCACTTATGATGACATGACAGACCTTTAAATTATAGCTAGACAATGTCTTCTCATTAGGATTAGTTGGAGGATTTTTTGGGGCTTTGTAACCATTAGCAATGGAGAGCCAAACATCCACTCCTAAAGCCTTCAAGTAAGTTTCCATGTTGTTTCTCCATAATGCATAATCATTTCCATCAAATACTTGAATTAATCTTGAAAAACTTCCTTCCATTCTATCCATATGTATTCATGATCTTCCCTCCAGTGATTAGATTGTTTGAGGGTAACCAACTCTGATACCAATTGTTGGAAATATTGAGGGGGTAGGGGGAGTGGGGAGAATCGATATTTCATAAATTTCAACAATTTAAAGATCACATAGCATTAACCAAACACAACACATCAAAATTATACAAGATTTATATTTAACATTTTTTTTTATTTTTTTATTTTATATATATATATATGAAGCAAGCTACAACTTCCAGATTTACCAATGTTAAAATTGGCAACTAGGGACAAATTCCACCTTGGGACAACTCATTTGATGGAGTTGATGATTGCATTGGATTCCTCTTTTTGATAGGTTCAAGTTTGATATAAAGATCATCTCATTCGGACAAGCAGAAGCGTGATTTTGAATTTATTCGCTCACATGTGCAAATTGTTCAGATCGACCTCAACTTAATGTAGGTTCAAGAAGCCCAATGGATGTGTCTCTTCGCCCACAACGAAGTCTATAAATAGAAGAGACCTCACACCTCATTTTGACATCATTCAGTCACACATCCTTCTCTCTTCATCAGATTGGTGCGTACAACTTGGGAATCTTCTCTCTCTCTCTCTCACATGTGTGGCTAGGAGGACAAAATTTCCAAGCTTAAAAAAAACCAAATTTTAGATTGTTTGACCAACGTTGATTGAGGTTGTTTTGACAAAATTTGATTACAATTTTGAGGGCAAAATTTCGATTTCTCTAGGCTGCATTCTCTAGCACAAAAATTGAGGAGTTTGGGGTTGTTTGAGCTGCATTGACCGCAAGCCTGTTTGACCATAGAGCTAACTACTGTTTGACCGAGTTTGACAAGAGTTGTTGGGATTGGTTTGGATCGACTTTGACCTTTGCTAGAGGCTGAATTGGACTATCTTTGATTGAGCTTCAAAGGAGTTGTTTTGACCAATGTTGACTTTTTGGTTAGGGCTGAAGTTTGATTGTAGTTGACTGCAGAATTTGATAGGGCTGATTTGACTTTGTATTGGGTTAGTCTATTTGACTCTTGTAATTTCTCTCTGTGCTAAACTATTGAATAATAATAAGAAGGTTTGATCGAAGAGTTTTCCCCACATCGGAGTTTTTCTCTGGCATTCGCCAAATCTGGTGTCCTCTTGTCTTGGATTGTCTTCTACATTATTATTATTATTATTATTTTATTTTTTATTTTTTATTTTTTTATTTTTATTTTTTATTTTTATTTTTTTATTTTATGTTCTATCTGCATTCACTGCCAATGTGATTAATGATTAATGTGATTGCTACTGGAAATTATTGGGATACTAATGGAACATTGAAGTAAATTGTGCTAAGCATAGAACACACCATTGTTATCTAAAATTAACATGGTATTAGAGTTCAGGTCAAGAAAAAACCCAAACAAGAGTGAGAAAAGCAATCACTAAGGGACACTATTGGACACGAATTTGGAGCTAGCCTCAATGACGATTACATCATACTTCTAATATGAAGACAAGCTTAAGGAAAAACCCGACTATCATGCATGGAAGATGTCTTTGGATTTGACTTTGGAGGAAAATGATGCTATGGACTATGTCAAAGGAAGAGTAGTGGAGCCTCCTTCAAATGCACCCGGTGCTGTAAAAACAAAGTACAAGAAAGGTGAGGTCAAATCTAAGAAAATAATTGTTGATTCTATTCACAAGCCTTTGGTTGCCTATATTTCTGATTTGGAAACATCTAAGGAGATATATGACAAGCTTGTTTGGATGTTCAAAGTAAACAATGCAAATCAAGTTCTCTTTCTCAAGAACAAGTTGAAGGACATCAAGATGGATAGAGGGGAGTCCATTCAATCCTACTTCATGAGGATTACCGAAATCAAGAATTATCTCCTATCTATTGGAGAAGTTGGTGATAGGGAGCTCACTTTTATTGCACTTGGAGGCCTTACAAGAGAATGGGATGTGTTTAACACCACCATCCTAAACAATGACAAGATTTTGGGTTTTGATCAATTATTGGCTAGATGCACTCAAGAAGAAATAAGGATGATCGAAAGAGATAAGCCCTCAAACAAAAATAATCCTACTGCTCATGCTAAAAGGAAGAACAATGTTGGTCCAAGAAGACAAGGTCAAGGATTTAAGTGGGATTCAAAGAGGAAGAAAAGGAATATGCTTCAGTTGCAATAGGTTTGGCCACTTTGCTAGAGAGTGTCCTCACAAGAAGGATACTCCAAGGGATGATGACAACAACAACCACAACAACTACAAAGGCAATGGAAATCAAAGGAACAACATGTTCAACAAAGGAAAGGGGAATGCTCAGGTTGCTCGATATGGAAATGATCATCCTCCCAAAAGATCGAGAAATTCCAGGTATGCGGAACTAATGCTGTAGATAAGCAAAACGAATTTTATCTTATTTCCACCCTCTCCACTGTCTCTCCTTTGGATACATTGGATCATTGGTTGATTGGTAGTGGTGCCTCAAGGTACTTCACTGGGTACAAAGAGGCCCTCCCAAATTTGATTGAAAATAAGACAAATATGGAGATCATATTTGGGGACAATGCCACCTACCCCATGAAAGGGATTGGGACTATTACTCTTCACTTAAATCAGAGTCAAACCCTTCATCTACAAGAAGTATTGTATGTACCTGATTTGAAAAAGAACCTAGTATCTATTTATACGATGGAAGACAAATGTTTCAAGGTGACATTCCTTTATGGGAAGGTTCATGTTTGGCAAAGGAACCTGAAATATGCATTTACACTTGGATTTAGGGTGGATGGTCTTTATCAGGCTGGAGGAAGTCCCTTGGGAGCAATGACTTGTGATACTTCTCTTCAATTGAATTATGGCACTGAAGATTTGCTCACCTTCATTACAAAGCCTTACCTGATGTAAGGAAGATGGTTACATGTATGCTCGAATTCAACATAGACCATGAAGGATTTTGTGAGGGTTGTGGAACTGAAAAACATACAAGGGGACCATTCCCCTCAAGTGAAATTCAAACTACTGATATTCTTCAATTGGTCCATTCTGATCTATCAGGTATATTTCCCGTAACATCTTTAAGAGGACACTTGTACTATGTAATTTTTGTGGATGACTTCTCTCGCAAAACATGGATCTATTTCTTGAAAAAGAATGACAAAGTATTCAAATGGTTCTGCTTTTTCAAAGTCTTGGTCAAGGAACCAAACAGGGAAGAATATCAAAATATTTAGGACCGATAATGGAACAGAGTATGAGTCAAATGAATTCAACGATTATTGTAGAGAAGTTGGCATTAAGAGGGAGACCACTATTGCATATACTCCTGAGCAAAATGGTGTCGCTGAAAGGAAGAATCGAACTATCATAGAAGCCACCCGTGCCATGCATCATGACCAAGGCCTACCGAAGTCCTTATGGGGATAAACTGCCAACGCTGCTGTATATGTTCAAAATAGATGCCCACATGAAGCATTGTTCTTTAAGACACCCGAAGAAGTTTTCACCGGTAAGAAACCTTATGTTTCTTATTTTAGAATTTTTGGTTGTCCCATATATTTTCATGTGCTGAAGGAGAAAAGAAACAAGCTAGATGCATTTGGGAAGAAAGGAACTTTTGTGGGCTAAAGTGAAACTTCGAAGGCATATAGAATCTATGTGCCTGGTCAAAGAGAAGAGGAAATGAGTCATGATTTCACCTTCAATGAAGAATCTTCCCTTGGGAAAGTCTGAAATCTTCCTATCCCTAGGAAAGACAATGATGGTGATGTTGCAGGAAAGAAGGACAAATCTATGACAGATGATTCGATGCCCGATGTTGAAGGCCCGATGGATCCCATTGATCCACCTCCTTGTGAGCCTTCTACTTCAAGAAAAATACCTTTGTGGCTCAAAGATACTCTTGAAGATGCTGAAAGACATGTTGCACCAAGGGGGACATTTTGTCAAAGTAAGACGCTGAATAGGTACCAAGGGTACTTAGCTGCTTGAGTACCATTGTCCAAATTGAGCCATGTATGTTCAAAGAAGCCGTGAAGCACCGAGTTTGGAAGGATGTGATGAATGAGGAATATGAATCGATCACGAAGAATGATGTCTGGGATGTGGTTCCTAGACCCAAGGATGAGTCAATGGTCACTTCAAAATGGATTTTCAAAATCAAACATGGAGTTGATGGGAGTGCTGAAAAGTTCAAGGCCAGGTTCGTTTCTTGAGGTTTCTCTCAAAATAAAGGAGCAGACTATGATGAGATATTTGTATCGTTTCCCGATATACCACTATCTGTTCGATTAGAACTCTGTGTGCCTCTCAAGGATGGAACCTACACCAAATGGATGTCAAAATTGCTTTCTTGCATGGATCGCTTAAGGAGGAAGTCTATGTATAACAACCCGAGGGGTTCAAAGTACAGGATCGAAGGACACATGTATGCAGGTTGAATAAATCCCTCTATAGGTTGAAGCAAGCCCCCATGGCTTTGTATGAGAGGATAGATAGCTATGTTATGAAG
This sequence comes from Pinus tabuliformis, assembly GCA_031772625.1. NCBI lineage: Eukaryota > Viridiplantae > Streptophyta > Pinopsida > Pinales > Pinaceae > Pinus > Pinus tabuliformis. Next base: position 512,946,880 of record CM062820.1, read on the forward strand.
CTGACCCAAACCTATACTTAAAGGTTGAAAAGGATATGCCTCTCATTTTGGTCCTTTATGTGTATGATCTTTTGTTGACAGGTGCAAACCTTCTCATTTATCAACACAAGAGAGATTTGGCTTCCAAATTCGAGATGAAGGACCTAGGATTAATGCACTACTTCCTAGGCTTGGAGGTATGATAAAAGGAAGGTGAGATTTTCATTTCTCAAGGAAAATGCATCATGAAGTTTCTTGAGAGACGTGGGATGGTGGATTGCAAGTTTGTGTCTACTCCAATGGAACTCAACTTCAAGAAGCTATGTGGAAGTGATGCTGGGCCCGCATTGGTGAATCCTTTCGAGTATCGACAACTTGTGGGGGCCCTGATGTTTTTGGTAAACTCCCATCCGGAAATATGCTTTTCTGTGAATACATTGAGTCAATTTATGGTCAAGCCTCATCACATTCATTGGATTGCTGCTAAGAATCTCTTGAGATATCTCCGAGGCACAATCCATTATGGACTGAGATACACTGTCGGGAATTTGAGGCTACATGGATATATTGATGCTGACTAGCCTGAAGTGTGGTGGATCGTAAGAGCACATCTGGGTTTTTCTTCTCTTTAGGGTCTACTTCAATATCTTGGATGAGCAGGAAGCAGAAATTGGTTGCACTAGGCACCGTCGAGGCCGAATACATTGCTGCTAGTATGGCCTGTTGTGAAGATGTTTGGTTGAGGAAGCTCTTCAGTGAGCTATTTGAGCACGTACTAGATACCATCATAATATTTTGTGACAACCAGAGTGGGATTCACCTTTCAGAGAATCTCATGTTCCACGATCACTCCAAGCACATTGATATTAGGTACCACTTTATCCCGGATATGGTACAACAGGGAGCAATAAGGCTCCAGCACATCAAGATGGATGAGAAGATCGCAAACATTTTCATGAAGCCCTTAGGGAAGGTCAAATTCTTAACCTTTCAAGAGAGGCTTGGAGTCGTGGAAATATCCTCCTATGAGGGTCCTGCATGAGTTGGACACTGAGCTTTGAGAGATCCTAGGGGCTTGGGGTACTTCTTGGATCTATGAGTGACCATAGGGTGAGTGGTTCACCTTCCCCTGTGATACTCGATGATGGTTGACATGTGTGTAGGGTGAGTGGTTCACCTTCCCCTACTATTGCTAACACATGTATGTAGGGTGAGTGGTTCACCTTCCCTTACGATTGACATATGCATAAAATGAGTGGTTCACCTTCTCCTATGGCATATGAGCAGGATGAGTGGTTCACCTTCTCCTGTCGATGCCCTACCATACATCCTACTGATGGAGTCTGGGACTCATGGGAAGTACCTCTCATCTGGCCAATGAGTTGGGAAAAGTGGTTAGGGACCATAACACTATCGATGAATGCATCGTGTACTTCTGTACTCCCTATGACTAGGATGCACGGTGTTCAACAACTTGATTTGGGATCATTTGAGGTTCTACCTCTGGTCTGACTTTTTTCAGTGGAGAGTGGTAAGGTCTTGTGACTCACTCTCGATCACTTCTTCTTCATTATTACTTCATGGTTCAGTAGAGAAGAGCACAACAGAGATGACAAAGATGGTACATGATGGGACGATGGCATGATGATGATAGATGGATTGGCAGGTGGAATTATCCCTAGTTGAGAGGGAGTGTTAAAATTGGAGACTAGGGCCAAATTCCACCTTGGGACAACTCATTTGATGGAGATGATGATTGCATTGGATTCCTCTTTTCGAGAGGTCCAAGTTTGATATAAATATCATCTCATTTAGACAAGTAGAAGTGTGATTTTGAATTTATTCCCTCACATGTGCAAATTGTTCAGGTTGGCCTCAGCGTAATGTAGGCTCAAGAAACCTAATGGATGTGTCTCTTCTCCCACAACGAAGTGTATAAATAGAAGATACCTCACACCTCATTTGGACATCATTCACTCACTCATCCTTCTTTCTCTTCATTAGATTGGTTCGTACAACTTGGGCATCTTCTCTCTCTCTCACACAAACATGTGGCTAGGAGGACATAATTTCTGGGCTAAAACAGAACCGAATTTCGGACTGTTTGACCAGCGTTGACTGAATTTGACTACGGTTTTGAGGGCATAATTTCAGTTTCTATAGGCTGCATTCTCTAGCACAGAAATTGAGGAGTTTGGGGTTGTTTAACCTGCTTTGACCACATGCCTGTTTGACCACAGAGCTGACTATTGTTTTTCCAAGTTTTACTAGAGTTGTTGGGACTATTTTGGTTTGACTTTGACTTTGTTGGAGGCCGAATTGGACTACCTTTGACCGAGCTTCTAAGGAGGTGTTTTGCTATTGTTTTGACCAATGTTGACTTTCTAGTTAGGGCTAAAGTTTGACTGTAGAATGTGACAGGGCTGATTTGACTTTGGATTGGGCTAGTCTATTTGACTTTTGTACTCTCTCTCTTTGCTGAATATATGAATAATAATAAGAATATTTGATCAAAGTATTTTCCCCACATTGGGGTTTTTCCCTGGCATCCGCAAAATCTGGTGTCCTCTTATCTTGGCTTGTCTTCTGCATTTGTTTTTATGTTCTATCTGCATTTACTGTTAATGTGATTAATGATTAGTGTGATTGCTACTGTAAATTATTGGAAATTGTTATTGGGCTACTAAAGGAACATTGACATAAATTGTGCTAAGCATAGAACATACCATTGTTATCTAAAGTTAACAACCAACTACAACTGGAAGGAGTTACAACCCTTGGTTTAACAACTCCCACTCGAAGGATGTGACAAACTCTTGAAGGAAGCTAAAACTTCCTTACCTAGCACCACTCTTCCACCCTTAATAATAATAACAATGGAATAATATATTTTGGGCTCCCATACCAGGGATAGTGACCTATTACAACAACCTTCAAACACTGCTATCTCTACTAAGTCATTTACAATTTCATATCTTCTCCTTAGTCATGTCCAACTTGCATGCTGCTATAAATTTTACTTTAACTATGCAATCTGTAGAGATATTCAAGAAAATACAGTTCAATAATAAAAGAATGATTCTATTTAGTACCTTAGATCACTAATAGTACAATAGAACTTTAGGACTGTGTATGTGCCTCCCTACTCACTGATATGCCATGGAATTTGTCCTTAGCTCTGTCTTCTAAGGTGCCTTAATCTTCCTTTTGATTTTTCTTAAGGAATGTAATTTATCCACCCTTAAACATTCTTCCAATCTCCTCTTCAATGGTTTCTTATGCAATCTTAAGTATTCTTGGGATAGGGCCTCTGAACAAACCTCAATCTGTCTCGGCTAAGGCCTTTTAACAGTCCTAGAAAATGAACCTTTTTCTTCTTGAACTTGACCTCAAAAAGAAATGAAAATTATGCACTTACAGTCTCTAAAAACTACCTCAACATAGGTTTAACTAATTGAAGATATGGCTTGGGTATGCTTTAGAAAGGGGCTTAGATTCTTCCTCAGGAACAGTCTTGAAGGAGGCTAAAATCTGTCTCGGAAGGGGGCCTCAGAGCGGGCCAAAGTCTACCTCAAGTAGAATGAATTTTCGCTAAGGTGGAGCCTCATGTTTGGATCTATGTAGGAGCTCACATCTTCCTTAGATATCAAATGAAAGATATTTCCAACACTCAAGGAAATGCCTCAACAAAAAGCTCGGTCTCCTACTTCAGATCAGAGAAATACTCACTCCATTAGCCTTGATCCTTTCTCTTCATGTAAGAAAATTTCTTCTTCTATTAACCTCAGATTTCTCTTGAGATATATCTATGCAAATGCACCAAATTCATGAGCTTTTGATGCTCCACAGGTAGGTTATATATATAGTTTGGAGAGGCCTATTTTGGGGTCGACTTGATCCTAGAGACATAAATAATTCACTTTAAAAGTCACTTCCATTTACAAGAGCTAAACTAAAGATAATTGGATGGAAATTAATTATTTTGTCTTGAGAATGAGGACTGTAATGAGGGCCATATGGACAAGGAAGAAATAAATCACAATTTAGATCTTTAAGGGTCAATAATGAACTATTTAGACCATGGTTTCTTGGAGCATGAACTGGAGGCACACCCAATATTTATGGTGACAATCTTCAAACTTGAATATCTCTCCAACCGAGAGGATTCATAGGGCGTACCACTTATCAAACAAAATGGCATGACGAGGGTTACTAATCTGGAGTGATCTTGCACCCAAAGTCCTTGAGTTTTGCATGCATATTTTCAAATAAGTGCATTGTACCAATGGCCCTTTCATCCTTTGACATCAACGACAATTTCTTCCAACATTAAGCCAATCATATTTATATACCTCTAGAATATAAATTTAATTTGATGCAATAAACTTCCTTTTCCCTAAGAGATAATTGACACATAACTTGGTTAGTGATCTACTTGAATTATAACCTTGAATATGCTCATATCTGATTTAATCAACCAAAATATTAGATTAAAAAGAAAAAGCAAAAATATTATATATGTTGAAAAGAAAATTTATTTCTTGTTTCATGTTTTCTTCTTCATGAGAGGGTGAAACATGTGAATATATTGAAACATTTAAAAGATATCATAGCATTATTATAGAAGCATTGTGAAAGAAAACAACTCAGTGTTAATCAAGAAAAGGATGTTGATATGTGGAACTTCATTTATTGAATTTGTAGTGATGATTTCCAAGATACCCACTACAACATCGTGAGATGGACAAAGGCCTTCGAGTTGGAGTTGCTAACTAGCACTAGGGCTTAAAACACACTTGATAAACTTTATTGTTAGACATATTAAGCATGTTTAGAGGTTTACACTTCTAAATGGGTGACATATTTGAATTTGAAATTCCTTAGCCACTACGACATTCAATGTGATAGCTTCTATTTACAAACCAACTAATTACAAAAACTTTTACAAATTTGAAAACACTTCATACAACTTCTAAGGTCATACGACATTGATAATATCATCTCCCTCAAAGTAATGATGTGAATTTTCCTTCCACCATGTGAATTGAGATGACATGTCCTGCATTCCTTGTTCTATTTATTTGATGTTAACTTCATGTTAAGCTAGGGCATGCCTCATAACTTTGTGTTCAGAATAATCAATAGTTGTATAGGAGAAAGTGGCACGAGAGGCGAGACTCTAGTAGGGAGCCAAAATCTCGAAAATTGTTGAATTTCAAAGAAACAAAACTAGGATGGTTTCCACCTAAACTCCTCTACCCGTGTAGAGACTAGAAATTTTCTAAATATCGATGGTTCTCCAAGAAAGGACAATGAGAAATTAATTATTGCAGGAGAATAATGCTAGTAGGGTTGGATCTATAAAACCAAAATTGAGAGAGAGAGGGTTAGAACTAGGGAAATAAGTTTGGGCTAGAAAGGAGAGAGATGGTTAGAAGGGCCAACAAGGAGATATATATTTCAAACTATCTACATAACTTAATTAGACCAGCCAAGCTTGGATTGATATCACAATGTTTCTCACCACCTTGAGCCATAATTCCAATCTCACCTTCTTTTGAACAATTTTTGGTAGAGAGGTCATAATTATAGATAGAAGGGAGGATGAACATGTGAGAAGGTTGAGATGGTCATGTATACCAATTTTTTGCATGGCCATCATTATTGTTTATTTCACCATCCAAGTGTTGATTTGAATCCATGCTTAATAATGAGAGGATATAAAACTTAGGGGATTGGCTGATCATAATGCTTCCCACTTTTCGTCTGGTTGGTGTGTTGGTTTCCTTCTCATTTTTCTTGTGGTTGGTGAGTTGGTTTGATTCCTTGATTAGATCTATGAGAACATATAAACAAATGACTAATTCTAAGGATTTTTTTACCTACTTTATTCTTGGTAAAACTAAGTTCATATGATGATCCAAAAATGAGAGATTGAAAAGGAGAGATTTGATAATTATAGAGGAGTCCCTAATCATTGTCAATTTGGGGATGTTGAGGGATTTTTTCTTATGGTTGGTGAGTTGGTTTGCTTCCCTGTTTAGATCTCCTAGAACATGCAAAAAAATGATTGATTCCAAGGATCACTTTAGCTACTTTATTCTTGCTAAAACTAAGTCTATATGATGGTCCATAGATGAGAGATTAAATAGGAGAGATATGGTAATTCTAAAGGACTCTCCAATCAATGCCATTTTGGGGACGTTGAGGGATTTTGCTAGATTTAAACCTTTTAGAAAAGCATAAATCTCTACCATATTGTTTGAAGTAGTGACAAGGTCCAAGGGAATTCATAAAATTTTATTCCCTAAGGTTATAAATAACCTCTCCTGCACCATTTTTTTTCGAGGAAATATCTAGACATATCCATCCAAAGGGATCACATCCCATCGACTTGTTAACATAACACAACCCTGCAGGCATTTATGAGAATTGAACCCTTGACCTCTCATTACTGAGGTGCTTTAACGACAAGAACTCAACCAATTGAGCTAACCTTTGGGGATAACCTCTCCTACACCTACTAGCCCTTTAGATATTTTTATTATCAAAAAAATCCCATTTTTAAGAATTTCTCTTTTGAGAATTTTATGTTTTTGGAAATTTTATGTTGTTTGGTCTTTTTTTTTGGGTTTGGAATCATGTTGTGGAAGCCATAGGTTACGTATTAGGATACGATTTTAGTCTATACAACTTCATTTAATGGTTGTGCCAACTTTAAAATTTAGAAATTGCCACAATTTAACTATATTTATCCATAAAATGACGGCTTCTATTTTTTTTCTCTATCATGTAAGAAATAATTGATTACGGCGAGGATAAGAATACATTGAATGACTATTATTTTCATAATTAATAAATAAGGGATAAATGAGGTCAACATGGAAGGGATCACATTGTATAAAAAATGGTTAAAATGTACTAGTGTGAAGTGTTTAAAATGGAAATGGGTCACACCTATTGAATGACAGTGGATTAGTTTGAGTTGTTGAAAGAAGTTTCCATCGATGTTAAAGGTTATCCAATTGAAAGGGAGTTACTTATTCAAATAACATATTTCAAAATATTGTTTTTAGACTTTTCATGCCCCATTTAGATACCCTAACTTCAAATGAATTTTTACTCCATTTACCTAGCTCAAATGGAAGCATAACAGACATGGTTAGAAATCTTATTTCGATACCTTTCCGATGGTATATGGAACTTATCGAATTTCCAAAACACATGAGAATTTGGGTTTGGTTTTAAAATATACAACACAAAAACAATCAAATGCCACAACCATCTAACTTTGCACAACATAAAAATTAGACATTAGTGAATCAACTAGCGCATATGGATTTTTTTTAAATTTTCAACTCGTCTTCGTTATATTAACAAACAATAATACAATAGTTAAGGGCTCTTGTACCATGGATCATGGACCTTTACAATCACACTGATACAAGCACACAACTAGGGCTTAGAGTTGGTGACTTTGACTACCAATCTACCCTTGAACAATACAATTCTTGTCCTACTTGCTAATGGTGGCCACACACAACCCTTTTAGTCCATGTGTCTTGAACACATATAGTGGGTTCTTTTGCCTTCCCATCTCTAATTCCTAAATCTTCCTCTATTAATGAACTCAAGTCCTTTAGGTCATTGAACTCAACTCAACAAACTCTGTCCTCTAGCTGCTTGCTTTGTCATTCAAGGTCTGCAACACTTAGGGTCTTCGATCAATTGTTCACAAGTATGTTTGTGAACAAATATTTGGTTTGCCCACTTTTTCCTTCTTCTGTTCCTACAAGATGGAAAGTCTAGGGCTTGGAGACGTCCCTTCTTCTCACTAAATCAACCCTTTGTAACACAATGAACTAGGGCTAGTTGGTTGCTTTCTTGGCTCGTCATTGGTCCTTCAAAGCTCAACCCTTGAGCTCCAATACTCTACCTCTCCTATCAACTCTTATACTCCTTCATAAGAGACTGATCATAGGGCACAATGGGCATCTCCTAACAACCCTCCAACTGTACTTAAGATGCCATCAGACTCTGCTCAAACTCCCTATAGAACAACCCTACAATGTTGCCCTCATATAGTCATCCTTTGACTGATCTAGGGTCAAATACATCCTGACCTCACACTTGTGATTTGATCCTCAAATCACATAGATCTAGTGCACCAAGATAGTGTTTCTCATGACCTATGAACAAACCTTTCCAATGTCACTTCTAATCGACTTGTTGCAAGACTCTTTTCTACCCAAACCATCACACTTCAAGTCCTGCAACCTTAGGGTATTTTGGTCCAAATACCACTGAGACAACTAACAGATATTGAGACCCTGCGACCCTTAACTAACTGACAATATCAACCTTTTATAGGTCTCCTTTAGCATCTTGTTACCTCTTCCCTTGGGATGATCTTGAATGAGTTTCACATGTCTTTTAGGACATATCTATTGAGAGTGTAAAGCTTGAACAATGCCCTAACTATGGCATCAAATCTACTGATATAGATACTTTAGAATCAACTCCTTCATCTCCTAGAAAATGATCAACAAGAAGCATAACTCTTACCTTTTAAGATGCCTCTTCTTAGAGTCCTAAAAGTCACTTCTGGGGCATAGGTTTTTGCAGTTTTCAATCCTCTGTTAGGGAAAATTTATCAACTACAGGTCTTCCCTAATATGACATGTTCATACCTCCATTATAACTCTCAAACCCCAATCTTTAGGCTTCTAGACTGCTCGCTGATCCCTAAGGTTATGTGAGCCTTCTTCCTACAACATTCTAGGCCTTACAACCCTCAAATACATGCTTCAAAGGGGTATTGACCCTCTCCTTGATACCAAAACATTTGCATCCTAATATACATAGGTTTTTCCAATGTACTTGTGCCTAAAATCTCATTCGACAAACAACTTTTTCCTACTTGGCCTGGGTCAAATATTTAGAGAGATGAAACACCTTGTTCTTCTCCAACCTTTTGGCATGGCTCCTTAGGTCTACGACTTTATTGATTGCTTCTTAGCCCATGATCAAAAGTACTTTAGATGATCAAACTTGGCCTCCCTTATAGCCCTCCTTGGCCTCCAATCTCGACCCCTCCTTGGCTACATCTCTAGCAATCATACAACCAAATGAGCCTCCTCTCACTTGATACCTTTAACCTAGCCTTAGGAATTAATTTTTCCTTTTAATTTTCTTTTTAATTCCTTCTTTAGATTTTAAACCTCATCATGGGTTTAAAACCGTTTTGCTTAGGTTCTTTACCCACAAACCCTTTTTGTGACCAAACTCACACAAACCCATTTCCCTAGGCCTGTGGAATACCTCCTAAACTACACAATTCAATGCTCCCTCTTAGCGAGGGAGGTACTTCCACTGAAGTATCCAACATCGTTGACAACACTAGCCCATCTGGTATCCACCTATGCAACATATCCTGTAGAATGAATCACTATCTTTGCCTCATTAGAACCTAAAGATCCTGAACTTCCATAGTGTTTCTCCCTCTGAATCTAGAATCCCTCTGAATCTACACGATCTCTACTAGCTCAATTTGCTTCCACTGTGCACACTCTGATCTATTGGCCCTTCAAAGTAGCTTTGATACCATGTTGACTCATTTCCATGGTACATGATAATCTAGGCTTAGTCTTAAAATATCTATCACAAACACACTCAAATGCCACAACCATCCTACTTTGCACAATGGAAAAAACACACATTAGTGAATCAACTAGTGCACTTGACAATTTTTAAAATTTTCAACCCTTCTTCATTATATTAACAAACTATAATAAATAGTCAAGGGCTCCCATACTAGGGATCATGACCCTTTACAATCACACTGATACAAACACACAACTAGGGCTTGGAATCAGTCACTTTGACTTTTAATCTACCTTGAACAAGACAACTCTTGACCCACTTGCTAATGGTGACCACACATGACACTTCTAGTCCACATGTCTAGAACACATCTCATAGGTCCTTTAGCCTTCCCATTTATAGATCCTCAATATGCCTCTATCAATGAACTCAACTCCTTTAGGTCACTAAAATCGGATTAACAAAATTTGCCTTCTAGCTGCCTCATTTTTCCTTTAAGGTCTACAACACTCAGTGTCTTCGATCAGCTATTCACAACTTTGTTTGTGAACAACTCTTTGGTCTGCAAACTTCTTCCTTATTCCACTGCTACAATGATCGTAAATCTAGGGCTTGGAGGTTTCCCTTCTTCTCAGTAAATCAACCCTTTACAACACAGTGAATTAAGACTAGTTGGCTTCTCTCTTGGCTAGTCATTAGTCCTTTAATGGTCAACCCTTGAGCTCCAATACTTTGCCTCTCGTATAAACTCTTATATTCCTTCATAAGAGACTGATATTAGGGCACAATGGGCATCTACTAATAGCCCTCCAACTGTACTTATGATGCCATCAAATTGTTGCTCAAACTCCCTATAGAACATCCCTACAATGCTTCCCTCATATAGTCATCCTTTGACTGATCTAGGGTCAAACACATCCTGCCATCACACTTGTGATTTGACCCTCAAATCACATAGTTCTAGGGAACCAAACTTCTGCTGCTCATGACCTATGAGCACACCTCTCCACTATCACTTCTAGTCCCCTTGTTACAACCGTCCTTTTTGCCCAAACCCTTGCACTTCAAGTCCTGCAATGTGAGAGTATTTTGGACCAAATACCACTAAGATAACTAATAGATCTTGACACCCCGCGACACTTATCTAATCCGCAATCTGAACCCTTCATATGTCTCCTTTAGCATCTTGTTACCTATTCCCCCCTTGTGCAGATCCTGAGTGAGTTTCACATGCCTTTTGGGACAAATCTCTTGAGATTGTAAACCTTGAATAATGCCCTAACTAGGGCATTAGATTTGTTGATCTAAATACTTTAGAATCAACTCCTTCATCTCCTAGAAAATGATCAACAAGAAGAAAATCTCCTACCTTTCAAGATGCCTATTCTTGGAGTCCTAAAATTCATGGTTCTAGGCATAGGTTTCTGAGGTTTTCCTCCCTCTGTTAGGGCACCTGTACCAACTACATGTTTTCCCTAATACGACATGTTCATTCCTCCATTCTACCTCTCAAACCTCACATTTTAGGCTTCAAGACTGCTCGTTGATTCTCAAGGTTATGCGACCCTTCTTCCTGCAACATTCTAGGCCTTACAAACCTCCAATACATGCTTCACATGGGTCTTGGCCCTCTCCTTGATACCAAAACATTTTCAGCCTAATCTATAGAGGTTTGTCCAAATTTCTTGCCTAGAATCTCACTCGACCAATGAATCTCTCCTACTGAGCCTAACCAAATCTTTGGAGAGCTAAAACAACCTCGTTCTTCTCCAACCTTTTGGCATGGCTCCTTAGGTCTATGAATTTACTAATTGCTCCTTTTCCCATGATAAAAATAACTTGAGATGATCAAACTCAACCTCCTTTGTAGCCCTCCTTAATCTCTAAGCTCAACCCCTCCTTGGCTACATCTCTAGCATCTCTACTACCAGATGAGTCTCCTCTCACTTGATGCCTCTAGCCTAGCCTTAGGCCTCTTTAAATAGATCCTTTTCTAACCTTTTAGGAACCTTCTAGACTTTAAGGTTTGGTCCTCTAGGATTAGGAGTTAATTTTCCATTTTAATTTTCTTTTTAATTCCTTTTTTATATTTTAAACCCCATCATGGGTCTAAAACCCATTTGCTTGGGGTCTTTGCCCACAAACCCTTGTTGTGACCAAACTCACACAAACCCATTTCACTAGGCTTGTGGAGTACCTCACAAGCTACAAAATTCAACAATTCTCTCTCTAATTTCTCACGGTTGAGGAGAAATAATTTTTGAATATTAATTATACATTATGTTAGTTGCACCAACTAGTTCATCCAGTGGACAAATTGGCACAATCTAGACCATAAATGAACTATAAATAGGTGTGAGAAGGAGAATTTCATTTCATTCGCACAAGCAGGTTCAAAAAGATTCAAATAAGCAATGAAAAGAAGTACAGAGGTTCATACCTCATGAACCAAAAATGAAGAGGAGTTTCTTTGAAGAGACTTTCTCGAAAGGATTTTTGACACATTTTGGAAGAGTTTTTCACTTATTTTGAAGGATTTTTAGCACACCTTTTGAAGGTTTCTAGCCATGGTTATAAGGTCAATTGCAAACCTATTCCTGAGGGCTAAATTTTGTCTTCTTTGAAGGCCAAATTTTAGATTTTTGTAGATGGTCGAATTCCAATGTGGAAGGCTGAATCTTAAGCTTATCCTGAGAAAAGTGACTTGTCCTTGTTGAGGCCGAATTTCGAGATTGAAGTTTTGGTATAGAGAACGCTAAACTTAGGCTTGTTTTAAGGGATAAATCTTGGTGTGTTTGAAGGCAAGTTTCAGGTTGGTTTTGAAGGTCTGACATTGTCCTCTATTAAGGAGGCTAAACCATGTGGAGGTACTGGTAGAGTTCTAGAGGTCGAGTTCAAGGATTATTTGTTGAGGGAATTTTTGTTACTACAAAGATTATGTTTAGGAAGCCAAATGCATGTATGAAGGACATAGTAGCAGCTGCTCGAAGGGAAGACTTTCTTTGACTTATATTGACTCTTGTAGAAACTTTGGCGCTGATAAATGAGGGAGTTGGTGCTTCCTTTCAATGGGTGTTGATAAACTAGGGAGTTGGTGCTTCCATTCAATTGGTGTTGATAATTTTGAATGTATTCTTTATACATACATATATAAAGAAAATAATTCCATGATTCTCATGTAAACATATCTATGTTCTATATATTTATGTGTTATGCTTTATACTTGTGGAGGCATTTACAATTTTTTGAAGTTAAAAATTGTTAATAATGATTCAACGCCCCCTGTTGGTATTCTTGAATTTTCCAACATGAGTAAAATTGTAGGAGCTATGTGTTAGTGAGAACACATTAGTAAAGGGAAAAAATGGGTGGCTCTAACTTGGTCTTGACTTTGACATGTGGATATTCATGTATATGTGTGTTTTAACTTCTGTAATTTTTGGATAAAATATGTAGAAGTTATGGTTTTATCTAATATTAGAGAGGAAAAAATGGGAATGGGATCATGTTGGATGAGAGTCCGTTGTTTTTCCATGGTATAGGTCATGGAAATTGTTTACTTTTAGTGGAGGTTTAGGGGGTGGTTTTGGTTGAATTCATAATCGTAGTAGTGATCTTAATGGATGATCAATTAGTAACATAGTTACTGATCAAACGGGAAAATCACTGATTACCCATTTTTTTTAGGTAGCAAAGAAAACCCCCGATTTTGAAAAGTGGTTATTTAGAATAACCTTTTTGTTTGGAGCATATTTTTGGCACTTTAAATTTTCTCATGAACATTTTTTAGATGCGAGTGATTTTCATGTTGATTTTGAAAAGTGTTGATTCAACATCAACCCCTTTTTTTAGAGGGTTTATTTTTGACACTTTACATTTTCTAACGTCTTCTTCTTTCCTTAGATATTTATTTTTAAGTGTGCTTATGTATTTGTGTTTTTTTAATTTTTCTTCTCAATTTTTTTGTAATAAAATCCTCATTTTTTCGCATAGTTAAAAAAAAAAAAAAATGTTCAATATTTTAAAGTTAGGATTTTCTATATGTTTATGTGTTGTTAATTAATAAATCAATGCACAACAAATAATTATCGCTAAAAAACCAATATTTTTAAACATATGACAAAAAATTACACATTTTCAATATAAATACAATGAAAAAAATACACCTTTTGAGAGTTTTTGTTAAAAATGACATGTTAAATAAACGATTTTTATGGGAAAATCTTAACCAACAAACTTTAAAAAATAACATTTTTTATGAAGTTTTTGTCAAAAATTAATAGTAATCATTGTTTTTCTCAAAAAATAATGGTTCACATAAAAACTAAAGTGAAAATTAGATAATACAAATATTAAAGATATAACAACAATAATAAAATACTCATTCTTCTCATAAAATCTCAAAGTCTAAACATTACAAGTAAAAATGATGAATAACTCTCAAAATTGAGCTTTATTTGCAAGCATAATTTAAACTTAATCAATAATATCAACTAATCCATGTTCAACATCTTCTAGACCTTCCTTAATGTCTTTTTCCACAATATTTTCTGCTTCAATTTGGTTATTGTCCTCTTCTAATGGATTTTTCATGTCTGCAAATCTTCCAAATTGTCATTTTCCAATCATTCCATATAACGGTGGTTGAGGTTCCTTTGCCTTTTTTCCACGTGATTCATTAAAATACCATTTCTTCAAACCAACTTCTTGCATTGCATCTGGAATAAATTGAAGAACATAAATTCTTTGTTGAATAAAATTGTATTGTAGTGAGTCTTTTTCAATGGCAATGCAATTTCTTTCTTTTGTAGGCAACATGCTAGTGTTGTACCTAATCATCAAGCACAAAATAAATAATTAAGTAAATTACTATAAACACATACAAACTAAAAAGTAAAATATTAAAATTGAATTTTATATAATAAAACTTACCTGGCCCTGAGAATAAATCGAAAACCCAATCTCCATCATTTGAAAATAAATCTATAAGATAGTTAATCAATGCTTGTGGTTTTTGATAAATGTTAACTATCTCCCATTTTACATCTTTATCCTTATATGTTAGTTTTCTTACAACAATATCGTGAACCAATACTTGACTATGACTCTTTCCATCTACTCGATTTAGAAACATATGCTTATAGCTATCATATTTTTTCCAACATTTCACATAGATGAACTCATAATCATTTATAATAACCCGATCTTCGGAAGAAACAAGATTTGACTTTTGCCTGTAACATGACATACTAAAAGTTCAATTAACTTGTACATAAATAATTTTTTTTAACATTAATCAAACATACAATTTCAACGTCTTACCATGTAAACTACATCTTTGAGTTTGTTTTTCCCTTGAAGCTTGTTAATAACATTGCAAATTGTGTTTCTGAATGAAATGTCACAGATCTCCGAAGTGGTAATGTTGCGACTTCTTGAAAGCCCATAACCACTTTACTAAAAGTTTGATAAGTATAAGGTTCACTATCATATCCAATGTTTGGGAAAATGAAACCATGAGTAATATCTGCAATAGCTAGGGCATATTCCCTTTTAGGTATGAGTTTGGCAATGTATTCACAATCACCTTGTATTATTTGATATTGGATAGTGTTTGAGTCGATTCCAAATGAAATGAGTAAGAGTAGGATCAAGTTCAATATTCCTAAGATGTTGTTTTCTCAACCTTTCCATCTTAATTTTTCCAATAAATATTTTGAAAGTACTTGGTACTCCATTTTCATCTTTCTTCAACATCTTTAATGAAATTATATATATATATATATATATATATATATATATATATATATAATAAAAATAGTTTACATATGAATAAAATGAATGTATAAATCAACATACCTTATTGAATGCAAGATAAAAATCTTTAAGTGTTGTTGTAGAACTTGAGTCTGGGTAGTTGCACACAACATCATCTCAACTCTCTTCATTCAATATTTTAACCATATGTTCTTGCATTTTCATATAATATTCCAACTGAATAAATAAAGTAAAAATTGTTAGTATAATGATATGTATATAAATACTACTAACAACAATATATTATATTTAAAAGAAAATCATAATCCAAGAAAAAATAAAAATAATTCAATAAACTTACTTTTGAAATTCTGAGCACATTTCATTTATTGATAATTCACTTCACTTTAAACGACATAGTATTTATTTGACTAGTTTCTCATCCTTCACTCCTTGCATTGTTCTCCAAGGTGTGATAGTCATATCATCTGAAAGTTACTTCATTTCAGGACTTTTCTTACTGTTGGTACATATTGTGAGTTTACACTTTTTAACCTTTTGATCTTTTATGGAAATATTCTCCCACTGGTCGAAAATCTCATCAACCAATTCCTATATCTTCCCAGTTTTAAATGCCAACTGAAAAATGTTATCCATGCCTCTGAATAGATGTGAATTTACTTTGTCACCTTTTGAATTGATTTTATCTTCAACTTGATAACTCATTTCCATTAAACATTCATTTCGAAAGCTTAGATTGACTTTTGTCTTATCCCCACCACATTTTTCTACAAATTCATTATGAATAAATCTGACCCTTTGGATAAAAGTCATAGATTTTCTATACTCATTATCTGTGTTATGATCCCGTGCTAATAACTTTGCTTCTATTTCTGTTAAACTAACGTAAATGATGCATCTCACTGTTTCAAAAAGAGAATTATTGAGATATTCCTCAATCAATTGTCTTTTTGCCTCTGCTGAATTGTTCCCTCCAATTACATAATATTTATATTCAAAACATCATCTCCTATCAAATCTCTGTTTGTTGAGAACTTGATTTAGATCAACAAGAACCACAAATCCACCACATGCACATATGGATTGAACTTGGATAATTTTTTCAGATTATGCACATGTAGGTGATGTTCCTTTCTAATTTGATATTGATATTGTCCTTCATTTGGCCTATATAATTGACTAACATTAAGCTGAAATGCTTGCTCACCATTAATTAATCTATTCTTCCTCAAGTGATTTCGAATGACATTTTGTTTTGTTTTAATAATGCCATCCTCTAACTCAACCCCTGCTATTATGATTTCTTTTCTTCATTTAGATCTTTCACTTTGTTTTTCACTGTTGCCTGTGATTTTTATAGATTGACCAATATTCAATAATTTATTTTTCTTACCGGTTAACATATCTTCTTCTTGATAAACAAGTTCTTCATCATCAACTGGAAAATAGATATCCGTGATATTTTTTTCTTTTTAGTGTTTTATTTTTTTTCTCCTTTGCAACAACAATTCTAATATCCTCTTCACTAATGGTAACATATTTTTCAACTTCAACTTTCAAATCTTCAAAAGAAACATGTTTATCTTTACTAGATTGACCACCTTAGTGATTCTTTGTTGATCCCCTATATGTACTATTGCAGTGTCACGATTTATTTCTCTTTGTTTCCTTCTCTTTTCCTTTTCTATCTCTATGTGGAAACTACTGATCATAGTCATAATATTTGACTCCATATAATAAATATCTTCCAACATGATTGAAAGACTCTCAACAACATCTTATGAAAGAAAATACAATATGTCAATGATCAATAATTTATAAAAAATTTCGAAGTTTTCCTTGTAATAATGCATAACACATACATATAAAAAAACATACTTACAATGTTATTTGCAATGTTGCTTGCGATTTCTTCACACAATTGTGTAGATTCTTCATATGTGTCATACTAAACCTTTCAGAGATGATATTTAACCTTTTCATGCGCATTACCAATCTTGCAAAAACATAAACAATGTCTGTATTCGACATCAAACATATGTCTCGTACTTTTCCCATCACCTCATATGATTCACCAAAGTTAATGATACCACAATACAGATAGATATGTACACCATTACCGGTTTCACTGTCTCTAAGATGCCATGAGAAACTTATTTTATTTATTTCTCGTGTACTCTTCCATTCTTAAATAAGCTTGAATGTACTTGATGGACCACTTGTTTGACTTTTATTATGTTTCTCAGTTCGGATGTGTTCAACAGTATCCATAGTGCGTCCAACTGCAACTTTAGATGATGCAATTGTTGCCCTTGGTCCAGAAACATTCACAAAGATAATTATTTATGCCATTTTTCTTATATATATATATAAGTTAATTAAAAACATGTATTTTTTTTTTTAATTTAACAATATATATTTTAAAAAAATCAATATAAATTAAAATTAAAAAAAAAATAATGGTTTTTCTAGATTATATAAATATAAATTAAAAAAAAATAACTGTGTTTTTTAAAATAATTATATATTTAAAAAAAAATTATATATATTTTAAAATTATATATATATATATAATTCTAAAAAAATAAATATAACTATATATAGTTAAATATATTTTAAAATAAAATAAATATATTTAAAAAAAATATTTATAATTTAAAAAAAAAAAATGTTTTTTTTTTAATCTAATATTTTTATTTATTTATTTACTTTTTAAATAGGGGAATTGACTCCTCTGCCTAGTCGGTGGCCGATGGGTGGGCTTGCCCGCAAACCTTCGACCCCCGTTTAAAATAAAAAGAAATCCAATTTTTTTTAATAAATATATATATATATATATATATATATATATATATTTAAACTATTTCTTTTTAAAACTACATATATATAAATTTAAAATCAAATATATATATTTTAAAAAAATAAAAAAATCTTATAAAATAAAAATATTTAAAAAAAAATGAAATTTAAAAAAATTAAAAAATAAAACACTATACATTAATCAATTTTTTTTTAACATGGTTTTTGCTTTTTTAGAAATAAAATAAATATAACAACTTTTTTTGTGGGGAATCCAAAAGCCCTCAAAATTATTATTATTATTATTATTATTTTTGCTAAAAATCCCACAAATTTGAGTTTTCTTTTGTCTTCTTAGCTATAAAAATATAAAAAATAGGGTTTTTTAATGTGGTTTTTCTCATAAAATATGATATTGTAAAAAAAAAAAAAAAAATAAGTTTGGAGCATAAAAACCATAAAAGAACAGATTTTCTCTAAATTCATCTTTAAATGGTCAGAATAGAAGGAAAACTAACTTTTGAAATGCGAAAAATTCTTGTTCAATATGTTATCGATGCCAATGCAAGGTCTCTGCAAAATTGCTCCAAACGTTTTAAGAAAACCTAGATGACTTGATGTGATGCGACAAATAGAAACAATGAATTTGTGGGTTGCTTTAACGTTCCTGAAATGTGGAATTAGAATTAAAATTAAGAAAATTAATATGTAGTTATTATTATAGGTTTAGATTAACTTTTATTCAATGACAGCTAAAAATTAAAAATTAAAATATAAAATTAATTTAGTTATGCAATCAATGTTAAATAATTTAAATAAAAAAAATATTTTAGTTTCGAAGGAATGCATTAAAGAAATATTTTTGTGGATATTTTGAATAGAAAGTAGGGTGAAAATTTTCAAGATCAAAGTTTAGTAAAATGTTTTCAAATACATTTTAGATAAAAAATTTGGAGGGAAATATTTCAAATGAAATTTCTGGAGGGAAAATTTTCGGCAAAAGTTTTGGGAGGAAACTTTGGAGAGAAAAATTTTAGCGAAATTTTTTGGGGGCAAATTTTATATGGAATTTTTCAATCTTTAAGCTATATATTGTCATTGGGAGAGAGTGCATTTGTATCATTCAACATCTTCTGTTTGAAAGTCATGGATTCTTCTAATAGTGAAGTTTTTCTTTCTGCAACATCAACATCTTTGTCACACAGCAACTCTATTCATATTGATGAATATAACAGGAATTCGTTCGCTATGAATAGAGATTCAAATTTTCCACTTGGTCCTAATTCTAAGAATGATGAGAGCAACATTGATGAAGGGTAGCAAAAAGAAATTTTTGTAAATCAAGAGCCAATTATTCCACTTCGTCCTAATCCTAAAGATTTTGAAAGCACTAGTGATGAAGGGCATGATGAAGTATTTACAGAGTCAAAATTTCCACTTAGTCCTAATCCTAAGGATTATGAGAGCACCACTGATGAAGGAGGGGGGAGGGGATGAAGAATTTCCATAGTCAAATTTTCCATTGCGTCTTAATTCTACGTATTATGGGAGCACCACTGATGAAGGGGGGGATGAAGAATTTCCGATAAATAGAGATTCAAATCTTCCACTTAGTCCTAATCCTAAGGATTATGAAAGCACCAGTGAGGAAGGGGAGGGGGAGGATGAAGAATTTCGAGTGAATAGAGATTCAAAACTTCTACTTGTCCTAATCCTAAAGATTATGAGAGCAACACTAACGAAGGGGAGGATGATGAATTTCCATTAAATATAGATTCAATGTTTCCACTTAGTCGTAATCCTAAGGATTATGAGACAACCACTGATGAAGGGGAGGATGAAGAATTTCCAGCAAATTATAATTTGAATAAAAATAGAGAGTCATATTTTCTAATTAGTATTAATCCTAAGGATTATGAAAGAACCAGTTATGAAGGGGAGGATGAAGAGTTTCTTGCAAATGATAATTTTAGAGGCACAAAGATTAATAATGAATTTTATCTAAGTGAGCATTTCAAAGGCACTCATGATGATGAATAATTGAATCCTCCAAGGGAGGATTTCAAAAACATGGAAGAAGATGGTGAAGAATTTCGTCCGAGTTAGGATTTCAAAAGTACAGATGATGGTAGTGAAGAATTTTCTTGTAGTGAGGATGGTAATGAATATTTTCCAAGTAATGACGGTGATGAATTTCCTAACTATGTTCAGAATTATCATAGTGAGAATAATATTCCTCATAATGGTGATGAAAATTCTTCTATGAAGGATAATGAAATGATGAAGACATTGCAAGCAAATATTGTATCTAGGAGTAGGAGTAGACTTTTTCATATCAATCCAAAATATTCTAGTTATACAAGGCTTAGGACAATATATTTGACAATCATAAGTTCTATTGGTGATTTTATTTCAAGTGAATGTTGTCGAAAGGATTGCTTGAAACATATGGATTTCAAGTTTGCTTTGGAGAAAAGGCAAAGATATTTGTCAATGAATAAAAGCATGCAAAATTCATATTTAGTGGGTTGTATGCAATCTACACTAGCAGGTTATAATAATCATATCAAGAATGTATTTCTATGTAGAAAGGCTTTCAAATGTTTCATTCAATTGGTAATTTTTGTTTGTCAAGAATCAAAGAAAGACTAGAAAAAGATCTCGCATATTATTCAGAAGTACGTTATAAACGAGAGGTTGGGCCGTTAACAAATACTGCAATGTCATGGATGAAAGAATTCTTTCAAAGCATGGAGAGTGTATACCAAATAAAGAGACAATACATATTCCAGATAATTTCTCAAGACGAGAAATCTACAACTTATACAAAGAATATGCGAAGGTGCTGAAGGAGTTGGTAATTTTATTACATATTCATATTTTACAAGGATGTGGAAGAACGAATTCAACAATGTTCGTATTC
This sequence comes from Pinus tabuliformis, assembly GCA_031772625.1. Lineage (NCBI taxonomy): Eukaryota > Viridiplantae > Streptophyta > Pinopsida > Pinales > Pinaceae > Pinus > Pinus tabuliformis. The sequence goes on from CM062820.1 coordinate 512,967,962, forward strand.
CTAAGAACACAAGGATGGGGGTTTGCAGTACATGTGCTTCTCTTAAAGAAGAAAGAGATAAATGTCAAGGGGAAGAAAGAGGCATGCATTCATAACATTATTTTTTAAAATTGGATAGTTATCAATTATGAAAATATATTTATTAATAGGTTTCTTTTATTTTATGTGTAGATTCTATTGTCAAAATACTTCAAGAGCATTGCAATCAACAAACAAGTGAAATTAAAAAATTGTATAAACATCAAAATAAGTGTTATGGTAATACAAATAAATATTTGAGTTTGATAGTTGATGGTATGGACCGAAAGAAAGCACTTCTGCCACATTTTGTCTGCACAACAAAAAATTTCCAGGAGGGAAATTTTATTTAGTTTCACTTGGTTGGTTGTATGGTATTTAATGGGAAGATGTTGCCAAGGGTTTACTTCACCACTCCAAATATTCATAATGATGAAAATCTGACCATAACTATAATCCATGAGGTGGTTTCTCATTGGTTTGGTATTCTTCCTAAAGTTTTTATATGCAATTAGATAACACAAGCTGTGAAAACAAAAATCAAGTTCTTTTTGGGTATCTAAACATGCTTGTTGAATTGATAATTTTTAAAAAGGTAAAGGTTGGTTTTCTTATTGTTGGGCATACTCATGACCATATTGATCAGATGTTCAGTCATTTTTCAGTAACATTAAGAAAGAAATATGTTGGGAGCTTGCCATCATTAATTGAATATATTAAGAAATCATACATTCTAGAGCCTCTTTTTCATGTCTTAGAATAAACTGTTGACATGCGAAGGTTTATTTTTGGATTGCATGGTGAAGAGAAATTCATTGAACAACTTAATGACATTAGCTTCCAGCATCAATTTCGTGTCAAAAATTTGATGGGAAAACACTTATATGGGGCAAGAAGTATTCAATTGTTGCAAAATGGGGGCCGTCATCAGGTTTAGCATTTTTGAAGTTCATTCCAGACCATCCAATATTTGCATCAAAGATATTGTTATTACAATTAGTTTCTAAACTCTATAAGGCATGAAGGCATAAGAGATATATAAAGTATTTTGAATGCCTAGAAGACAGGGAAAATTTTAAGAACCCCCCCAAATTTACATGTATAATAAATGGGGAATCTCCATGGTATATAGGAAAAATGGAAGGCGATTTTATCAATAATATGATATGTATATATAATTTTTTGGCGAATCTCTCACCAGACATGGCGAATATTTTACTCAATTATAAAATCTTGTGTTTATTGAATACACAAATGAAATCATTGCATTTCTTTAAAATATCTTTTGAAATCAAAATTACCGAAATTACATATCCATAACCTAGTGGGTGTAGGATAAAATTTACCCATGCCATTCACAAAAAGCATGAGAAAAAACCTAATGCTATATATAAAACCAAGAAAAATTCAAATTCATCACTTCTAGGGTCCTCGTAACCACCCTGCCAATACACAAGTATGTTCCGGTTTGCAATTAGAAAAATTACCCAAATTACAATCTATTTACTCCAGCGTATGTTGGAAAGTTATAGAAGGATGACTAGTGCAATCAATCCATTCCTTTTAGCCCTGGATTTGTTTTAGTTTAAAACAGAAGTATACAAATATACTTGTCCAATGTCTATGCTTTAACCATTCACCTTAAGATGTTTTAACAATATAATTTCCTAAGTCTATTTAATATCTTCATTATCATAAAAACCAACCTATATCCATCTTAACTCCACATCTACCACTCTTAGGGGGATGAAATCTATTTATCCCTCTAAGCACTTAGTACACCCAGAATTAAGATGGATCTAAGATGATAGAATTTCCCCTTTAAATAGTCTATGCTCACATGAATACCATGGTATTACCATGGGTCAATACCATGGGTTATCATAAACCTGGAGCTTAAAAATTACTATTAGTAATTTATAAAAATAATAAAATTAATAGTTGATTTTTATTTTAACCAAGCTAAAATGTTTAACATACATTAAATTACAACATCCATTTTTACTCTTGATCGAATCAAATCTTTTTTCACTCTATGCTAGTTTGCATATCACGATATTTGATACCTCTCGAGGGTTAGATCCAGAGTAAAGATGGATCCACGCTGGTTTAATTCCCCCATTTAAATAGGCTACATTCCAGGTGAATACCATGGGTCAATACCATGTGCCATTTTGGTGAATACCATGGGTCAATACCATGTGCCATTTTTATTTTTATTAATAATAATATTAAGGTTAATAATGTTTTTTTGCATGGTATTAATAACAATGTAGTCCATGGTATTTGTCCCATAGTATTTTGCCCATAGGTTTCACCTAAATATAACGCATTCCCCCATTTAAATAGGCTACATTCCAGGTGAATACCATGGGTCAATACCATGTGCCATTTTTATTTTTATTAATACTAATATTAGGGTTAATAATGTTTTTTTGCATGGAATTAATAACAATCTAGTCTATGGTATTTGTCCCATAGTATTTTTCCCATAGGTTTCACCTAAATATAACACATCTTTTAAGTGTTCGTAAATATAAGGTGACTTATGGAGTAAATATAAAAAAAATGTTTTATTTGTTTACCATACCTCTCGTTTATTTATATTTTTATTAATTTACCATACCTCTTTTACAAATATGGTATTTGATCCATAGGATTCACTTAAATAAGACCTCTTTCTTGAGTCTTCATAAATAGAACGAGGGTTATGAACTAAATATAAAAAGAGGTTTTATTTATTTACCATGTGTCTAGTTTATTTATATTTTTATTTATTTACCGTACCTCCACTTTACTTATATTTTTATTTGTTTACACCCTTGCATGTATATAAGGTGACTTATGGAGTAAATATAAAAAATGTTTTATTTATTTACCATACCTCTCATTTATTTATATTTTTATTAATTTACCATATCTCTTTTATAAATATGGTATTTGGGCCTTTGGCCCATAGGATTCATTTAAATAAAACCTATTCTTGAAAATGGGCGAATGGAAGGTTGTAATTCTTAATTTCAGGGGCGAAATTTACCTTTTTTACCCTCTCCCTTAAAATAAGGTGGGATATTTGAGGTGATTTGTAAAAATGTACTATGATACAAAAGATTCGCCCATTAAAAATTTAAAACCTCTTAATTTCGCCAAAGGGCGAACATTCGCCCCTAAAATTTTCTATGCTAGAAGAAATTAAAAGAACTATTAGAGATACATATGAGTACTTTGATGTTACTGATTTAGTTTGGTGAGAGTCTTTTTTCAATAATCAAATTGATATGATTTCAAGATTAATAAATGAAGATACCCTTTTGAAGACTCCATTTATTTGGCCACAAAATATGCCAAATGAACATGAGGAAAGACACATTATTGAACAACAACAATCTCAAGGTATTATTAATTCTTCACAAGTAGAGGAAAGATAAATCTATATAGGTTCTGGAAGATCATGTGCACAACGTGACGCCATGGAAGACCTTTACAGGGGTTCTGTGAAGGTTGTTAAGGTGGGTTGCATGATAACAATGTTAGAAAATGGAGATCCACTTGACTATCCATTCTGGGTTTCCAAGGTTATAAAGGTCATTAAAGAAAATGAAGATATTATAACTCTTGAAGTACATTGGTATGCCACAAATACTCACCCATTCAATGGTGTGTACAAGCCAAAGATGGTAGTTAATAAACAATTTGGAAGAAAGAGAAAAATAAAGGGTACAAGTATAAACAGTCGCCGCATAGACCTCTTAAAATTGGAGGATGTTGGCATACTTGTGTATTACTTCAATTTAACAAAGAGGAATTCTTCACTTCAAGACCATAGAGATTTTGAAAAAATTGCTACCAGAAGAAATAATGTTGAGATGGGAGTCTGTTGAACCTAGTCGCAGGTCTAGAAGACTTTTAAAACTTGAAATGGTGGGTATGCATGTTGACTAAGATGGGGCACTGGTTGATAAAAGAGAAGAATATGGATCATCTTCATCTGCATCTAGTCATTCATTTGAAGATGTAGATTCTGATGGTGTGCCAGAACCTATGAGTGATTTTGAATAAATGTCTAAGACATTTTATGTAAATGATGTTTGCATGGTAACTTGAAATAAATATTTTGACTTCCATATGATTTTACATGAAGTTATGAGTCATTTCTATGTTTGTTGGATTATATGTTTTAATTATCATAGAATTCATCTCTTTATAATATCCACAATCCAACAATGAATTACAAATATAGTTTATGTTATATTCAATCTACCAAAGTTGATATTTTGATTAAAAGAAATATTAGAAATTAATGTTGATTTTTTAAGTTATGCAGTGATATTGCCATGATATTACTTATTGTTATCATCTGTTCATATTTTGATTAATAGTAAAAAAATATTAGAAATTAATGTTTCAATTTTTAAATTATATAGTGATATTTCCATGATATTATTTATTGTTATCATTTGGTCTAAGATACTTTTAAAACATGTTGAAAATTTAATGCCTCGTTGAAAGGGGACATTTTGTTTTGATGGTTGAATTTTAGGTTTTTGTTGCAATAAGATAAGTTGTCTTAGGCTAAGATTTGAAAATAGCTATACTTTTAGCCTTTAAAATAAAAATTACTTTTGGAATAATGAATCTTTCATTTACTTGTTCATTTTTTAAAATTGTTTTAGTCATATAATTTTTCCATAATTTCATGGTTCAAATATGTTAAAAACCTAAGGTTTTTAATTCCATGGTTGAAAACTTGTCAAGACATTAAAGTTTTTCTAAGTTATGATATTTTATTTTTAATGCTATGGTTGAAAACAATTACAATTTTAGGGTTTTTTAGAGTCAAGATATTTTATCTTTAACAAGATGGATGAAAATTGTTGGAATTATAAGACTTTGAGCCATGATATTTTATCTTTAACATCAAGTATGAGAATTGTTGGAATTTTACAGTTTTTCAAAGTCCTAATATTTTATCATTATTTCCATTGCTAGAAAGTGTCAAAATTGTAACCCAAGTTTATTTTTTGTTATTCCAGTGTCAACACTTTTTGTTTCAAAGGTGGTTTTTTATTCCTTTTTGCAAAAAAAAGTTTTTAATAAAATGTTGAAAATTCACCCTAAAAAAACATCGTTATGGAATACACACTTTCGTTTTTGGGCTGTTTTTTCATTTTTTTTGGCATTTTTGGGCTAGAGTTCTCATTTTGAAGTAATAGTTCTCATTTAATCGATAACTTTGTTTGGTGGCGATGACACTAGTCATTGTGATGAAGAATGGGGTAGTTGGCAATTTGTGGAGTTAGTGGTGGCGCCAGTGGAGGAATGATGGTTGTTCATTTTGGTGTTGGTGTTGGAATTCATGTAACATGAGGATGTGTGCAAGTAAATGGTGTTGGTAGGATATTTGATGTGGTGATATGAGAGAAAAAGGAAGAGTTATATTTGGTTGATGCAAACTTTAGTAATTGTTATGTTGTTGTAATATTTGAGTAAACACCTATTGAAACTCTTATTCAAATTACTAGTTTTTTTCTTGGTTTGTTAGTGTATGCACTATTCTAATGGTAACAGAAGATAGTTGAGAAAGCTCGATAGGCTAGCTTGAGTGATTGAATGAATTGAGCTTCATGCAGGAGGTTGTGGCGTTGTTTTTTGGGGTTGACTTCCTTCAATGCATGCCTTACTTGATGTCTCTCTCAAGTCTACCATTGTAATCAATATTGATGGGTTCACATTGAATACCATTCATGTAATGTAGTGAAGTGCTTAGTGGTTTCCCATGAGGTTTTCCTTTGGAAAAAAAATGAACATATTTGAAAAGGTGAGATATATTTAGTATACATAGCTCTTTGAATGAAACATGTTCAAGTTTTTTTATTTAACTTATTCATTTGGACATATAATAAAATTACAAGAATATGTCGATAAGATATGCATCAACAATAAAAATAAAATTTGAAGAAAAATGGGATAATAATGGAATATGGCCACAATAGACTTTGTAGGATCTACGAATACAACATTTTCTTTTAGTTCACAATATATTTACATACATATATAACTAGTTATTAGATATAGTCAATGAATAGAATAATAATTTATTAATAATTATAACAAATGAATGAATGATCTTCACATCCCCCACGCATGCCCCTGATGTCCACCACTCCCACCCACACTACCCCCATATATTAGAGAAAGTTCTTTATATAGGCTTGGACTTGGTTAAGTTCTTGAAAGCTAACATATAAATCCACAAGCTTTATGAAAATACAAATAAATGAAATAACTCATAGATGGATTATAAATAACTTAACATGTTCTCTCTCTCTCTCTCTCTCTCTGAAAATTTTGTCACTTATCCTTTTATATCCCTCCACAACGTTATGCTCTTCATTTATTAATTTGTATAAGGTGGTTAAGTTGGTCACTCTATTCTAGCATTTTTTATGGTTACACATGCTCGTATTCTTCTTCATTAGAAGGTTTCTCTTGCTCCAATTTTTGTTTATGTTTATCAAAACATCTCTTCTCCTCCTATACTTATTTATTGGAGGGTCCATCTTCCTTACGCTTCTTATTCATATTATTTTTTTGTGTAAATTTCAACTTTCAATTACTACAAAAGATGCTTACAATTTGTGCTTGACCATACTACTGGTCCCCTCGTAGGGAAGCCATACCAGTAGTATAGTCTTAATGTCTTGAGATTGTAAGTATGATGCCTTATGTGGTGATCTGATAAATAGAAAACCTTGCTTGTACTTTCTATATACTGCAGAGGTCTACACAATGCCTCTATCTTTCCTGTATTAGAGAAGCCATACAATATTGACCATATACAAGAAATCTATATATATTGTCTAATGAGAGAAGAAGGGGTTATAAGGACCTAATTCCATGCTTTGCATTTGTTGAATAGGATTGGTCCACATCCATGTCCTAAGTAGGATTGCTCGTTGGGGAATCACATTTGATTCTACAAGTGGAGACCATCCATGACCATAGAACTGATCCATGTATCAGTTCAATGGCTTAAAATTATAAGGTTGAGTGCCCTTGCCTCACTCCCCACGCTCTCATGACCCAATAGGTCACAAAAAACCCCAACACGCTAAAGTTCCCACATGATCCCTCTTACTTCCAAAAGGAGAAGATTTTGCAAGCAATGCCCATAATCTACCTTGCTCATAATTGAAACCATGAAATTCTCCTGCATTACCTTCGATGGATCATGAGCACACAACTTACCATGCTTGTGGACCATACTACACATTGAATTCATGGGTTCTCTCGCTCCAGTTTTAAATTCATCTACATCATTGGCGCTAGACATCCATTGTTCAATGAGACAAATAATCCCATCATTACATACCAACCCTGAGAAATCCCCAACACCATTAAGACAAGGCGATTGAAGAAGATTACCATTGGTATACTAGGTATTGACATCCTAATGCCAACCTACAAGAAAAATGTGTATGATTAGGAGGGTAAACATCCACTCAGGCCAAATTTTCTCAATTCTCAGTTAACTGGTGTAGAACATGTTGTCAAGCTCCATCATATGCTTATAATATTCCCCAGAGTTCACCAGGATTCGATCAAATTTTCCCATATAAGTCATTGTCCTCCATTATTATACACTTCTTGCAATAATTGGAGAAAATCGTAACCAAGTGCAAGCGCAAATCAACCAAGTATGTTCTTTGTGCTTGCTTGAATATAGAGCTGAGGTGAAACCTAAGGCTAACACTATTTGATTTTACATTCCTCTTGTTGGCACGAGGGTTAATTAACATTCACCACCTCACATTAAGCTAGATGAGGTGGTATGTACTCCTTGACATCATGCTATTCATTATGGTAACAAGTTAATAACTATAACTGTTAGGAATCCTCAAGGAGCTTGGATCTCCACCTGCCATGTGGGAATTGTCTTGATTCGATATAGTGAGGCACACGACATGAAAATTAGGTGGAAGTTATTATGTCTAGCAAGCCTCTCATGAGGCATTTTTTAAGATCAGTCCTCGATTTTCTAGAAGTTCTACAATCTTGATACTAGAATTTTGAATGTGCATAAGCAAAGGCCCATTAATCTGTTCAAGCAGAGAGGATACACTCATAAGCTAAGATTCTATCTGCTAACTTCCTAAAATTTTAGATAGAGAAGTGCCACATTGGAATTTCTTCAATATTGAAATGATCAACTGAGAATCCCCTTCTATTACAAGCTAGTGATAGTTGTGTCTGAGGGCTATGTGTTATAAAGTGTAGCAAGAAAGGCTCAATTTGACTTTAGCCTAAGTCAAATTGAGTAAATTGGATTTCCACATCAGTAGGACAACATGGAGGTAGTTATCTAGTGTGATATGGCTCTTGTCACTTAGATAGATCAACAAATTCGAGTTAATGGGCTTGGAGTTCTATCATGCATGTGGTGATTACTAAATTATAGCAATATAGTTAAGTTTATTTTCAGTTGTACTTAGTTAAATGACCTCTAAAAATTAATAGGGTTAGTTGAAGCTCAGTTGTGAAGTGAGACAACAATATAACTCATAGATCTATCATTTAACTGATCAATCAACCCAAAATATCCTAGACATGCATGGAATTTGAATTGCCTAGCTGGAGTGGAGGAGACAAGGCTAGTGTAACATTAATTGTATACTAGTTGAGTGTAAGGTTGTTTCATGTAGTCAGGAGATCAATTCCTTGGGAATTATGCAAGGAAATAGGGACTTCCCTATTGTTTAGGAGCTCGAATTAGCTCAAAATTGCGCAAGGAAATCAAAGGTTGGAGGAGGCAGAAATTGGCTAAGTGTTGGCCAAAGGTTCTCATTCAGCAAAGAGAACAAATTTTCTTTTGCAGTTGGTTCTTAGAGCTGGAGTGTAAAATTGTAATAGTTTCTCTATTAAATTGATTAATGAAAAGAAGCTTATGGGGTTATTTCCGAGTTGGGTTCCCATAGAACTCACTGTGTACTTGTGGTTTTGTGTTGTATGTTTATGCATGTTGTTCTAAATTGAGATTTCCATTCCATAGATTAGTAAAGTAGAATTTGTGTCTCCCGATTTCAGTTTGATTTCCTACGTAGTTGCAATTTATATCAAAATTTCTACATGGTATTAGAGCCTTGAAATCACATTAGAACCAATATTTCGAATTTGTCCCTCAAGAATTTCGAATTTGCAGCGTTAGTGTAGCCATTTTGCTTTAGATTTGGGAGAATGTCTTTCAACGGACTGATATTGGAGTATGACCTGGAGGGAAGCTAAAATTTCATAGCCTGGAAGGACCAAATGGAGGTAGTTCTTGATGATAATGGAGAGTTAGAATATATTAAAAATGATATTGCTAAAGATCCAAATTCAGATGCACAACGGTTAGCCCAGTGGAAGAAGGATGTTGCAAAGACCAGGAGAATTCTTTTAGAAGGTGTGAGAGACCATGTGGTCCCAAATATCCATGGAAAAGAAAAACCATTTGATATGTGGAAGAAATTGACTGAGCTATTCGAAAATAGTAGTGACCATAGAAAAATGGCCTTGAAAGTGTTGTAGCTACTGCAACACCCTCCAAAATTTTGGCTTACACTCAATTTCAGAGCCTTCCTTGGTCTTGTACATTGTTGTCGCAAACACTGAATCTTATTTCATGAGCTTCCTCGAAGTGTTTTGTTCCCTTTTGCATGTTGGGTAAACTGTCATCTTTTGGCATGTTTGGCTATCACGTAATGTGTAAAAGCATATTATGATGGTTTCAAAGGTTTGTCTTTGTGTATATGAGTTGTTCTAACTATGTAAAAATCTGTCGCACTCATTCACAAAGTTCTGAGCACTATCGCACAAGTGTCGTCACAGTCGTCCCAAAGTCTATCTTAATTTTCGCACTTGACGTACCTTTTCGTAAAGATGTCACATAGAGGGAAATGCTTTATTTACATGTTCAGATGATCTATGTTGTCGTGTCATTAAAATACTCTAAGTGTGTGATCACAATCCATGTTCATCACAGTTCATCACCCATTTCACCAATCCCACACTTAGCCACTTTTGGAAAAAAAAATCCAGACCAAGAAACCTAGCCTCTCTGGGCCTCTCCTGAGCTGTGCTGTGCACTTTCTTAGTCCTCTAGTTGTGACCTTGCTACTTGGCATTGCGTAATGTGCAGTTCCTGTCTCCCAGGACTGTTGGACTGTGCAATTTATGTGTCCAAGCCCCGACCTTGACCTCAATAATTGTGCAATCATGTCCCCAAATAGACTTAAACTGTGCACTTCACACCCTCAACCCTAAAGCTCATCCCCTTAGCCCTTGAACTACGCAGCTTCACAGCAGCCCAACCTCCCTTGACTCCAAGAACTACGCAGTTATCTCTCCAAGTGTCCATTCCCTCAGCCTGTCCCATTGGCTCTGGAAATTGCACAGTCATGTCCCTCAGACTTGCCTAAGCTGCGAATTGTGTAGTCTCATATCTCAATATTGTCCTCTAGATGCTGCAACTACGCACTGTGTAGTCACTAAGTCCCTCTTCCCAGTGTGTCACTTGTTCCGGGCTCAGTTGTTGGATCAGAATTCATCATCTTAGACTAGGGGGTTTTCAGATTGATTTCATCTTGTCATGAGTGAATTGTAGGAACAAGTACCCTATAATGTCATGACAAGATGATGGAGAAGGAGAAGAAGGAGGGAAGCATTCTTAAAGACTCTCTTGTAGTTGAACTTACAAGTTGATCGATCAAGAGAAAGAAAAAGGACGCTAGTTTGTGACCACTATCCAAGACTGGAGATCATTAAAGATTCCACGTCACCAAGCCATGTAGAGGTGAAGAGAAAGAATCTTCAAGAAGACATCCAACACTTAGCAGCAATAGTGACTTGACATTGCCACACCACCAAGAAGTCCATGTTAGCAGTGTCATGTCATGAGCGGTCATATGCCACATCACAATTGTGGATCATGTATATTGTATTCAAAATATATTGTAAAGTGGAAGACCAAAGGACACCCGTGGAATGTAAAGAGTCATGTAAATTGAAAATTCATAGGAAGTCAAACAATCATGAAGGTAGTCAAAAAGTCACCCTTGGTTATATACTTCCTCATTGTATGAGCAAAGGAATTTTCACCTTGGCTCCTCCCACAAGGCATTAGAGAGATAAGCTAGTACTTTGAGGAGCAAGGAGTGGCTACAATGCTCCATCACTGGAGCTAGTGATGTACATTGTAAACACGTGTCTTGGAACTTTCACTTAATAATAGAAGCCTTCAAGGCCAACATGTTCTTCATGCATGGATTATGAATGTTTGTAAGACTATTCTGCGGATGTTTGCATTTCATGTTTGCTTTCACATGTGATAAGATAATTGAACTAATTTAGTTATTTTAGTACTTATCTTATTGAGAATGTGTTGTAATGGTTTTTATTGTTGTCCCATCCTTGTGGACTATTCCACAGGATATTAGACAAATCTTTCCTCATTTGTTGGTTGTAATGACCGTTGCATCCTCTGTGGACTATTCCACTGGATGTTAGATGGATCCTTTCGGTTCATGTGTGTCTCTTCTTGGGTGGTACTATTACCTCTCACTTAGAGGCTCAATTTTTTCCCCTCTTCACAATATAAGAACCTTGACACATTTGCAACTGACCACTCACCAGACATACCTTCATGCTTTTCAAAGACAGCGTCCCTCTCTCTTGTTGATAGTTAGAGCCAAGGAAAATCTCTAAGGATTCGACAACCAGGCTTTTATACCGGATGGGAATCCTACACCAAATGGTGTGAGGTCTAATTGGGACTTCACATCGAGGAGATCCCCTAAATGTTGGTGGGTCTAGCACCGTTAACATTTCTGGTGCTAGAAGGAGGAAAACCAGTGTTTTATGGCTGATAACCCCACCGTCCCTAATCTCTCATCTTCTGGTCAAGGCACCAATATTCATTGCACGTCCCCTACTTGTGAACATACTTGTGAAATTCCATATGATCAGATTCAGGCCATCTGTCCTATAGTGTCAGTTCGCAAAAGCTATTAGATTGATCCTGGGAGTACTCAATCTTCCATATTCTCCGAATAAGAAAAAAATCACCCGCACAGGGATAGTGGTTTCTACTCTTGAAGATTTGGTTCTTTCCACCCTTGAATAATTACCAAACTTTGCGGAGAATGTAAAAGAGCCTCCACTATTTCACAGTGGTGATAGAGATAACATTGTACTCTCAAACACAACTTTCTACGGGTTAGGTGAAGAAGAGGAAAAGGAAGAAGAGCCATCATATTCCGACAAAGAAGAGGAGGAGAGAGAAGAAAAAGACATGGCAGACTAAGATCTAGATTGGATGACTCAGGGCCCACTTGCATTTTCGGGTATTTTACACAAGATGCCAAAGCATTGGGAGAAGCTCTTAACGAATTATGACCCTGATAAAACTGTGATGGTTGAAGACCATATAGAAAAATTTTACCTACATCTGCAAACACTTGAGGTACGTCATAATGATGTTGCATGTAGACTTTTTCTATGTACCTTGGATGGTAGAGCAGTTGTATGGTATCACAACCTTCCTCCGAACTCCATCCAAAATTGGAGGGGGTTTAAAAAAATCTTCCCAGAAAAATTTGTTGATGATAAGACCCCCACGATGTTATTGAAACCATTGGGTAATATTAAGATGGAGCAAAAGGAGAAAGTGAAAGATTTCAATAAGAGGTTCAACTGAATCTTGAATAAATTTCCAGAAAACACGAAACTTCATTACTCTATCACAATAGATTACTACACTTCTACCTTGCCAGCAAGCATTGCGTAGTTTGTGAAGCAAACTGTGAACAAACATTAATGGAAATTTATGAAGAGGCTATTGTAGTTGAGAAGTACTTGCGTGCAATTAGAGTCATCACAGACAATGAACCAAAAAAAGACTCCAAAGACTCGGGTAAAAGGTCTCGAGCCTCTGTGAGAAAGGCCAAGGAGTAAGAACCATCTGATTTTGAAAGCTTGACCCATCTCATCAAGACTCTATCAAATGAGATGGAAGAGTGTTATGAGGACAAATGCCTCTTGTGGAAAAGAGCGATCTCCCTAGACTTCTAAGAACCCTAGTAAAAAACACACAAAAACTGCTACCTTTCTCAAAGTTTTGATCGTTTGAAAGTAATAGAATGAAAGAGGCCTCTTATTGATTTTTCAAACTGATTGATGAAGTCCCTCAAAGATTTCGATCATGCACTCTTTGATGCTCCAAATGTCCTCTCATCACTCCCAACAACTTCTTCGCAATGTTCTGAAAGAGATCTACAAAGACAAAGACAAAACAAGAGATCAAAGCATAAAAGATATAATCAAAGAGATAATGAACTAATTAACCTATTATACATGTAAAAATGATCAATTATGCAACCAAAACTCATGTAGGTGATCAAGGAATCCTACAAATCAAATCAATAGAGATGTAACTAAGAAAGAACAATTGTTTATATTCATAAAACTGGAGAAAATCCTTACAACCATGTAGCCTTGATGTAGCAAGCCCTTTTTGCAATCTCCAACCCTCTCCCTTTCAAGACGAGCCTTACAACCTAATTTCAACAACATAAACCTACTTCCATCAGTCCTCTCTCAAACCCCATACCTTTAATGGATTTATAGGCCAAGGATGAGAAGTTATGGATTCATTCTCCAAGGGATGAGATTCACTATTAGTGGGATAGAGGTACCACAAAGGAAGGGGAGTTACTCCATGATGGGAGGGATTAACATTGAATAGGCAGTCATTCAAAGCTTGCTGGTTGGGATAGTGCTACCAACAATGGTTCTAGACTTTACTTTTTATTTTTATGTACTTCAAGTCATGTTCACAAGTCATAGTGGAAGACAGTGTGTACTTCTGTGCAGATAATAATGGTCTTATGTACATATGCACATGAAGTGACTAGGAAAATGCAAACATATCCAAAATCAAGGTTTTGTATCATAGGATCTAGAAATTCCACCTTCTTTGGGATAATTTAATTTCAAAATCTACAGGGTAATGCTCTGGAACATATGTGTGGATAGCAAGAGATCCAAACTGATGGTCATTTTACTAATGTGTCAAATGACATGTAACAGATTCCCCCCTAAAGCTAAAGTTAGAAGAAATATTTTGATGAGTAAAGTTCTTTATCATGCGAAGGTTTGGGTTAGAGACTACAATCGAAGCATGGAAAATTTAAGAACCACCCTAAATTTATATGTATAATAAATGGGCGAATCCCCATGATACAGATGAAAACATTTGAGGCGATTTTATCAATAATGTAATATGTATATATAATTTTTTTGGTGAATCTCTCACCAGATTATATTATCTTGTAAAGTCATGGCAAATCTTTCACTGAATTATAAAATCTTGTAAGATATTGGAAAATATTTCAATGAATAATAAAACATTGTGAAGTCTTGGCGAATGTTTTGTTAAAGTATGAAACTATATATGATAATAGGAAAACATATTCATTAAACTGTAATATACTAACATAACACATATTTCGTTAAAATTGGAAATTTTTTATTACAAGGACATTAATATAATTGAGCTTGTTGGTTATTTTGAAATTCTAGATCCACTATTTAATTCCAAATTTAATGAAATATGTGTTACATACATGTTTGGAAAAAAGAAACATAATTTTCCCTTCCTACAAACAATGTTGCAAGTTTCAGAGGCCGTGTTTGTCAAGGTTCTTATTGTACACTCTTTCATATCCTTCTATTAGTTTTGATAATATTCCACAACAAAGTTCTTGTATGTGTTGATCTTGACCACTAGTTCTGTCATGGTAGGAGAGATTAATATTTTCTCTACCACTTTTGTCAAGCTATGAGAGATTAATGTTTGTACAAATTTTGTTTTACTTTTCTCCCAACTTTTGTTTCCTTGAGTGTTTCCATCACTACCTTGTTGATTCCATATCAAACCAATTTCTCAAATGCCAGCCTAACTGTGACAAAGGACTTTCTTGTTTCTACAGATTTGTAGCCTCATTGTAAGGAGAAGTTGTTATATTTGCATGGGTAATTTATAAACACTTTCATTTGCTCTCCGAGTAGCTTTTTAAGCCATCGAACTTCAGGTAGTTCATCCTTCCATATGATATTTGGTCATTACACTCTATTCTTCAAGAAATATATAAGTTATGAAAGTCATTCTACCATGTCATGAAGTGTTGAATTGAGGGAATCCCATACCCATGAACCTTACCTGTGGTCTTACGATGCAATCTTCTGTTTTGAGTCATTGTGTTAAAGTCCCTCCCCTTCAAGCAAGTTTTATGCAAGTAGGAAAATGAAAGAAGCCCCCTTACTTACCGACATTCCTCTCTCTTACTTGAATAGTTGTATCTTACCCAACCAACAAATGGTTCCTACCTTGAATGATGGAGTTTAATAGACCAAAAATAAAAGATTTATGTAACTCTAGTCCCCACCACCTGAACACCTTATGGCCTAGCACGAATGAAGGCATGTTAAGGATTTTTTCATTAGTCTTCGTAAATATCATTTCAATTCATATTCATCATGGCTTCCGCTAACCACTCATTTAGGGCCACTTGGATTGGCAATGCAAATTACTCATTAATGATTCCCATCACTCGACCACCTTCAATCATATTCATTTCAACAATTTCATTTTGATTAACATTTTTGAAATTTGTATGTGGTTTTTGTCATCAACAACTACTATTTTTTCTTGAATTGCTCCATCATATTTTTAAGTAGCATTTCCATGT
Organism: Pinus tabuliformis; assembly: GCA_031772625.1. Lineage (NCBI taxonomy): Eukaryota > Viridiplantae > Streptophyta > Pinopsida > Pinales > Pinaceae > Pinus > Pinus tabuliformis. Next base: position 512,983,765 of record CM062820.1, read on the forward strand.
TCATCATCATCACCTAATAGATGATAACATCCTTGAGGTAGACTCAACATGTTTATAAAAGCTTTTGCATCTTTATCACCAGGGATTTCAAAAATGTGGCTACAAGCCTCATCATTGGTAAGAGCATCATAATTGACTAGCAAAATTCCATTGCACCTACATTCCACATTAATATTAGAGGGTGTCAAGGTCCTTTCAATAGATATGCTAGCAATTTCAACTGTTTCAAACCTTTTTACCCCTCTCCATGGGTTCTTTGTCATCCAAACTATTCTCTCAAACCTTAAATAATTCTTAAAAGGACCAAACACACTTATAGGGGTTGAAACTTATGAGTAATGTCTAATCAGTGCCAACACTATGTATGCCTATCGTGTTGGCCTCTATGGTTTGTAAAACTATGTTGTTGTGACAACCATAAAAAATTAACAAGTATATGTTTGTAAAAAAGACACCTCCAGGTAAAAAGTGACAAAATGGTATAGCCAAATCATAAACAATTATTTAGTCATCCATGCTTTAGGATGTGCAACCATAGATATTCCTTGCTCGCAATTCTTGACATGGTTCTTCATATTTTTATTTCCCTAAAACAAATATAGCCTAGACATTGATAAACCAATTGTAATTGCACAACACAATGAAGTTATCCACGATGTTGTTAGGAAACACTTTGGCACATTTTCACTCATTCTCTTGGAATTTATCCACATGCCACAATTCCTTCCAACTTGGAAAGGAAACTCGTCACAATTGCATATATATTTTGTAAATTGTATGAATGCTCTTTGTATGCCTTGGATAGAGTGTAAAAGAACTTGGTCAGAATTGTAGGGTGTAAATCCATAGATTTGTCTCTATTTAGGATTTCAATTTTTCATAATGCCAGCTCTTGATATATTTTCTTAATTCTTGCACACCCTGATTTCCCCAAAATCCATCTTTGAATGGACTCAAAGTTGAGTAACGTTAGCCTTAAGTTGTATCAACTCTAGGTCATGGCCAATTTCAAGTATCTCCTTACACCAATCAATTATTTCCTCCTTTTGTTCAATTAACACTGTAATAACCCCTTTCTTCTTCTTCATTGCATGAAGTATTTAGCCAATAATGTACTGATCCTATTGAGTTCCATAATTTCTCACTGCCACTTTATTAAGCATCCATTGAAGTCAACATCATCAATTTCCTTCAACATATCCTCTTTAGTTCAGTCTCCATTAACAATAATATTCTTGGTCAAAATTGAACCTTGCACTATAATTCATGCAGAAGCACCACCTTCAACATCTACATCATATGCTCTTCAGCTTTTATATCATTATGCTCTTAAAAACCTTCCGAATTTAACTCCTCATTTGAGGAAGAGTTTTGTAGGTGGTCAACCCTTGTCACTTGCATTCTTACCCTCACAAGAGCAACACTATTTACTCGTGCATGCCAGAAAAACATTAAACAAACAAATATTGTAGAATAATAGAGGTTGATGCAGTGCATAGCAACAAGGAAACGAAAAACTTTAAGGTAAACATAGGTGACAAGAAACAAAACTTTAAAAGGAGAGAGTTTATGAAATAGTGTTGATCCCTAACTAAAGATTTGTGGTGAGAGAAATGTTTGCAATGACCTATATAGCAGTATTGTAAACTGAGTTGAAGAAATGGTGCTTCCATTAATGATGGTTTAGATTTATAATGCTCCATTGGAAATATTGATTGATGAGTCCCAAGAATAAAGATACATTGTATGAAATTATGATAGTGATCTAGAGAGAAGTATTGTAAACTGAGTTGCCGCAATGGTGCTTCCATGAATTATAGATTAAATGTATAACATTCCATTGGAAAGTTGAGTGGTGAATGGTCATCGACATGGATTTCATATGCATAATGATGATATCTGTGTCTAGGATTGATTTGATTATGATCTAGGGGCTCTTAGTTTCTCCTAGCCAATGCTGGTGCTTCTAAAATGTTTAATGGCCCTAGCAGATTGATTTGATTAATGGTCATTTTGAACATAGTTGAATAAGTTACTCCTTTGCATTATAGATTGCAAACTTAGGGGTGGGTCATGGAAAGCATTGAATGATAAGCATTACCTATTCATGTTTGATCAAATGCACAAGGGGAAAGAAGCATTGGGCTCTATATGGACTTGAGGTTATACATATTGGAACATCATTTACTGTAGACATTCTCCAACAATCAACCTCTCTGTCAGATGTGATAGGTAATCTATACATCAAAACTGAACCTTGTTGGACTAAACATTTGATGGTTCTTAATTTCTAAGGATTTGAAGTGTCTTTACATTAGAGCATTTAAAGATGTGTTTGGACATAATGTTTTGTATGGTAGTGAACCGAGAGTCACTTTCTATACAATTGTATTCCTAGTGAGTTTATGGACTAGTTTTAAACTTGTGAGCATTCTTCATTATTTTAATACCACTTTTATAATGCGTTATCGGTGTGCTGTGTGCTGTGTGCTGATTTGTTATAGCTTCAGAGGTCAGGGTCTATCTCCACTATTGGTCCCCATTCCACTACTGGCTTCCCTCCCCTAGTTTATCACCTGCCCCAGAATCACAAACTCACGAGGCATTGATTACAATTGAATAGAACCAATGAGAACTTGACAATAATATCAATGGAGTTGCAACAATAAAAAAACATAATTAGGTCACTATATCAGGACAATACATTAAGCATGCAATAATTCTTGCAAGAATGATCTCCATTACAGCAGAAACGACCAAGGATCATGACAGCAAATACAAAAATATTCAAAGCATTGATCAACAAGAGGTGCTTCTTAAGAATAATGTATTACCCCACAAACAACACCTCATGTTTAATTTCAATATATTATTACACCACAAACATCACCTCATGTTTAATTTCAAATGTATTACAATGAACAACAAAGGAGCTGCCAATGTAAAATCACAAGAATCAAATACATCCATAACCCAATAGGGACTTCTGTGTTTTGGTAGTGCAGTAATGAAAAATAATATAGAATAAAAAAAATGTTATATTTTGATGAATGACATATCACAACAACTGTGTAGGAATTAAAACAAATCATGCACAATCACCAAATTATCAGACATAAATTCCCATTGAAAAATCAGAGTAGCTGATCAAAAGAAAAAAACTCTCAATTTTGTAGTCTGCACCAAAAAAAACAAGCGCAAGAATTTGAGATGATCACTAGACACAGGAAAATCATATTTGCTATGCAATAACCAAGTTTCCTAAATAATGTTACCTTATTCGACCAATAATACTCAAAACACACAAGTACATTCTACCATTTATGAAAGAGTCGAGTTGGAATTTACATGCAGATGAAGGTTTCTCATTAAAACACCATTACTATTTGATAAACCACCACGGTTGAAGAAGACTTTCAATCTTGATCTTTGACACCTAACCTAATGAAAACCTTAGCTAACTAAATCATATTACTTTATGCCATCCACGACACACAAAAAAAAAGTTTTATATTCTGCCATTTTTTAGAGAGCCCAACTAGGATGTATATGCAGATGAAAATTTTGCAATTAGAAATAAATTATTATTAATTCAAAACATGCCAAGTTTTTACGTGTAACCTAACACTCAATCATGATGTTCAAAACCCGAGTTAATGGAAACATCCCAATACACCATGCCCACCATTCAAAAAAGATTTTACATCCTGCTAATTCAAGGAGAAATTAGTTGGAATATATTTATATGCAAATGAAAGTTCACCAAGGTATAGAAGCAGTTACTCATATGTTTCACAATCCCAGTTTGGAAAACTCCCATTATTCTTTTCATCACTTCCAACTGAAAACAATCTCTAGCAATGTGAGACTGAACTCACTATAATTTGTGCTGCTTTGAACATCTAGTTGGTTGAAATGCCTTGCATTTGGTGGTCACACAAAAATTTGAGCATTCAAGAGTCAAATATTTTGAAACAAAACTTAACCCGTGTCCATCATTTAGATACTATGATTCCATTGAATAATACCCTCTCCTATTAAGACAATTAAGACCAGAAGGCTATTAAATAAAAAGCTAAACAATGTTGTCAACATGGTCTTACCTGGTTAGTGAAAGAGGAGCGTTGTTATCGCACCCACTGGGGTTCAACTCCTCCAAGTGATATGTTCACCTCTCATGGACTCGCATACCTCCACAAGGGGCTTCTTATTGTGTATGGGACCAATTACAAGTCCTATGAAATTTTGGCAAAATAGATACCACCCAGTCATGGTATATTTTACAATCCCGAGGCACATCACATCACATCTCACAGCCTTAACCAACAATCCTTGCACTTTTTTCTTCACCCCATAAAACTCCATAACAAATTGTATATACACTTGTTTGGAATAAGTGAATCCAATAGTAATTGGATCAAATTCCCCACTTATTTTTTTGTGTTTTTGGCTCTCAAATTTGTCTCTATATACTTTGCATTCCTTTGTCCTATAGACTAAATGAGAGCTTGATTCTATAGACTCAATAAAATCAGGATGTAGCTTCCTAATAGTGTAAGTCCCAATCGATCTAATATAGTTACTAATACTCATATAATTCAAAATAGTAATATTAGTCAACCAGTCAAATGAAACACAAACAGGGCGTGTAAAGTGGTAAATGCAGTAATCAAACCCTCTGAAAATACCTACTCAATCTATGTTAATTCTATCTATAAACCATGGATAGGGTGGTAAATTCATTCTATAAAGGGCGTGTACAATAAATGTAATAGTAGCACTTTTTTTCTATTTATTCCTACCTAGGTCTTTATGCCTACTATTCCTATTACTTAGTCCTAACCAATAGAAGAGAGTCTAAATAACTGCTCAGGAAAATGAAGGATTGAAAGGGTGTACCATAGAAACTATGTAGGCTTTTTTTGCCAATAAATAAAATAAAAAGTCAACATCCATCACACCAAAACAAAAACTATATGCTTATACTGGGAAAGCACATAAATTCAAGAAAAATATAGATCTCAACATGGTTCATTGCTATAATCTACAAATGGGACCAATTCTTGCCAACCTATGTGAGATGATGAATGTAACAATAAAATCTTAGAAGCCCAATTGATTGCAAATGTGTCATGTATACATGGAATCTTTGCATGTGTAGAAGTATCTTAGTGAACACACTTTATGAAACCATGTAATTGGCCCAATATCTGGGCCCTTGAGAAGTATGGAATATTGCTTTCTAGGCTATAAAATATCCATAGTCACGCCACATAAATAAGTGCTATAATAGCTTCCATACAAGTTATCAATATTTTTCAACCCAAAATTCTTGTGATGAAAAAAAAGAGAGTCGTACATAATTGCCAATAAATAAAATGGCAAACTCAACATCCAACACATCGGAATAGAATCTGTTAATGGCAATGTTGGGAAATCACATAAATTCAAACAAAATTCAGCTTAAAACATTATTCATCAATATAATATGCACATGGAACCAAATCTTACCAACGTGGTTATCTTCATTGAATCCCAACCTAAAAGTTAATAAAGGACACTTCTGATCTTGTGAGCACGTCATAAATCTAACTAAGATTTTCAGTGCCAACACTAGACAATGGAAATTGGCTAGCAAATTATTCAACCTGCTTTTTGAGATCAACAATGCTATTTCGTAACTGGAATTTGTCTGACTTAATAAATTTTATAAAATATTTTAATTTTGTTATTTTCATAGAACCCTTAGCCTTAATGGCTATCTACATCCCCTCATGGATAAAATATGCAACCTTAATAAAGTCATCCTCAAGAAGCACACATGTGGTTAATGCAGGAGTCCCTATGTGTATACCACCAGGAACCATAACACTTTTATCACCTAAAAATGTAAGGTATTAAGGTAAGCTATATCATCCCATGGAGAAAGGAAAATCAATGAATCCCTTACATCTAAATATACAAAGAAAAAATTCATGTAACCTGGTACAAAATTCTTGTTCAGTGTGATAGAAGCAACATCCACAACATCCTCTACTATTGCACCATCAATGCCCTGTCTAAGCCCACTAATATATACCATGTTACATTCAACCAACTAAATCCAATAGAAACCAATATACAAGTAGGTTGTGTACTACAACATATGAACGGAGGATCCTTACCAAGGGCCTCAAATCAACTAGAACTAGGTGATTTTCACTACCACCAGACACCAAATTGTAACCCAAATCCATTAGGCTCTTTGCAAGGGCTCGGAAATTTGCTACAACTTACTAAAACTATTTTACCTTTGATAAGAAACAAAATCCATTCAAAAAATAATTCACATGCATGAATTTTGCAGAAGCTTACACATGTGAGAGTGCTACACCTATACTTGATAAGCCTTGAACTATGCAGTTACATCTTGTTTTAAAAAAACAACCAACCCTCCTATGGTATGGTTATGTGGTCCTCCCTAGAAAGCCACAAATTATTTCATGTATCTTTTAGAAACGAAATGATACAAAAAATCGATATATCCAATATTATGATATTAGTGAGCAGGAGAACAATATGGATGATGGAGGAAAGGAAGGAGAACTTAGATTGACCTGTAACCTTGGAAAAACTACATTTTTTATGGTTGTCTCTAGGTCGACCCCCAATACTGGTTCCTTCCTGAAGAATATCATGCCTCCCCAAGGACCTCGTAAAGACTAAAAATCACAACCCTCCAATCCAAAAATATTTCAAAATGAAAAATATCAGAAAGATAAAAATGAAAGGAAAAAAATGAAACAATTGACAAACAAATCAAGGAACATAATGAGTTTCATCGAAGCTTTGATCTAGTAGTAATAAGAAACAGAAAGAACATAAAAAAATGAAAATAGGAAACTGAATCAAAGAACATACATAAGAGAATCAAAAGGAAAATCTACACTTAACTCTATAATCACTCCTCCTATGATGGGAACGGCATATTTGTTTTAGTTCTTCGTCGTTTCTTGAACATTAATGGGATTATTTTTCTTCTACAAGGGGGGAATGGCATATATAGATAGCGTTAAGATAGATCCAAAAAAAGATCCATCTAATATAGTCATATTTTTAGTCGAAAGGGTGAAGTGCAGAGAAAATTAATATCATCAACTCACCTTGTGCATTGTAGTTGTTACTACATCACAAAAATCAAATGTACTTTCCATTATATAATCAACGATGAGACCATTTATGTGTTCCATGTCCATCATTAAGTATGCCCCAACTGTATTGGAAATCTTCCCAAACCACAAACTTTTTAGTACTAAAAATCATAAAATATCCAACATTACATACTATAAGAACATATTAATAAAATATGCCAGAATAAACATTGCTAAAAAAGAGAATTTTTGAAACGACTGCCATTATAAGATCTGTAGAAATACTCAGCTTCAATAACTACCTCACGCGAGGGTAATCAATATCTCGGGGATATGCACTAGCACCAACACTGATAAGCTTGATCATAAAAAGGGTGGCATTCTTCTCAAGAATCTCATAGTCAATGAATCCTATAACCCAAGAAAACAAACCCGACCATTAACACTTTGAACACTTCCCCAAAATATTGGTTCAATATTTGTCAATGATGGAATTGTTTCCCTCCTAATTATTATTAGGCTAGAAATGTGAGCTCACCTGTGGACTCATCTAGACAATATGGCATTTATTCAAAGCAAATTGATGTAGCAGATACTCGCTTTTTTTCTATCATGAATCCATGAGACAGATTCCCTCCATGTGGTAAGTCCAAACCCTAAATGTTGCAAAGAAATTTTTTACATGTTACATGCCCAGATACGAATGATAATCTTATCAAAGGAGGCCCGTAGTTCAGAACCATACACACCATAATGCGATGATGTGGTTGGAGGAGAGTTGTATAAACAACAAAATTAGCCGGGGATCGAGATAATGGTTGACAATTAACACCCCATGTACTATTTTCAAGATGGAATGCTTCTAGGACCCTCTGCTAGCAAAGCCTCTCACTTTGGTCAATGAATTCATTACCATCATATTATATGCATGGCATAAATCCCAACCCAACACAATAGTGAATAAATATAGAAAAGTGTCCAACAACTGTATCCATCATTTTGATAACAGATAGTCATGCAACAACTACAGGTCTCTACACTATAACGCTGAACCCAGAAACCATTACACACATGTCAAACATTCAAACTAAAAAGTATAGGTCCAAAAGCTAAGAGAAACTGAGTTTAACAAGAAAAAAATACCAAGTGGAAAGAAGAAATTTCCAAGCAGCTCAGATAGAATCACAACCATGATGCTGCCATTCTTCACATTCCAAGTTATATCTTCAGGCACTTACCTCTTACCAGGGAGTCCTTCTGAATACTTGTTTGTTAGACATGATTCAATGGCTTCCATAACCGCCTAGGATGTAAAATTTTCAGAAGAAATAAGTTCCAAGCCATTGAATTGCGACTGCTTTTCTTTCTCAATTATCACATTCATTTCAGGATCGAGCTCACTTAGAGGAGGATCTACAAAGCTCTTCTTTCCCTCTGCATGGAGTAAATTACAAACTAGATAAAGAAATCACAATAAATTTAGTACCCTCGGTAACTGAGGCATGGTTTGGTAGGAGCATTAATTATATTATTGAGGTCTACAAGATCTATTTGCTAGCATTTGAGGGGAATCCATATCAAGAACAAATTCTTTATCAAGTCATTCACTAACCATTAACTCAACAAAACTATAAATAAAACCGAGGTATTTGACATAGTTCATCAAATGAATATAAGAAGCTTATTTACAACAACTCAATTCACAAATGAATCTTCTAAACAACTCCAAGTTAAACTATATTCAACTATGATTTGTGCTTTCTTCACTTGGTCTTCAAATGGCAAGATTATCAAGGATGTCACACAGGATATCTATACATGTAGAAATTTCAACCAAAAACAAATACATAAATAAATAAATCATAGTGTGAATTGTGAACAACATGCACACCTACGAAGTTGCAGGGTTGTGCCAACATGAACGCCAAAGGAATTCCCATTGTCAAGATTTTTGTGACACAAAAAGGTTATATGATGGGCACAACCTCAAAGTTTCAAACCTCCTAATTTTCTACTTTTCTGTTGCCAGGGAACCACCAAAACTAGTTGTGAAGTTGTGGGCATCAAATTTGCAGTTGGGTTCAGATTATATTGACCCAAAAAGCCCATCCCTACTGCTCCACTACCCATTATGACCTGCAATGAATATGTTTGCACTTGAAATAAGAGTTACTATGCCCACTTCAAAATGTGAAAAATAATCAAATATCAAGAGACATGTAAATCCAAAACTTGATGTATTGTGGATAATTCTCTGGCAGAGGTAGACATGAAAGACACCAAAAGTAGCACCAGTTCAACTTTTCCTCCTACACATTGCTAACTTGGGTTCGAATCATAGATAATATACAGAACAAGAATATCACACATGCATGAGCAGATGACTTGGGTTCGAATCACAGATAATATATAGAACACGAATATCACACATATTCACAAATAATATATATAACAAGAATATCACCTTGGCAAGCACCGACAAAGAAAGGCCATGGATAAGTTTTATCAACCTCTAGATTGCAACCCACCTTGGAACTTTAACCTTTGGAGTCATTTTTATGCCTTCATATAGGGATTTTATTTGATGATGTACCTGAAAAGGAGGGATCTCCTTTTTTACAAAATTTTTATTCCTTCTTTCCTGTCCAAATGGCTCTAGAGGCAATCAGGGGCAATGATCTATGTTATTTGAGTGCTCTATCATCAAACAGTCCAACAAGGAAGCCTCCTGCCAAGTACCCTATCCCCGAATAAGGGGAGAATAACACCTGATACCTCCTTAGCAAAAATACAAATGAACACCAACATGTGGTCTATTGTTTCCCCTTCACATTTGCATAGAGTACAAATTCCAGGACCCTACCTTTCCCTATTTTGTAGAACCTCTCATGTCAAAACATTATTCGTTAGGGCCAACCACATAAAAATCATGGATTTCATTGAAGATTCAACTTTCCAAATCTTCCCCACCACCAAGCTACTACTGCTGCTTCATCATCAAAGATAGACTTGTACAGCAAGCTAGATGTCAACAGTCATATGGTAGGATCATTGGACCATACAAATTTCTTGCATGAAGAATACATGGAGACAACTCTTTGCTCCTAAATGCAACCAATGTTGAGTTTTAAAAAAAAAAATTCCTGATTTTGTACTGAGCAACAACAAAATATACAGAATTTCCTTGTGACAGAGTTGCTAAGATGGAATCTTCATCTACAAACATTTACTTATCAGGATGAGAAAATGCAAATCAAATTTCTTTCTTATTCCATAGACTCCAACTGCGGGATAAAATTAAAACACATCAAGTTTGTTTACCCCAACACACCAACAAGTAGCAAGCCCCAACTATATAATATAAGAAAGTAGTAGGTATCCCAAAGGCATGAAGGGGATCTAATGGAAAGAAGTGACTGTTGTCAGAAGCCTTCCAATCAATATATAAATATTAAAAGGTTGATTTATTATTATTTTAATTGGAAATCTTCAATTAAATAATAAAATTTAATTACATCTCTCCCAATCTAAATTTCTCATTAGCATAATTCGCTACCTTCAGACATCTTGCATTTTTTAACATTGTTGTAACATGTGGATTAATTTCCTTTTTGGTACAAAATCTCTGCCTTTTAGGACAATATGGTGCAGTGGCCCAACCCCTACAAATCATTACACCAAACTAGGAATAACAGAGAAGATGAAAGGTTGTACAAACCAACATATTTTTCAAACAACTAATCCAACATCAGTACCTTAACTTTTTCATGAAGATATCATATTGAGAATGTTTGAAAAATGGTGGGAAATTTGGGTAGCGACTATCTCTCTTCTGCAAGGGTGATGTGGAAAGAGTGATAAGATTTCACTCTTTTGAATTTTTTTTTTTTTTAAATCAACAAAATCAATATTAATGGAGATATTGGTATTTTTTTACTAAAATTTGTAAAGTGACTAAATGTAGCTTTAACCATTCACCTTCAGATTTTTTTTACAATATAATTTCCTAAGTCTATTTAATATCTTCATTATCATAAAAGCCAACCTATATCCATCTCAACTCCACATCCACCAAACTCTTAGAGGGATGAAATCTGTTTATCCCTCTCAACACTTGGTAGATCTAGAATTAAGATGGATCTGAGCTGATAGAATTTTCTCTTTAAATAGTCTATGCTCACATGAATACCATGGTATTACCATGGGTTATCATAAACCTGGAGCTTAAAAACTATTATTAGTAATTTATAAAAATTGATAAAAATAATAATTGATTTTTATTTTAACCAAGTTAAAATGTTTAAGTGACATTCAATTACAAGATCCATTTTTACTTTTGATCTACCAAGCCCTGAGAGGGATCAGATATTTTTTCACTTTATGCTAGTTTCCATATCACGATATTTGAGATGGATCTACGCTGGTTTAATTCCTCCCTTTAAATAGGCTACATTCCACGTGAATACCATGGGTCAATACCATGTGCCATATTTATTTTTATTAATACTAATATTAGGGTTAATAATGTTTTTTTGAATGGTATTAATAATATTTTGGCCCATGGTATTTGGCCCATAGGCTTCACCTAAACCTAATGCATTTTTGAGTGTTCGTAAATATAATGTGACCTATGGAGTAAATATAAAAAAATGTTTTATTTATTTACCATACCGCTCATTTATTTATATTTTTATTAATTTACCATACCTCTTTTATAAATATGGTATTTGGCCCATAGGATTCACTTAAATAAAACCTCTTTTTTGAGCCTTCTTAAATAGAAACAAGGTTATGGACTAAATATAAAAAGAGGTTTTATTTATTTACCATACCTCTAGTTTATTTATATTTTTATTTATTTACCATACCTTTGGAGTAAGTATAAAAAGAGGTTTTATTTATTTACCATACCTCCACTTTATTTATATTTTTATTTATTTACACCCTTGCCATCGATGAAAACCAAATTTGAAAACAGGGAGCCATTCACAGAGGAAATCAGGGCGATTTGGACCAAATACAACCTCCCAAACTAGAAAATGGGTAGTTGCAAACGAATTTAACATTACAAAGCAGAAAATCGAGCGATTGTAATGGAATATAACCTCCCAGACCAGGTGAATCGGGTCAAATGAGTCTTTTCATAGTTTATCCACCCCTTTTTTTGGGCTAAAATGAAAAAATAATTATTTTTAAAATAAAAGTTGGGCTAAATATATGAAATGGGTGTTTTACAAAAATTTCGCCCCTCTAAAATGAAAACCCCTTAAATTTCGCCCTTGGGCTAAAATTCGCCCCTAAAATTTACCATGAATCGGAGACCTGAAACAATTAGACAAATGTTACAATGCAATATATAATATCATCACTGATGTAGGCATTCCCATACTTAGAACATAAATGTATCAAAGTGCAGTAAGAAAATACATCTGAATATCCATGTCAAAAGACGTCATAGTAGGGACACAACCATCAGTGGATCTATGCTTACAATCATGAATATTTAATAACTTCACACAACCTGGATGGATTAAACTAGATCCAGGGTCTTGATCTCCATCTCTCGATCTATATTATGAATCTATCCATGTGAAAGAATGTCTCAAAGTCGAACATGGTAGAAACCACTTGATTACTAGTCAATGACGTGAACCATTAACAAGTGCGAGAGAAACCACCAATAATGATAATGGCTCTCAAGGTACTTCCAGTACAATCTATGGAGTGTGTAGATGTTTTGGTGTCGAACACTCAGAGAATCATTTGATCGAAGGCCAATGATGATAACTTGTCGTCAAAGGAGAGAAACTTGCCATTAAGGCATGTAGGCCTCAAGGTACTGAAGGTTTCTGGATCAACTTCCTAGATAACGAGTTGAAGTTGATAGGAAGCGATCTGTTGCAAGATAGATTATGACACGAAACTCATGTCAAGTTTTGAAGAACAAAAATTTAGAGTAATTCAGGACTGAGTCAGGGATGGTTGATGCAACTGAAGGCGAAGACTAGCAAAGTAATTTTGACTGAGGTTTAACTTCTCTTGGTTATATTAGAGACACGACATGATGACTTGGCAGCATTTGACCCAAAAAATAAAACCCAACCTGACTGAATACTTTCAATGAGGTATGGTCAACTAAGTAACAAATGGATTTCCCAACCTAGACACGAAAGTGATGGAGTGTCATGTTAAAGAGTGACATACTGCCTTTTACAAATGTTAAATAAAGATTCTTTCTCACTTTTTCCCCCACAATTACTAGCAAGTACCTCTTTATTTTTTACAAGCTTGAGGAGGATAACATATGCTTGTCATGTAAGCTCATCCTTCGAACGAGTCCTCCAAAATATTTTTAATGAACCCCAAGAAGGAGTGGTTCGGTTTCGTCATGTTTAAAGAGGTATTTCTCTTATGTGATTTCTACTGAAATATTTTTCTTAATTCATTATGGATCATAAGAGTCTGAATCCAGAGAGTCATATACTGTTTAATTTTACGAGTCCATTAAAGGGGTAACTCGATGTCATTTTCATGTTTTAAAGAGTTTGAAAAGACATGAAAAGAAAAATCATTCAGTTCTTTTACCGTAAAATTTTAACGAGCCCAGAGAAAGTAAAGCTTGATGTTTTTCAACTTTAGGGAGCCAAAAAAAAAAAAAAAAAACCACGTAAGTAAATTCCACAATGCTCCCTTTCGTAAATAGTCTAGTTCAATCCGTAAAAGGCGTAAAATTATACTGAAAGGATGGTTGTTCATTTACTTTTATGAGTTTGAAAAATCAAGTACTCGACGATCTTTTCGTTTTTAAGGATTCTGAAAAGGGTGTAAAGAGAACTCCATGGTTTTGTTTTTTCACAAGTTTTAATGAGTTTGAAAAAGTGATAAATAGTACTCAGTACCAAAATGATCTGTTTCTGTAATTATCCTGTAACCTGCACACTTAAAATTGAAATAATTATCTCTTCTCAACAATAAAATGAAAACATTTATAAAATCATACTTACAAATGTTAATAGGTGTAAAATAATATTTAATGAGGCCTAAAAACTTATAAAAAGCTCAAAAAAGTAAAAAGTTTTCACCATTTGAATTTTTACCATTTTGAGAGAGATAAAAGCCATTTTTTACCAGAAACTTTCGAATTTGATTCTGGGCAATTCTTATGTTGTGTTCAACCAAGAAGGTATAAAGGGACAAATTCTATGCATGGGGTAAGTGGGAAGACCAAAGTAATCTGCACGATGAATCAATACTCCCTGAAGAACCGAGGCCCTGCACATAAGAAGTTAACTAAGATAGAGAATTTGGAGTTCAACCAGTGTGTCGCCAAGTGTTGTAGTTGCTGCAACACCCTCCAAAATTTTTTCTTACACAATTTCAAAGCCTTCCTTGGTCTTGTGCGTTGTTGTCACAAACATTGAAGCTTATTTCATGAGCTTCCTTGAAGTGTTTTGTTCCATTTTGCATGTTGGGTAAACTGTCGTCTTTTGGCATGTTTGGATGTCGCGCAATGTGTCCAAGCCTATTATGATGGTTTCAAAGTTCTGTCTTTGTGTATATGAGTTGGTCTAACTATGTGAAATCTATCACACTCTTTCACAAAGCTCTAAGCACTGTCACACAAGTGTCATCACGGTCATCCCAAAGTCTATCTTAAGTGTTGCACTTGTTGTACCTTGTCGTAAAACTGTCACACATAGGGAAATGATTTGTTCATATGTTCGGATGATCTATGTTGTTGTGTCATTAAAATAATCTAAGTGTGTGATCACAGTCTAGGTTCATCACAATTCATCACCCATTTCACCGATCCCACACTTTGCCATTTTCAGAAAAAACTACCCCACCGAGCAACCTAGCCTCTCCAGGCCTCTCCTGAGTATGCATTGCGCAGTACTAGTCCTCTAGTTGTGACCTTACTTCTTGGCATTGCGTAATGTGCAGTTCCGGTCTCCCAAGACTAATGCACTATGCAGTTTCTGTGCCCAAGCCCCGACCTTGACCTCTAGAATTGCACAATCATGTCCCCAACCTGGCTTAAAGTGCACACTTCGCATCGTCAAGCCTCAATATCATCCCCTAAGCCCTTGAAGTGTATAGTTACATAACAACCCAACCTCCCTTGACTCCTAGAACTGCATAGTTAGTTGTCCTAGTGTCCATTCCCTCATCCTATCCCACTCGCTCTAGAAAATGCGCAGTCATGTCCCTCAGACCTGCCTAAGCTACGCACTGTGCAGTCTCAAAGCTCAAGATTTTCCCCTGGCTTCTGAAACTGCGCAGTCACTGAGTCCCTCTTCCCAGCCTCTCACTTGTTCCAAGCTTAGTTGGTGGATCAGAATTCATCATCTTAGAATAGGGAGTTTTTAGATTGATGTCGTCTTGTCATGAGTGAATTGCAGGAACAAGTACTCTTTCATGTCATGAAAATATGATGGAGAAGAATAATAAGGAGGGAAGCATGTTTAAAGAATCTCTTATAGCTGAAATTATAAGTTGATCAATCAAGATAAATCAAAGGGACACTAGTTTGCGACCATTGTCCAAGACTGGAGATCTTTGAAGATTTCGCATCACGAAGCCATGCATGGGTGAAGAGAAAGAATCTTCAAGAAGACATCCATCACTTAACAACAATAGTGACTTGACATTGCCACACCATCAAGCAATCCATGTCAATAGTGTCATGTCATGAGTGGTCATATGCCATATCACTATTGCGGATCATGTATATTGTATTCAAAATGTATTGTAAAGTGGAAGTCCAGAGGACACACATGGAATGTAAAGAGTCATGTAAGTTGAAAAGTCATTGGAAGTCAAACAGTCACGAGGGTAGTCAAAGAGTCACCCTTGGTTATATATACTCCCTCATTGTATGAGCAAAGGAATTTTCACCTTGGATCCTCCCGCAAGGCATTAGAGAGATAAGATAGTTCTTTGAGGAGCAAGGAATGGCTCCAATGCTCCACTACTCAAACTAGTGATGTACATTGTAAACATGTGCCTTGGAACTTTCACTCAATAACAAAAGCCTTCAAGGCTAGCACATTTTTCATGCATGGATTATGAATGTTTGTAAGACAATTTTGCGGATGTTTGTATTTCATGTTTTCTTTCACATGTGCTAAGATAGTTGAACTATTTTTGTTATTTTAGTACTTATCTTATTAACAATGTGTTGTAATGGTTGTTATTATTGTCTCATCCTTGTGGACAATTCCGCAAGATATTAGACAAATATTTCCTCATTTATTAGTTGTAATGATTTTCGCATCCTCTGTGCACTGTTCCGCCGGACGTTAGATGGATCCTTCCAGTTCATGTGCGTCTCTTATTCGGTGGTACTATTACCTCTCACTTTGAGGCTCACTTTTCTCCCCTCTCCGTAGTAGAATAACCTTCACACATTTGCAACTGAACAATCACTAGGCACACCTTCTTTCTTCTCGAAGACACCATTGCATCCCTCTCTCTTACTGACAGTTAGATTTGGGGAAAATATTTAAGGATTCGACAATCGGGCCTTTATATGGGATGGGACTCCTACACCAAATGGTGTGAGGTCTAATTGGGAATTCACATCAGGGAGATCCCCTGAATGTTGGTGGGTCCAACACCATCAATAGAAGATAAACTTCGAAACATTAGGATGCAGAAGAATGAATTTGTGGTCCAATACTTGACAAGATTCACTCAAGTTTGAGATGAGATTGGATGGGTTGGGAAGAATGTTGCAGATGTTGATTTGGTGAGCCTATATCTTCTAGGTCTTTCAAAATCCCGACACAACTACCAGGACTCTGTGAATGGAAGGGAAAAATTACCAAATTGAGAGAGGTTGTGGTTTGATTTGTTATAGAAGAGTTTCGTAGAAACACCAGAGATGGAGTAGCATCCAAAGTTGATGATGAAGAGAATTTTCCCTTGGTTGGGAAGGGGAAGAAGTGAAAAGGAAAGAATACCCGCAGAAAACCTAAATCTAACCAAAATAATGGCAAGAAGAAATACTTGAGTAAGGTAAAATGTTTCCACTACCACAAATAAAGGCACTATGCTACAAAGTGTCCACAAAAAATGTCTAACAAGAATACTTCAAGAGGAGAAAGAGGTAAATCAATGGCTTCACAATTCAAATTAGACTTCAACCTAATAGCATGCATAGAGAACACTATTATGGAGAGTGTGTGGTACCTTGATTATGGTGCATCCTTCCATATGACAGGGTGTAAGATTTTTTCAGTAGCCTGGAGGAGAAAAATCTATAGATGCACATTGAATTGGGTGATGATGGGAGGTGCAAAACCAAAGGCATTGGGATCATATCCTTTAAGAGGGAGTTGAACTCCCATATCCATTTGAAAGATGTTATGTACGTACTAGTCTCAAGACAAATTTGGTCTTTGTAGTAGTATTGGAGGATAGAGGCTATGATGTTATTTTTAGTCAAGGGAAATCCTTTTTAGATACATAGATATCGGGCAAGTAAAGCAGATTGGAGTTCGATTCATGAACCTGAACAAACTTGAGGTGGAAGCCTACATTACACTAAGCAATAAGGTAGAATGTGTAGAGTCGGGATGTTGGAGAACTCTGGTACATGAGATAGGGTCACTTACACCATGGTGCCTTAGAAATCATGCAACAAATTACCACTGGTCTCCCTAATGGATATTTTGATCAACATGATGCCTGCAAGGGATGCACATTGGGGAAATATGTCAAATCCACAATCCATGGATGAGATATCAAAGAAGATGCAATCTTGGAGCGAGTCCACTCTAGTATTTGTTGACCCTTTTCTACAGCCTCCAGAACAAAACATAAGTACTATGTAATTTTTATTGAAGATTTCTCTAGAAAATGTTGGATTTTCTTCACAAGGAAAAAGGATGAAGTGTTTTCCAAATTTTTAGAATTCAAGGCATTAGTTGAGAAGGAGACAAGGAAGAAGGTGAAGGCTCTCAGGAGTGATAATGGAGGTGAATTTGTTTCAAATGCCTTCAAGGATTTCTGTGCCAAAGAAGGTATTCAAAGAGAACTGATAGCACCCCATAACCCATAGTAGAATGGGGTAGCGTGAAGGAAGAACATGAGCATAGTTGGAGATGAAAGAGATATGCTACATGATCATGGGATGTCATTGCATATTTGGGAAGAAGCATGTAACACAATAGTTTATTTGCAGAACCAGAGTCCTCACAGAATTCTTGGTATGATCACACCGGAGGAAGATTTCTCACGGAGCTAAGGGGTCATAACATAATCAGAGCTGACATAACAATAATAATGTAAGGGCACAATAATAACAATAGTGGGCTTCTATGGTGCACAATAGTAACAATATGGGCACTACATGGGTACAACAATATAATAAGTGGGTTGTACTAATAACAATAAGGGGTTACACTAGTAGTATAGGGGCCTAACATGCCCCTCTCCTTCAAAAAGCATTGTCCTCAACGCTTGAGTAGTTCTTGATGCTTCTGTATAAAATTATTGTCCTCCCATGTGGAATCTTCAGTGGGTAAGTTCTTCCACTTGATGAGATACTCTGAAATTGGTCGATTTCGTAGCTGTCGGGTTCTTGTTTCTGTGACTGCTCCAGGTTCCAATATGATTTTTCCTTCCTCTTCAATTTCTAGCAATAGTGTTTAAATTGGGATCTTTTGCAACTTTTGAATAAGTGGCCATACTTCTTCGTCCTTCTTCCATTCATTCCTTGCTTCATTTATCCAATCTGGTTGGATAATAGGAATATCACAAAACAATGCTTCCACACCCTCATCCTTGAAGAGTCTTCCCATTCGGTAAGGTCGCCATTTTTTAAGTGCATGTAGTATTGCCAACATTTCCTTCTCATAAATATCTTTCTTGAGATGTAGTAGTAAAAATACCCAATCACTTACATCAAAACATTTTTCACTACGATGTTGATCTACCTGTTGTTTCGTTTGATTTTGCACCGAAGTGGCGTTATCCTTTAAAATTTGGAGAACTTGTTGTTGATGCTCGATGTGATCTTTCACTGCTTGAACCTTTTTCTTCTTGATATGTCCTTCTATCTCTAGAGTTTGAGGAGTGGTAATTTCTTCCAATCCTTTGCAAGATATGGTTGGATTCATTTCTTGATGCTTGATGTGATCTTTCACTTCTTGAACATTTTTCTTCTTGATATGTCCTTCTATCTTGATAGTTTGAGGAGTGGTAATTTCGACCAATGAATTACAACATATGATTGGATTAATTTCTTCTTTCTCAATGTGATCTTTCACTTCTTGCACCTTTTTCTTCTTGATATGTCCTTCTATCTTGAGAGTTTGAGGAGTGGTAATTCTTGCCAATGCTTTACAAGATATGGTCTGATTCATTTTTTCTTTCTCTGGGGTGGGGTCTTGGCGTATATCTTCTTCTTTTGATGTTTCTTGATCCTTTTCTTCCTCCTCTTCATATTCTATGTAAAATAATTTCTTCTCAGCACACTTATGACCTTTAGTGCATTTGCTATCACAATTATAACAAAGCCCTTTTTCTCTTTTTTCTTCCAATTTTTGTGGTGTAACCCTTGTAGGTTGTGGAACACTAGGAGAAACAACACTTCCATCTTTATAGTTGTGAGGGGTATGATTCCTGGTTTCCATAATTTTGCTTTCCACTATGTCACAAAGCCTTTTTACTCTTTCCAATTGTTGTGTTGTTGCTCTAAAGAAGGTGTTGCTCTTTGTATCCTCATAATGTGCTATCATTTCCTCCGTGAAAATTGACCACGTAACAAGTTGTTTACGAGAACAAAGCCCTTTGTACCATAAAAATTGATCCGGTTCTAAATATGAAGATGCAATACATACCTTTTGTGCGTTTTGCACATTATTGAGATCGAAGAATTGCTCCATCTGTAATATCCATGTGGCGGGATCCTTGCCATCAAACTTCCTCGTATCGATTTTTGGAATATGGTGATTCTTCGATCCAACATTAGCATCTATGGAATCATGATTAACATTTCTTTTGTTCTCATCATGAGTTTCCTTTACTACCTTTTCACCATTAGTGACCCTTTCTTGTAGCAACTTCTTCAATTCTTCCATGTCTGTCTTCAAATCTATCTTCAAATCTGCCATGTCTCTCTTCAAATCTGTATTCGAATCATCCATCTTAGCTTACATGCCCTTTATCTTAGATTCCACGCCATTTATCTTAGATTCCATGCCACTTATCTTAGCTTATGTTAGCTTTTGTGAGCGTGACATTTGTTGCACTTGTTCTTGTAATTTTGATATATCATGTAGCATTTCTTCCTCTTCTTCATGAGTCATGCTAGAGCTTTCAGGTTCCTTACTAGGTGGTTGCATTTTCTTTCCTCAAGGCATCAGTTACCGATAATAATGCTTTACTATGCCCTTTGAATTCCGTTAAACCAAGCTTACACAAAAATTTAAAAAAAAACTACACACCTTTTTTCACTTTATAGAAGCCTAATATTGAATCTGATGTATCTCTGTAATTTCGGATCATCCAGTTCTGAAATTGCTACCTGTAGTAGCCTTCTGCGTCCTCTTTCCAATGCCACAAGTCTGAGCCAAATTGGATTCTCCAAGGAAGAGTTATGTGAAATCTCCCACAGTGACTTGCTTTTAGATTGGTTCAGTAGAGCGAAATTGTACGACGTGCCACGAGTCACTGTTTCAACCTTTGAATCTAAAACACACATACAAGAAACTACAGTCCGTCCTCTTTCTATACCTTCTTACAAAATTTCAATCCGATCCCCAGAGAGAAAGTTATGAAGATTTTCCCCAGGTCACCTGTTTTGAATGTAATTCAGGAGTCTGCAAAAAGACCAACTTCCTCAGATCATATCTCTGCAAATATCACGCGAAAAGCTCTGAAATTTGGACCCAAGGTTCAGCGCGATTTCTTCTCAAATGGGTTTTGTTTGCGACTTCTGAAACGTCACAGAAAAAAAGTTATAGCGAAAATGCCACGATGACCTGTTTGGAGCAGCGAAACCCTAGAATCCAAAGCTCTGATACCAAATGTTATGAAACCAGTTCAAGAAAAGATAGAAAAGATAGATCAACGCCTTAGAATTCAGCCTCTTCGAGGGGGAAACCTCCTTTACATTACATAAATGAACAATTCTTGGATGATACAAATGAAAAGACCTCCTTTCTATATATAGGAGTCTAAGGGGTCATAACATAATCAGAGCCGACATAACAATAATAATGTAAGGGCACAATAATAACAATAGTGGGCTTCTATGGGGCAAAATAGTAACAATATGGGCACTACATGGGTACAACAATATAATAAGTGGGTTGTACTAATAACAATAAGGGGTTACACTAGTAGTATAGGGGCCTAACAAGCCATATGTATGAGGAAATACTCGTGGTTCTTTTCAGTTAGGAGATGGATCTGACAATGATATATTATGAAAATTATAGTTGCATTAAGCTCTATAAGGATCTAGTATTTCATGACAAGTCCAAGCACATTGATATTTGATATCATCATTTGTGGGACTGTGTGTAAAGGAGAATTTTTTTGTTACAGTACATTCCAACTGAGGTGCAAGATGTTGACATCTTGACAAAGGAATTTTCAAGAGGTAAATTCAAATTCCACAGTTGCAAGATAGGGGTGGTTCAAAATCCCTTTCTTGCTATGGGGGAGTGTTAGAAATTGTAGCAAGAAATGCTATATTTGACTTTAGCCTTAGTCAAATTAAGTAAATCGAATTTCCACATCAGCAGGACAACTTGGAGGCAGTTAACTAATGTGACATGGCTCTTGTCACTTAGTTAGATCATCAAATTCGAGTTAGTGGGCTTGGAGTTCAGTCATGCATGTGTTGATTGCTAAATTATAGCAATATAGTTCAGTTATTTTTATTTGTACACAATTAATTGACTTCTAACAATTAATAGAATCAATTGAAGGTCAATTGTACTGTGAGACATCAGTCTAACTCAAAGATCTGTCAATTAACTAATCAATCAGCCCAAAATAGCCCAGATATTCATGTAATTCAAATTTCTCAGCTGGAGTGAAGGAGACAAGGCTAGTGTAACATTAATTGTATACTAGTTGAGTGTACAATTGTTTCATGCAGTGAGGAGATCAATTCCTTGGGAATTACGAAAGGAAATAGGGAGTTACCTATTGTTTAGGAGCTCAAATTAGCTCAGAATTGCCCAAGGAAAGAGGAGGTCAGAGGAGGGATGATCCAGACTTTTGCAGGAACACAAAAAAATACATATATAACCATAAACAAAAAGACACAATATAAATAAAACTTCATTTCATTAATATCAAAGAACTGAAATATGCTTACATACAAAATGGAAATAAACTAGCTCGGGCGTTGGTAGCTTATCTCTGAGAAGATATGTGGTGGCTACATGCCTTCGAACTGTGTTTGTTTTCCCTTTGGAAAAATCCTAATTTTCATTAATAGGAAAATTAATTACATGTTGTAGATGCAAACTGCATATGCATAAGTTGTGGCTGTGTGCCAGTTCAAAATTTTGAGATCCCAAAATAAGTTCTCCACGCAAGGAGATAGTCTTTTAAATAGTACTGCATAATTGACATCAAAATTAAACATACTCTACGCAGAGAGTATTCCTAAAAACATGTACTGTTATGTATATACATAGTTCAAAATAGACAAAATAAGAGAGACTTGATTTTCATAAGTTCAGGCTCCTATTGAGCCTGTTCTGCATGGTCCATATACGGCCGGTGGTAGTACTGGAAATGTTCATCTCCCCGTTGCTCCTGTATCAACTAGATGTTGCGTGGCCTGATCGTTGCCATTTTGGAAAGTTGGTCAGCGATGGTGTTTCATTCCCTATAGATGTGATGACAAACAAAACTGTCAAAATGTGTGATGCATCTATGAATTTCATCCAATATATGTCCCAATGTGAATGTGTGACAGGTTGTGGTTTTGTTTATCCAGTCACAAACAATTTTGGAATCACCGAAGATTTATAGATTATGAAAATCTTTTCCTATAGAAAATTTGATGAGGTAGTATGTTGTGGAGAATTCAGCAAAGGTATTGGTGCCATTCCCAAGTCCCATTTGAATATGATAATAATGGTTTTCTGAAATGTGAATTATAGCCCCACCACCACATCCTATATCTTGTGCAGAGCCATCAAAGAATGCCTAGGGCTTTGAGTGATCTATGGATTCAGGAATGATATTCCTGGGAGGTGTGGCGGCCAAGTCCTCAGGGAGAGAGTTGTAGTGAGCTATAATTCTGGCTGAGATGGAAGTCCAATAAGGAGCGGTGTCATCGAAGATGTAGCGATTTCTGGCTATCTAGATTTTCCAACAAATGAGAAGGGGGAGGTTTCTAGTCTTGGGCAATGTAGTAGATGTCCACCAATTTGCACAAGCTTCCTTGGTAGTCTGTCCCCCCTAGATAATAGGCAGGTGAAGGTGGGTAAGAGTGGAGGTCCATAGGCTGATAGTGACTGAACATGACAGAAATAAATGATCTAGGTATTCAGAATTGTTCTTGCAGAAAGAACACCAATATGGGCCATATTTCCCTCTTCTAATAAAGTTTTCACCAGTTGGCACCTTGTTTTTTAGAATAGCCCACAAGAGTAGTCTAGCACGGGGAGGTGCTTTCAGTTCCACATGTCTTTCCACCATGTTTCAATTTTTTGGATTATTTATCAATAGTAGGTACCCCTCTTTTGGGGAGTATCGACCATTCTTAGCAATGGCCCATATGATCTCATCCTCCCCTTCTCTGAGCCTGATGTGGGATTCCTGTAGGGTTGAAGTGTAGGTGTGCCATGCTTGGTGCCACTGACGGGGAAGGAGCAAGCTACGGGATGTCTTCCATGCTTGATGGAGGAAGGACAATTTCTCTGGTTCCACTGCATGATTTATATGCATGATTCCTTTCTCAGAGAGGATCTGGAGTAAGTCCAGGGGACGTTGATGTGCATTTCCACATCCTATCCATGGGGCTCAGCCAATTTGGACAGAAACCCCATTGGATATTCTCCAAGTTGGACCATATCGTATAAGGGGTAGTGCATTCAAAACCGCTTTCCAGATATTAGAGATCCCTGATTTGTTCCAGCTAGGCTGTCTCAGCCACTACAAAGGCCTGAGCAGGGCAATATATTTTGCAGCGGCAATTTTGGTCCAGAGATTGGTGGAGGTAAGTAGATGCCACCCTAGCTTGGCCGCTAGCGCAGTGGAAAAGTGATCCAATTTTTTTATGCCCCATGCTCCCCATTTCTTGGGTATAGATAGGAGGTCCCATCTAGCCCAAGAAAATATTCTCCCACATTTCTCGGAGCTTCCCACTCCATGATAGCTCTTATCTTCTCTATATCTATTGTTATGCCTTGGAAACAACATGTCCCAAGTAATGCACCTCTATCTAAAAGAAAATGCATTTTTTGAGCTTAGCATGCAACTGATGATATCTCAACTGTCTCAACACTGCTACTAAATTCTCGGCATTCTCTTCCTCATTCTTAGAATATATCAGAATGTCATCAATGAATACAATAAAAAAAACTTGTCCATATAAGGATGCAACACATTATTCATCAAGCAATTAAAGATAGTTGGAGCATTAGTCAAACCAAATGGAACTACAACAAACTCATAATACCCATACCTGGTATAGAAAGTTTTCTTGTAGATGTTCTCTTCCTTGATGCATACCTAATGATATCTAAATCGCATATCAATCTTTGAGAACATTCTTTAACTGATCAAATAAGTCATCAATCCTCAGCAACGGATACGTGTTCTTGATGGTCACCTTATTCAATTGCTTGTAATCAATGCATAACCTAAGAGTATCATCCTTCTTCTTCACAAACAATATCGGTGCACCCCAAGGTGATACACTTGGCCTAATGTATCCCTTGTCAAGCATTTCCTTTAACTGGGACTTCAACTCTACTAACTCTGGAGTGCTCATCCTGTAATGTGCCTTTGATGCTAGTGTTGCCCCTATTACCAACTCAATAGAAAATTCCACTTCTCTGTGAGGTGGAAACTATAAAATCTATGTTGGAAACACATCTTGAAACTATTGTAAAACAAGGTACCTTCTCAATACATCTCCATCCTCATCCTCCTTACCTTTGTCACTAGAGATATGTACAAAAAATAATACACACCCTTTTCTATGACTGCGATTTACCTACATAGTTGTCACCATCCCAATTGATGTTGTTTTCTTCTTACCTTGCAAGATTCTATGTTCTCCATTGTCATCCAAGCACTCAATTTCTTTTTCATAATAGTCCACGTTGGTCCTATGCAGATACAACCAGTCCATACCCAACAACATATTTTATGATCCCAATGACAATACATTAAAATGTGTTGATGTAGGCATACCATTCAATACAAATGCATAAGCTCTTACCCAATGATGAATTCTCTTCTTTGTACATGTGGCCAACTGTACTAACCAAGATTATGCATGCACTTTTTTATTCAAACCACACTTATCCACCAAGTCAGTACTAATATAACTATAATCAAATCCAGGGTCAATCAAAATATAAACAACTTGATCACAAAGCTTACTGTCCATATCAATGATAGATGTCTGGTGATCTTCCTTCACGTTATCCAGTGATGCATAGATACGAGGAATGCTCTGCCTGACATCCCCAATAATTTATGCCTCCTGTGTACTGTAAATATGTTTCCTGCCACCCTGATATTGTGGAAAATCTCTCTTGAGATGCTCTTTACCACACCAACACTCCAACCATCCGGTACCATCACCTATATTATGTTGTTGCAACCCATGTCTATGTCTAGTTAAGTTGAACTTCTTGTATGGTGCAACATTCTCTTTCTCTTTTGCATTCTAAGGCATTGTTCTTTTTAGCTTCCATTTACCTTTAGCTTTGTATTTCCCTTTCTAACCTTGCTGAGATTTTATCTTACGTTTTGACTTCTCATAACAGTGCTTCAATTCACCAATAACTTTCTCCAATGACTAAGGCTCATCATACTCAATATTATCCTTAAATGCTAATGGAAATCCAATGAAAAATCTCTGAACTTTAGCCTTTTCATATTTAATATATGGTACATACCTCAATAGCTCCAGGAACTTAGTCGTATACTCCTCATCTATCATCGATCCCATTCTTAGCTCATATAATTCCTTGGATTTGTTGTCATGGTACCTCTCTGACAAGTACTTCTTCCTAAAAATTCTCTTGAATTCATGCCAACTCAACTCTTCTATCATGATATCTCTGACTCGCTTCACATCTTCCCACTAGATGTCTGATTTACCTTTCAAGTTGAAGATAGATACTCTAGCCTTCATATTATCTGTGTAATTATGCAACTCAAAGAACTTTTTCATCCCAAGTAACCAAGCCTCTGCATCCTTTGGATTCTTCAAATATCCATCAAAGGTAGGTGGCTTAGCTTTCTTAAACTCATCTGACAAATATCCCTTGTCACTCCTGTAAGGATGATACCGATGATGATCATAGTGCTAGTCCGAACCAGAACTAGAATAGTAACTATGTCCATCACCTCTTTGATCTTGAGCATCCAAGAACCGTCCATCTCTAACCATGTCATCCCTATCTGAACTGTTCCCACCATGATATCTACTGCCATATGCCCCAATATTCCTATTCTCTTGTCCATGGTTGATTCGAAGTGGTTCCTGTCTCTGCAATTCTGACAAACTTTGAAGGATTACTACATCGAATTTTGCTTGTTTCTCCTGTGCCTGCATGATTCTATCATTATTTGCCTTGCAACCCCTTAATTTTTCCTTCAAGCTTCTCAATGTATCTTCTAAGTTAGAATAAATTTTCCCAACACCACTCTACTCATATGATCCATAGGGAGAGTCTTGGGAACTATAGTCTACCATATTGCTAGTCATCTTTGTTGTTTTCTTCCTGCAAAGCATACCAAATCATCTAAACCAAAATATAAACATAATCAACATACCTCAGTATAGTTCAAATAGGATATATGATCTGCAAGATCAACTAGATTAGCACAATACGTGTGTAAACATAATCATAACAACATATGGATATCATCCTAACCATAGTCCAGTCATCAATGCATGACCATATCAACCACACATCATGACCTCATGCATGACAACTACACCCATATAAATGTATGCATAATCAACATATGAATTACATGCATGCATACACAATACATACAAACACTGACATGCATAACCAATGCATAAACAACCTATACTCATGATAAACACATCCAACAAAACACCTTCCACTTTCACATGGCAGCATCACTACAACCATGAACAACACTATGCATATGCAAGAAGCACGTAGACCACAAGTATAAGTAACACATATGAAACCGACATGAATGCATGACCAACACACCATCCAACCAATCCAAGGGGTGAACCATGTTCTGATACCACTCTCTATCACACTCCTCCCACATTTACCCAAGTTAACTGGTTCATTGAGGTAAACATGTGACGAGATGCTACTATGATCTAATTCAACATCCTTGGTCACCCTAAGGAAGTGGAACTGACACAACACAACCAATTTGACCTTCTGCACATACCACAGAACCTACAGGAGATAACCAACCCTTTTAGGTGATCAATCTCTGCCAAAAATTCACCCTTCACTTCCCTAGAGCCTCAGTCTCTTCCATGACATGGGTATGCATGCGAATGAGGCCCTCTAGTCACTCTTGTGGCATAGGCATGCAAGCCATTGGGGTATTTTTCAGCTAGTTGTTAGCTTGTCACCTCGAATTTTGTGCCACTTTTTAAGGGTTAGGACTTATACCACTGCCAAAAAATCCATGAAACTTTCAGGAATGAAAAGTAACATTGAAACAATGATACAAATGAAAATATTTGAACAAAGACTTGGTTGGACCCCTACTAGCCATGACAAGCATTTCGTCAAACATGTCACAAATATGCATTCTATAGGTCATAAAAACATATCTGAGCATAAGGATCTCATACTTATCTGAGAATCGCTAAGAAGAATTGATGCCTTATCACATTAGCCACATTATCCACTATTAAGTCATATATTCATTGTACATTCATTTACAAATCAAAACATGATGAGAGTCATACATCATCATTGTCATAAAACATGCTCATAACCAACAGAAATAACAAGGATACATCAGCCATAGAATGCCTCATATAGACAAGTACATTTTTTCATAAAATACCAAGGAGAAATAGTTCTTATTAACGGATTATTAGGCCAACCAGGTTCGGGACTTCCCTTTACCACCCAACCATTGATTGGCTGAACCAAATGTTTCTTTCAGCGAACCACCCTCGTGCCATATTCCAAGCATGAATGTGGGACTTATACCAAAATCAACCAAAGCTTCCCGAGGTTACACCACCACACCCTCAACAACAGAACCAGGCTTTACCGCAATCCCCATTGGATCACTAGGTCATAAATAACAAACATACAATACCAGGGTATACCACAATCCTCACCGGATCACTAGGCCAAAAACAAGCATGGATGCCACCGAATGTCTCCACCTACACCATGAGGAATTTTTCTGTCCTAGCCTCTTGTATTTACCGTGTATCCCGTCATTACTAGTCAAGGGATTCCTAGGCCTACGAGGTCTCCACCTTTTGAGCTTTACTATATATCCCATCCCGGGATTCCTAGGCCCAATCAAGGGTACTCACCACTGAGCTTTATCATGTATCATGCCATTACCGGTCAAGGTATTCCTAGGCTCAATCGAGGTGTTCACATTCAGGATCTACTATGTATCCCATCTCAATATTCCTAGGCTTTGTGAATAATCCTAAGACCACCCCACTTAACTTCGATTTCATCCAATAATCCAGCTCAACCATATGCAAAAGAACCCACCATAGCATGAATATCCATAAATGGAAAGGCTAGGCTGAAAAACATTGTCACCCCTAGAAAAACCCATGCCTATGACAACAAGAGAACCAAGAACACACATGCATCACCATAGCAAGGAAATCACACATGCAAATCGATACCTGCAAATAATCTCATTGTAGCTACTATATCCTGCTCTTCCTTACTTGATCTTTGCTTCCTCTTGATTTCTTTTCTTTTCTTGATCCAATGTTGAAGTGATCCAAGAAAACTCTAAGTGTCTGAGAGAGTGAGAAAGAGAGAATAGAGAGAGAGCTCCAAAACTGAACTGACCAAAAGCCATGAATTGATCTTTAGAAGAATTTTTATTAATGAGGCCTCTATTTTCTTCATTTTCCATTATTTTCCTTCATTTTCCACCTCGCATGCAACCTGTGACTCTTAACCTTCCTTTTCTCCTATTTTCCATTATTTTCATAAGTAAATTGCCAAAAATTCCATTTTGCCTTTCTAAAGCCTTTACCATTTCCTTTGCCAATTTCCTTAGCCATAATAACCGAAATGAACAACCACACTAGCATGTTTTTCCCAACATTCATCTTGGAATAAGTGTCCCATAACCGGGGTTATTATTTTTTCCTTTATTAACTTTTGTTACATGAAATTTTCACTAAGGTTATTATAATTTAGTTGGCTTAAAGAAGAGGGTAACTATGCATGATAAATTTAGTTAGGAGGAGATGGGATAGATGTTAAGTTGGGAAGAAGTGGTGAATATCATCCGTACTCAGCTTGTCTCATGTAGCAAGAAGGGGGGAGGATCTTTATGTCAAGACATGAAGAGGACCTCATAGTTCCAAGGGAAAACATGCGAAGAAAAGAAGAGGATATATTCTTTACTTGGAAGAGGGGATGGTTTATGGTAACTCCTTAGTGGAGTTGCCCAAATTTAACAAATGAATGGGTTTGTGCTACCACATGTAGTGTGATGGTAGGGATGGAAGATCACCCTAACATATGCACACCATGAAACATGTGAGAGGAAGAAAGTGGAGTTTCCACTTATTTATGGAAAAATAAAAAATCCCTAGGGCAAGGAAAGAGAGGACTGAAAAATGGTGGGGAGCCACTAGATTAAGTAGGATTTTAGATATAGGTTATGTTAAACTATGGATATATATGTTGGCATTATGATGCATGTGTTGTACTTGATGGCAACCCACTCATAGAAGAACATCTCACTTATATACATTCAGATGAATCTGCAGAAGAGATATCAGATGTGACATAATACATAGATGCAGGACAGTTCAAAGGAATCAAATGGCAAGTTCTTAGTAAGCTTTGCCATCAAGTCCAAAGGGGGAGATTGTTGGCATTATGGCTAAAGTGTTGTCCTTGATGGCAACCTATACAGGTAATGGATCACAGTACAACCAGTCAGTCGCAAAGATTAATGAGTAGTTTCTCGGATTGGAAGAAAATAAGGGGTACGCAGGTATACCTTACCTAAGGTGCGTACACGCAAGTATATCTTACATAAAGTGCGTACATACACGCGGTTATCCTGTTCATGAGGTGCGTACCCCCAGTTCCTTATTTTAAGGAAAAGAAAAAGCACACGTGGGGTTTTCTTATGTTTTACCCTTGGTATTTAGCCGACGGTATTGTGTTATTATGGTTTTGGCTCGTGGTATTGATCCATGATTTGAGGAAGAGCTTGCCTATATAAAGCAAAGGAGATCATTTGGCTTGTGCATGTTTTGGGTTGAACATCTTATGAGAGCTAGATCTGAAATATTATGATCTCTTGGGAGTAATGTCTAGATCTAAATAAGGCGAATCTACTGATGGATTGAGATCTCTTCGGCGCATGATCAGATCTGTAGATCTGACTGTCTGGGTTATTCTTGAAGTCTTGAAATTATCTATGCCCGAAGGTACGCAGGTACAGTGAAAGAAAAGTGCGTATATACGCTGGCACGAAGCGTTTCAGGTGCGCCGGTACGCAGGAACAGAAGGGTTGCGGGTGCGGAGGTCCGCAGACAGTTCAATGGACACAGAGCGTGGGTAAGCAGGTGAGCAGTTGAGTACAGTGCGTACGTAAGCAGGTGAGCAGTTGAGTAGGGTGCGTACGTAAGCAGGTGAGCAGTTGAGTAGGGTGCGTACTGTAAGCAGGCAGTACATGGGTGAAGCTGCTTACTTCTCTTGAAATCTCTGTTTATCATTTTTATGATCTGGGTTTTTGAAGTGATGTTTGGTTCTGGTATTATGTTCTGATAACAGCAGTGATTAAGTGAATGATTATGATTAACTTCAGTTTTGTTGGATGAATGGATCGGTTTTAAAATGACTTATCTCCATGTGATCTGATGTACTAGATCTGGTTGATAATTCTCATAATATCATTGTATATGGATGGATCTGGTGATTGGGTGATTAAGAAGGTTGTTTGATTATGAGCTTCAATGTTGTTTGGATGAAAAGTGGCCTTTCAGATTATGTGTTGTGCTTCAGTGTATCCAGTCTGAAAATTGATGAAACGTGGTACCTGGAGGAGAGAAGATTGTAGGTCAGCACCTACGTACTAGTATCTAAGCTAGTACAAGAGCTAAAGGAAATCTTTGGAGCATTGTAGCAGGTAGCAGCCTGCGTACTAGTAAATGGATCGGCTAGTACAAGAGCAAAGGGGGTTGTAGCTCCCGTGCTGGTATAAGACTGCACCAGTACAAAATATTGTAAAAGGATTTTCTTATTAAGAAGAAGATTGAGATGACTTGCAGCAGGTGGTTTTCTCCCGCATTGGGTTTCCACCTTATATCATGGTGTTCATGTGTGTGCCTTATGTGTGATGATCTATTCTCTATTACTGCATCTGTTATCTGATAAATGTTCTAATGCACTCATTGAAGATCAATTAACTTAATCATAAGAAGTTGTGGAAGTAGCATATATGAATCTGATTATGGAAATGAAAAAGTTTTATTAATGTGATAATACTGATTCACCCCCCCCTCTCAGTATTATTTCCAACAATATATTCTTATGGTACTTCTCTTAAGGTTCCAATTATGTTTTACTGGAATATTAACAAAGGAAAGTAAACTATAAATCTAGGATTAATCTACCAAGAATTAATTTAGTGAGGTAGAAACCCTAACACTTGAACATATGAAGGTATGGAAGGAACTCTCGTAGAATTCATTGTTCTAAGTGTTCAAGATACTTTAGATGAAGAAGATAATTGCAAAAAATATTTAGTGGTATCCATATATTGGAGAACTTTACACACACAACTCAACTTTTTACAAAAGGCTTGAGCCCAATCTCCAACACACGTGCACAAAATAATACTAGATCTACTCCTAGAAAATATACATCAATAACAATATTGAGTAGATAAATGCATGTTCCCTTAGGGATGATACCTCCCTTATCATAGATGTGATGGAAACTCCCTTTAGGTTGTAGGTTTGAGTCATCCAAGGTATGAATGGAACTATGCCAATGAATATGCCCTCTGATGAATCATTAAGCCTTTAAGGTTGTACTCAAGATAATCACAAGTTGTTCTTATAAAGGTGTTGGAGATTACATGTTCAAGCAACCCAAGATCCCAGAGGAGGTGTAAGAGTTCTAAATCAAGATGTGGTGTTCATCCAAATGTGTACATATAAGATAGTGTTTCTAATATTTACAAAGAGGAATTAAATGCTATAACTAGGAAAGGGAATGATTTAAATGCATTGGTGTACATTAGGTTAGTCATTCGAGAGTCCAAGTCATAGAAAAAAATTGCACCATGTATTTTGACTCCATATTTCTTGCACTATAGGTTTCTAAACCCTAAATGTTTCTATGTTAGCTTGACATGGTGGCCTCTCTGACTAATTTGACCCTACTAATAGCACCCCAAAATACTCTTGGGATATCATGGAGATGTGATGAGGTGTCCTAAGTAATTATGGATCCAATTGGGGGCTTGAACTCTAACTAAATCCATAAAGTTAGGAAATACCTTGAACAAATGCTTGGAGGGTCAAAGTGAACCAAACTAACGACCAAGGGCTAGAGACCAAGTAAGAGACGGAAATCAAGAGTCCTATTAAAGCATTAGGCATCCTTAAGAGTTCATACATCTAAGACAACGTAGGGGAACTCAAGGGAAATGGTCCAACATACAAGGATAAATTATAGATATAATTTATCATCATTGCATGGGTCATGAATAGACATAACACAAAATGGGATCACACCTTGACCTCAATTGTGGGTAGCTGTATGTGAGTCAAAAAACTCATACACTACAATGTGAGGTTATGAAGTTGATGTTGAGCTATTCATCTTCGATTACAAATGCATTATATTGGATTCATATGTGAGTGATCTTATGCAAGGATGTTATTTTGAATATGATGTCATCAGTTGCTAAGCATAATTTCTAATTATGCATACATATGTGTTCATGAACCAACATATAGATTATGGTCTTTGTTAGTAATGTTGTAATGTATACGATATTGTTTGCAACGTCATTGTATACTTTCATGTGATATCTAGAGCTCACAACTATTTGAAGCCAATAATACCATGCACATAATCAATATCAAGGATGTTGTTGCATACAAGTGATTATTCTTATGGACATGGCTCACATACAATAAAAGATGTTAATGATTATGTGTTAAAAATCATGTTCCATCCCAATAGGTGGAATTAATGAGAAGGGTGGAGAAGGTCTGCATATTTTTATCCTACAAATATAAACTTGGGTATTGCAAGAATGGACAAGTAGGTCCATATTTTCTTATCTTGATAAAATGACCACCAAGATGCCTATTGTGGGACTCGAGTATATGATGGCTTACTCTTAATTTTATGTTTTATTGGAAGAGGAGCCATGCCATGACAAGAGGAGATTGACATTAGGGAAAACTGTGATCTAGTTAAGGTCACTTAAGGTGTTTGCATTAAGTGACTTTCTACGACTACTCAACCATGAGTAAAGTTATATAACATGCATAGTAAAGGTGTAGTTATTTTTTTAGTTACAAGAAGTAGCCCTACATTAAGTATAATTTAGTTATAGTAAACCTTATACAAATATCATTATTCTATATATATTGAATTAGGCGAGACTTTCTCATGGGGGTTACCTAACTTTGATCATGATGGAGCGATAGTAGAACCCACTCAATATAAATAAAACTATTTATATATAAGCATTGTGTGCATTAATTATTGGATTATAACCCATTCAAGTTGGATTATGATAAATTAATCATATGATTAATATTCAAACATATTAGTGTGTGTAGAAACCCAAAATATGCTTTTGCACATTCATATACGGCATCCCTAATAAACACATGTGTATAAATTATTGTGCAAATCTTGGGAGATTCAAACGAGACACTTATCAACACATAGCATGCTAAATGGCCAACAATATTGATGGCAACATATTAAAATAAGATCTAAGTCACATGCACTAAGATCTATGCATGTGTTATAATATTTTAAATTGATACCTCAAAAGATGTGTACTTCCTCTTGTATTGGTAGTTAATATTTATTATATATATATATATATATATATATATATATATATATATATATATATATATATATATATATATAT
This sequence comes from Pinus tabuliformis, assembly GCA_031772625.1. Classification (NCBI taxonomy): domain Eukaryota; kingdom Viridiplantae; phylum Streptophyta; class Pinopsida; order Pinales; family Pinaceae; genus Pinus; species Pinus tabuliformis. The sequence goes on from CM062820.1 coordinate 513,018,429, forward strand.
ATATATATATAGATATAGATATAGATATAGATATATATATATCATTCATTAAAAAAAAAAATTATCAAAAAAAAATTGTATCAGTTTTTTATATATAAAAACAATTGGAAAAAATTATGGTTAAAACATTTCAATAATGTGCTCCTCAATATGAGCAAGATGTGTAATTCCTTTGGTTTTCAACATGGAGTTGACAAGTGGTTCTATACACACATAAAAAAAGTTGATGTAAGTTCATTTTAATATCAGTATTATGCAATGTAAAGAGGGATTGAGACCCTCAACTTGAAAACTTGAAAAAATGTTTACATTTTGAGATATTGATCCCTTTTTGTACATGATAGATTTGAAGGTAAAACGAACCATATTAACTCTAGATCTATTATGCACCAAGAGGGATCAAATCCCTCAAGTGCAAGCATTTCCTCAAGTTTTTAAACGATAAATGAAAGTTCACTTTGGAGAACTTGATCCCTAAGAAAATGTGGTCAACTCCATGTCCCCCTTGTTATGAGGAATACACAATTGAAATGTTTTAACTAACACAAGCTTCCTCTCAAGTGGTTACGGGTTCAAATATAGAGGGTGTTAATGTATTATATATCTATAGACATTAGCAGTCAAAGCATTGCATAAAGGGGAATCCCTTGTCTCATAAACAAGGGGGTCCCATATACCAATTTGGGGGTTAGAGTACGTACACCTCTCTATACTTTAGCAATCAAATCGAGTAAAGGGAGAATCCTTTGTCCCACAAACAAAGGGATCTCATACACCAATTTGGTGTCTAACTTGGCCATGACCCTAAAAATGAGTATAAATTCAATTAATAACAAGCCTCTAAACTAGTACAATAATATACTTGTTATGAGTTAACATATCACTTACAGAAATTAAACTTAGATAACGAACATAACAATAATTCCACTCAACTTCTTAATATAAATCCAATTAACATATATATATATATAATTTTACTTTAATATAGATAGTTTGACTTCATATCACATGACTAAAAATTAAATTTTCTGTCTTAAGTAAACATTATAAAATCAAATCAAATTATTATTTTTAAATATTTTATTGTATTTATCGGCTATTTCATTGGATGCAATTTTTTTCCTCTTATCATGTAATCATTGTACTGCGATAGATTGTACCAGTCAGACAATGTAAATGACATGAAAGGGGCCTTCGGTTGTACAGGTCGCCAATGGGGGTGGCCAAGGCCTCTACTCATCTATGAAAAAGAAGACAGGGAAGTGCAAGACATACTGGGCATGTTCACAATGCAGAGAATCGCACGACCAATGGTGGGGTACTTGTTACTGTAGCGTATAAATTTTGTTTGTCACGTAACTTTTAAGAGTATTTTCAAGAGGATCTCCATTTTATTACAAAATCTGTTCATCTTGCTTCCTTCGAGCCTTGTAAACCACACCATAACTACACGAATCTTACCAGCATTCAACGTGTAACAATATCATAATCCTGGCATCATTATGTATGGCCTCGCCATAAAGCTGGATAGTCGTCGTGACATTTCTTGGTCATTTATCTAACCTGCGAGACAGTTAATACCCTGCAAAAATTCCATGTTCAAGAATCAAGGTTGGTTGTTTCCTCTGGAGCAGGGGCCAAGTTTAGAGCGGCCGAGTCACGAGTCAGTAGATTCAATCCGGATACTCAGATCAGAGACCAACATAAAGCTAGTCGTGAACAATAGTAAGGTTGATGATTTGAAACCTCCATGTTTATCAGAGGTCACTCGAGGGCTTAGTAAGCAAAAATGGTGTATTTCAATGTATGTTTGCTTTCTCTATTCCTTGCATTACATGAAAGGAGCGTCAGTTCATAAATGCCAAAAACTAAACAATATTAATGGTGCTACGGTGTTATTATTAATGATGCTATGAAAACTTGGTCTTATTATTAATGATGCTATGGAAACCTGGTGCAACGAGGGATTTAATATTGTTTAAATTGAACACAAACTATTAAGAATTTTGCAACTTTATTACTTGAATTAAAGTATTTGTAAATCCATCCTAAAGTTTCATTTTTATATTATTATTTTTATATATTAATTATTTTTACACGTTAAGAAATTAAAAAATGATTTTGTAGATGTAAATTAATAGAGTTATTTTTTCAAAATGGGAAATTATGGTTAATGGTAAACTCAATAATTCAAGGGCGTACTCGGAAGGTACTTGGCGGTTGAATTTGGTTGTAGAAACTCAGGTTTGCGCAGGAAGGCTTGGAAGCTTTCGCAGAGCAAATTGAGCAAAAAGGGTAAAAATGGGGGTCTGCAGCCTTTTAACTGGCAGCAGTTAGAAATTGGCGCAGAAAATCATAACGAATAGTAATGGTTTTTGCTATGCGGGGAGGCAATTTCGGGGGCCATCGCACCACTTTTGGCCATTGGGCGGTATTTTCCCGAGAGCACGCGAGTTCACACAGTGTTGCCACGTAGCCAAAAGGGGCCCAAGAAATACTACTCATATCGCGTGCTCTCAGGTAGGTAGACTTCGAAAAATGAATAAATGTGATATGAGTATGGGTCGTCAAATCTGGGGGTGACAGATCTAACAGCGGTCACGCTATGAAGTTGCACGGCGAGAACAGGGGCGGAAATTAGCGGGGACGAGGGTTAATTTAATGAATAAAGTGCGAGGTTTAAATATAAGGTGGGTTTAGTTAAATGGAACCAAGGTTGTCTGCGGTGGGGGTTTGTTTAACCGCACCAAGAGGGTGGGTTAAAAAAAGTTATATCGGGAAAAAGTGAATATAGCAGAGGTTTGTTAAGAAATGCGAGGGTAAAAAAAACTTAGGCTAAAAGGGGTTTTATGGGTATTTTGGGAAACATAGGCAAATTAATAAGGGGAAAATGATTTTTTTCAAAGGGGAAAGGGTTTCACACTAGGGAAAAAGGGTTTTTGGGTAGGGGAATGAATTTGGAGGGTAATTTGCTAGGGAATGTGTGAAACCAAGGGGCAAGGGTGAAAATGAAGGGAAAAGGTGTCTTCATAAGAAATGAAGGGGTAAAAGGGGAAATTAGTAAGTATTTAGTGGGGGGTGAAATGAAATGAAGGGGAAGTTAACCAAATCAGCTTATAAGCATCCTTTTACTTTCATAATTGCTCCTGCACACTGAAACACATGATTAAACATGATAGATGTTCTTATGCTTCAATCAACTTTGTACTTTCTGCAACCTTTCTTCTACTTACCCTTTTACTTACCCTAACATTTTTTCTTCACTTTGTTGGGTGCATTTAAGCTAGCATACCCTTTCCTTTCCTTTTTCTTTTGAAAAGTAAACTATCTACTTCTAACCTTATATCTTCCAATGGCTCAGATTAAGCTTATGAGCACATTTTATTTCTCTACCTATCTACTGATCTGCCAAGATTAAACAGTTTGGCCAAATCTTTATTCTCTAACTATAAACAGGAAATTTAAAGCATGAAGTATTCAAGATTAAATAGTTTGACTATCATGGATTGTAGCATGTATGACAAGCTGCACACAACCATTATTTTAGACATTAAAGTAAAGAGTAGTGGCACTTGAACTTGCACACTTTCATGAACTGTTTTTGTTTGGGGTTCATATTTTTTTTTATTTTTTTATCTTTTCTTATTCTTTTTGTCCTTTGATATTTCTTTTAGGACATACCCTCTTCACATTTTTTAATTTTAATATGGAAAACATTTGTAGAAAGAAAAGGTATGTACAATATTATAAGACTTAACCATAGTCAATTCAAAATTATAAATCCTATTATTATAGGACTCTAACAGTAGCTCCACATAGGGACGGAATTTCCTGATGAAATGTCAAGAACTCTAAAGATCAGAAGCCTTTGAATTATGACTGTAGTTACCTTGTGAACTGTCCTTTTGTGATTCTACTTTATTAATAGTTATGATAGTGAATCCTTCAAAGCTCAGGGCCTTCTCTCCGGGCTTCAACTTCAAAGGATTACCATCCAATCCAATCTACACTCTGCAATTTTATGTACAATGATGCAAGGTAAAGTGAAGTATTATTAGTTAGTGGAAAAATAATGCTTCAGCACTCTACCATTAACAGGTCCTCCTGGTAGATCTAACCCATCTATCTCTCTCAAGAAAAAGGCATTGTTGCCCCTATAACCACAAATGACATAAGGTCGTTGCCACAAAAAAAACAAATTTTCCATGTTTTCCATTGTCTTCTCTCCTTGAATCCAACTTAAGGACTTTATCTCGTATGTAAAAATCATTTGCTTTAGTCTTTTTTATCAAAACCTTCTTGATTTTGTCATGGATTACATGTTATTTACATATACTTCTTCTCTGGTCTGTTGCAGGCGTATGGTCTGATTTATTCTTCTCTGAATATCATTTGGTTCCACCTGTAATTCCTAGATGATCTTCATCACTGGTACTCCTAAAGATGATGGAAAAACAGCATCCATCCCATATACCAGCTGATAAGGTGATGTTCCAATGGACTTCTTAGTAGTCAGTCTATCTGCCCATAAGGCATTGACTAACTTCTTGTTCCATGTCTTTTTGTTATCTTCCAGCAATTTCTTAATGATATTGACCAGGCTTTTATTAGATGATTCTGCAAGTCCATTACCTTGAGGGTAATAGGTTGTGGAGTGGCCAAGGGTGATGTGGTATTTGTTACAGAAGTCTATCATCTTTTTGGATTTAAAGGCAGTTGCATTATCAGTAATGAGCTTCTGGGGGCATCCAAATCTTGACAGGATATTATTTTCTAGAAATGAGATTATGACAGTGTTTGTGGCTTGTCTAGAAGGGATGGCTTCTATCCATTTGGTGAAATAGTCAGTAGTTGTCAGAATCCATTTGTGCTGAGTTGAGGAGGCTGGGTGTATTTCTCCAATGAAGTCTAACCCCCATTGTTGAAATGGAATTTCAGTGGAAATTGGTTTAAGAGGCAAGGGTAAAAGTTTTCTCTTTCCCTCAAATATCTGGCATTTATGATAGGAGGTCACATGTTTCTTAACATCTACAAACAAAGTGGGCCAGTAGAAACCAGCCCTCAGGATTTTGTCAGCAGTAGTCTTCCAATACAAGTGTCCTCCACAATCCCTTGCATGAAACTCTTGCATGATTTTATCAGCTTCATTTTTTAGTAAACAATTCAAAATAATACCACTATTGTCTTTCCAAAACAATGCATTATCTATGATACAATACTTTAATGACTTCATCTTTAAAAATCTAGCTTTAGTTCTTGTTAAACCAGGAGGAGCTTGTAAATTTTGTAATACAAATATAATATCTGCATACCAGGGTGAATCAGTAAAAGGTTCACTAATCGGTGGAGTCGCCATCTCTTCTTGATCATCAAGGGCACTAATGAAGTTTATATCAAGGGTCTGACAGTTCGATTCAACTGTGAGTTTGGATAAAACTTGACCTTTGATAAGCTTAGTTGGTTTTATCTCTATGTCATATTCCAATATTGTGGCAATCCATTTGCCTCTTTTCCCTTCAGACACATTTTATGTCAAAATGTCCTTAACTATAGAATTTGGAACATAAGCAATAATGTGAGAATACATAATGTATATTATGAAGTCTTTGATAGCCTTTACTAAAGTTGACGCTTTTTTTTCCATAATATTATATTTGAGTGTGGCATCTCTTAAGGATTTACTAAAAAACTCAATTAGTTATTCATATCCTTAGTTGTTCTTTTGCAGCAAGACTGCTGCAATGGTGTGTTCAGAAGCAAAAAAAAATTTATAAAATCCTTGTTAAAATCAGGACTTATAAGGATTGGAGTTTTGGTTAAGGCTTCCTTGATGACTTCAAAGGATTTTTTGGCCTCCACTGTCCATTTAAGTGTTGATTCCTTTCTTAGCATGTTATTTAGTTCTCTAATCAGTTCTGCTAGATTTGAAATGAATCTCCTAAGAAAGTTTATCTTGCCTAGAAATGCCTGTGACTCTCTAATGTTTCTAGGATGGGTAATGGTCAAAATGGCCTCTATTCTAGCAGGATCTATTCTAATCCATCTTTAGATATGATATGTCCCAACATTTTTCCTTCTTCCAGACCAAAGAGTGTCTTTTTGGGATTTAAAGAAATCCCAAATTTTCTACATTTGATAAATACTCTTCTCAGGGGGTCTAGGTGTTCATTGTCAGATTCAGAGAAAAATGTGATGTCATCTTGGTATACTACTAGGAAGTCATGGATCTCCTTGGCAAAAGCTATATCCATAGCTCTTTGAAATGTGGCACCTACATTCATTAATCCAAAAGGCATCTTCAAATACATGAAGGTACCGCAAGGAGTAGTGAATCTAGTTTTGGCTTGGTCCTCTGGTTGAACTAAGATCTGGTTATACCCAGAGAATCCATCTAACAGTGAAATCCTAGATGAGCGTACTACCATTTGCAGGATATGGTCCATTTTTGGTAGAGGATAGTTATCTTTTAATGAGACCTTGTTTAAATTTCTGAAATCTACATAAAGTCTAATTTCACCAATCTTTTTTCCTAGTAGTGACCAAGTTTGAAATCCAATCTAGGTATCTAATGGGGGCTATAATTTGGGCATCAAACATTCTTTTAACTTCTTTCTCAATAAACGGCATAAGAACTGGGTTTATTCTCCTAAGTTTCTGTTTGAAAGGTTTATGATCTTCTTTTAGAGGTATTTTGTGTTGGATTATGTTGGTGTCATAAGATTTTAAGTCTTCATAACTCCAGGGAAATACATACCTGAACTCTTTAAACAGATTGATGTATTTAACCTTTTCCTCTGGAGGTAAGGCTTTTGATATTTTAATGAGTTTTGGTTTATCCTCAGTTCCTATGTTACAGTCTTCTATGCCAGCTCTCAAAGGTTCCATTTTAGGTTTCCTAGCTACATCATTAGGCAAAAAATTATTTTTCAGATTAAGTATTTTTGAATCATCATTCATTATTTCTTCAATCTCTACATTCTCTAAACTATCTATTTCTACTCTAGTAAATTTAGTTGGTTTAGCTATATCTAAAATATTTACATCTATGTTACTTTCTATATTATTATCTACTATACAGTCTGTATCTATCTTACAATTCTGAAACTCACCTTCATTGTTCATGAAATCGTAAATATGAGAATCTTGGGAGAAAATCTGCCAATACTTCAAGTTGTCTAGTATAACAGGCCTATGTTTGACTTCTGCAGTGTACTCATGGTTGGGTTGAAATGGCAATATACAGGTATTAGCAATAGTGGCCAGACTGTGGGCCTGCATGTTTTCTTTTCTAGGAATGGCAGCAAAGTCTAGGACAGTTTCCCTATATTGACCAAGTCTGGGATTGTTTACAAAGTATTCACCATTAATCTGTTTAATAATCAACTCTGAGTCTCCCATGATGGAAACTCTTTTGGCTCCAAGTTTCCTAACCAATTGTAACCCTAGAATTAGGGCTTCATATTCAGCCATGTTATTGGTACACTTGAAGTTCAATCTGAAAGCATGTCCCTCAGCATGATTATTCTCCATATTATGGATCCACACTCCTGCACCAACCCCTAACCTATTGACAGATCCATCAAAGTCTAGATGCCATAGGGACTCATGAAAAATGTTCTCACTGTCAACTGTTTTGTATTTCAGTTCTTGAGCTGTGATTTCCTTATTGTCATGTTTTGCATTGTACAAGATAAAAGAGTCCATATCTGAATGCATGGAGTATATGGGAAAGTTTTGTGGTTTTTCATCACTACTCACCATGTATTTCATCAAGGTCTCTCTATATAGTTTTCTTGGTTGGCCAAAAACAGATATGGTGGCATAAGACATATCTAACTGCAAGGATCCCTACAGTTTTGCTCCCCATGAGCGAGATAACAGCATTCCATATTTGGGTGGGATGTCTGCAACTACTATGTCCATTAGAATACTCTTTGCAGGGCACTGGACAAGAGTTACACATAAGTCCTTGATCAAACCAAGGCATTTAACTTGGCTAGAGTCAAAAGAAAACAAATCCTTATATGGTCTGGTAATGTCTAGGTTCAGTCTCTCCATGATTGCCTTTGGCATCAAATTATGGGATGCCCTTGAGTCTAACATAGCATTATGCAATATTTTGTCATGAATGTTCAGGCTAATGTAGAAAGGAGGAACTCCCCCTTGCTGATGAATACCATTGGCCTCAAGGCCAAACAATAATTCAGGCTAATCATCATTCAAGTTAACAGCGTCCTTTCCCTCTCCTATGTTTAAAGTTTCAGTTATCTATGACCTATAGGATTCATTCTTTACTAGTTCGGTCAAGGGAACTGATATCTTTAATTTTGCTATTTCAGTTTTGATGTTGAAAGGGAGTTGAGCTTTGTTTGTTTGATTTAGATCTTCCTTAACATGTGCAGTTTGTGTGTTCTTATCATGTTTCTCAGTACTAGGCATTTCAGTCTGTGTTTCTACTGTTTTGCCTTGATTTCTCTTATTTTGATTGATTTCAGTAATTGTCTCTGTTTGAGTTTCAGTGGAGGTTATATCTACAATTTTAGGGGTAGAAGTCTTCGGTGTTCCCCTAGGGAGGATTTGTAACACTTTGGTAATTGGAGCTTCTTTTATTATCTTAGTCTAGGTCTGGATGGATCTTTTAATGGGAGTCTCATTGTTCTTTTTACTTCTTAAGCTATATTGTTTGTGTACCTCATATATAGCTGACTCATATCCCTGTTTAAAATCAAAGGATTCACTAGATTCTAACTGCAACTGCTGCAACATATATAACTCATGTTCTTCTTGAGTAAGAAAAACAATGTCTTCATCTTTGGTTTCTAGTAAGTTTATTTGGGTGTCATCCTCTCCTTCTTGGCTCTGTGGACCCTCAGCATAGTTCTCTTGGAAGGGGGGCCTAATCTGCTGATTTGGTATAGCATTCTTTCCAGTGTTAGGGTTCTTCCTAAAGTTGGGGTTTCTTATTGGGGGTTGTTGTTGATTCTCCCATTGATTTTTCCTCTCCATGTTTTCTAATCTATCCATTATTCTCTCTAAAATCTTAGCTAAAATATCTACCTTTCCATCTAAAGTGGAAGTTTCATCTTTAAATACAACTTTCTTTTCATTTCTCATTCGGGTTTTCTTGGCTAATAGGTTGGCCTCTACACTAATAGCATTGCTTTGCATTTGTTCCAGTGTTTCAGGGTTTCTTTCCCTTAACTGGTATGACATGTCAGTGTCAAAACCATCAGGGAATTTAATTAATGCTAGGTCAGGTGGAGGCTTAATATTAGCTGGAATTGCATTGTAGATACTATTGAACCTAGTGCAATAGTCCTGAACTGACTCATTAGGAGCTCTTCCAATGTTTTCATATTCAAAAAGTATTTTCAATGGTTTTTTCTCTCTCCCATCTATCAATGAATAATCTATGAAAATTAGCTAAATTTGCAAAATGGTTGGCAGGAAAGGGTTTGAACCATTTCTTGACATCCCCAGTTAAATTTTGGGCAAACAACCTCATTTGGACATCTGCTTCATCTATTTCATGCAACTCAAAAAAGTCAGACATCTTGTTTACACTTTGTTGGGCAGTGTATTGACCAGTAGCATCAAACAGGAAGATTTTACTCTGATAATTTGCGGGCATGGCATGGAGTTGTGCAAGTAAAACTAGAGGTGCATATCGGTTTGCCATAGCTATGATTCTGGTTTGACTAGGGGGTAAAGTTGTGGTGCTTGAGGAAGGGCTTGAACTGGATGGAGATGAACTAGATGATGGTGAGGATGGTTGATGAATTATTGGTTTAGGGGATTGGATTGTGGTGGATACTATTGGTGAGGTTATGGTAAAAGAAGGTGTATTTACAGTGAGTGAAGACTGTGCAGAAATTTTAGAGGCAGCAGTAGTAAGGGCAGCTAGTTCAACAGATTGTTGAAGGTAAGCACTATCTATATTGTTGATCAATGTAGAGGTCAAGGCTTCTAACTTGTCAAAAGCGTCCAAGACAAATTTATCTAAATCTGGATGGATAACCCTTTTTGATTCAATGAGTTGAGTAAACTCAAGGTCTAAGACTGTTTCATGGATGGAATTCTCAGATTTAGTTCTAAATAATGAGAGGTCAAATGACAAATCAAAAGGGATTTCCTCTAAAGTTGACAACTCCTCAAGGAGTGAGTTTGCTTTGACTAACTGGCTACTACTTGCCTAAGTTTCTTCGTTTTTTTGTTTTCTTAGAATTCTGTCTAGGTCATCAACTATGGTAGTAGGGTTTGGATCTGGGTTTGCCCTAGTATAAACAATCTTCTTGGGAGCCAAAATTTTAACTTTTTAAACTATTTTTATGAAATTTTTCAAGATTAACTTCGAAAAATGACCTTAAGGGGCTTAAGATGAAATTTAAGGTTTCCTTAAAGTTTTATGAGACTGAGGATCGAAGTCCCCAGTATGGTCGCCAGTTATGTTATCACTCTGATATTTCTTTCGAAGTTAAAGAAGGAAGAAAAGTCAAAGGTAACCACAAACCACTTTTGGAGATCAAGACCTAGCCTTCCTTATGCTCAGAGAGGGCTCTCTCTTTATAATTTAACTTTTTTTTAGTTAAGAAGATTTTAGGCTAGTTATTGTTTGCACTTGGGTTTTGGTTTGAATTTAGGTGGTGGGATTATTTTACTTAGATGAACAGAGGTTTGCTTTTACAATTGGGCTATGGGGTCGAATGTCAGACAAACAAGACTGGATTCAGTTCTAAAAACAATGTCTACAGAGCAAGATAGATGAGTTACTGAAGATCTCAAAGGCTAAATGGTGAAATGGTTTCAAATCTGAAAGGAATGAAAGAAGTCAACCGGGATAGGAGATTAATTAAGGGTTCTCAAATCCGAGTATCAGAGGAAAACATGTAAATGACTAACTGTGCAAAACAGAGTGTACTTAAACAAATTCTGAGTGATATCTTCAGTTAATTCATTCAAATTTAGAACACATTTAAGATTATGAAACACATAAGAGGGTAACAAAATCAAACAAAGAAGATACTTCACTGCAAATAGTTCATCTTATGAATCCTGTAGCGAAATGCTTTTATTACTTGCTCCAGTCTATTGACTTGAAAGTGGTACAATCACCTTTAGGTTTTAAGATCAAAATAACTCTACAAATGTAAAATAATCCACCATAATACTTTGAATTATGAAGTATTTATACAAAAAGAATTTACAAAATATCTCAAACTGCATTGAAAACTAATCTAGGAAAAGGAAATATCTTCATGCACGAAGATAGAGACAACAATTGAATTGTTGTTTGATGTCCCTTTTATTTAGGTTTTGTTGGCTTTGCTCTTTGATCTTTTGCCCTTTAAGCTGGTTGGCTGTTTGGTCTTCATGTTGGATGTTCTGTTTTACTCTAACCTTTCATCTGATACACTTTAACCTTACTGATGTGTCAATACCCTTTTACTGTGCTCTTTTACTTTTTACTTTTTACTGTACATTTATATTTTCACTATGTATTTACTACAGCAAATCATTGAGTTTTTCCCATCTTTCATCATCTGATAATTGGATATTGAGCATCTTTCTGTATATTTCATCTGCCTCTGTATACTTGGCAAAAGTTGGCTTATTAATAAACAAGTTTTTTACCTCATGCTGGAGGTAAAACAAGTTTTCAAATGTTTGATTAATTGCTTTGCATGTTGGTATGCCCTTCATGGATGAAGTGTTTACCTGATCTCTGGCCACTTCCCTGATCTTTTTATTGTAATCTTCCCATGTCATTAGCTTATCATTTATAACTAAGGGATTAGGTAATCCCTTTTCCTTCAAAAGTTCGAACTTAACCATGAACCTGTCAACAGCTAGTTGCATGTTTTGACACTTATCTTCTAAGTTCAACATCAAATTCCTCTTAGTGAGGACTTTTCTGACTTCCAAAATTGTACTTGTCCTGTCAGGTATCTCAAGTTCTTGCAGCTCATACTTATTCTTGGAGTTGAGGAAGTGGATGATTCTTGCAGCTTCCTCTGGCATATCTCCAAGTTCTTCCTTGACTCTTTGAATGGCTTCTGTGGCCTACTTTATTAAATCAATTTGTTCAAAAATAACCTGGATGGATGGCCAAATATCATTGACAGAGTCAATGATATTGGCCCACAGTTGCTCTTTAGCCTTACCTATAGGTTCACTCAGTGTTAATTCTTTCTCCAGGCTTTTTATTCTTTCATTCATCCTTGTAGCCTTTTGTTGTTCTTCTTTATGCATGATCTGGGCAAGTCTGCAATTTGTCTCCAGGCTGGTGACTTTCTCCTTAAGTCTGTTCATCTCAGTGGTCTGAATGGACATTTCTTCCATTGCTTTGACTAGCCTGTTTGCTTCATCACCTGTAGAGCGTGTTGTTGTTGATCATGTTGTTGATGTAGTAGCCAGTAGTGTAGTGGCCATTGGAGTAGTGGAAGCTAAAGATGCTGCCAATGTAGAAGGTACAATAGTGGTAACTGTTGTAATGACAGTTGTAGGAGCATTATCTAGACTAGCTTGTTTGAGTTGCATCAAGCTATCTAGTTCTTTCTCCATCTCCTTCAACCGATCATTCAATTGCAACACTAGGTCCATCATCTCTTCGTGATTGCTCTGACTTTCCAAGACCTCTTTTGTTTGTGGGTGCTGTGAAGGAGGCAGCTTACGTTGTTTCCTGAGGACTACTATGTCCTCATTCTTCTTTTTGATTAATTTCTTTGTGGCCTTAACATCACTTGGGTCATGACCCAGTTCAATGATCAAGTCCTCCAAGGATTTTATCTTGGTGTCTTTGGCATATGAGGAGGCCTTTTCCAACTTGAATTGGGCTATCACATTATCCAAAGAATCTTTCAGCTTAAAATCATCCATGGGTTTTTCTGTGAGGGTGGAGTAAATCATTTCTCCAGCCTGCTTATGGAACTCTATCTGATCAATGGGATGAACATCCCTGGCCAACACCTCAAAATTTGTCTTCTTGTAGTCTGTTGAGGTCTTTGGTTGTTGTATAGTGGGTTGCAAAAATGATACCTGCATTTTCCCTGCTTTGATGTCAAAGGCTGACATCAGTCTAGTCTGGTTTGGCGGTGTAAACTTGAGGTATTGGGCATGTCTCTGCTTTCAGCTTTTCATTCCTCATCTTTATCTCTTTGAATCTGTCTTTGATATCCTTTTCTTTGTCAGCTAGCCTAACCAAGGAAGAAACCTCCATACTCTATTGTCTCTCTATCATCTCTGTATTGGAGGTTGATCGTTGCTGTGTTTCACTTGATGCATCTGTTTTTTCACTTCTCTGCCCCATTGCCTCAATGTCAGTTATTTCCTTTGAATCAATGTTCTCCTCCTATTCAGACACATGATTCAACTTGGGCCTTTTTCTTGGCTCAAACAACTCATCAGTGGTCTCCATGGCAAAGCTAGATGCCTCCTCCCTATTCCTCTTAGGATTCTTCTCTTCATTGGCTGGGGTCTGAAGGACAGGAGGAATGTTCATTGGCTCCCCTTGTTCTGGAACCTGCAGGAAAGAGTTGTGATCAAATTGTCTTTCCAAATCAATGAGTGTGTTCTCTACATCCACAACAGTGTTGTCCATATCAATCAAGGTGTTCTCCACCCACTCATCCTAGTTAGCAAACTGTTCAATGTCAAGTCTTGGGTGGTGGATGTATGCTCCCAACTTGACCCTGAGTCTAAGCTTGTTTATGACCCCTTGAGGGTCATAGTGCTAGATGAAACTGTTTCTGAATTTCATTTGTTGAAGTAACCTGTTGGCCTCTGGTCCAGCCTCTCTGTTGTTGCAAATGAATGGGCCCATTTGGTTTTTCACTTTGAACTGGGTTTTCTTCCTATAAGCTAGGAAGTGGACCTCATCAGAGTTGATGATTTGTCTGAAGTATTCAAGAGCAAATATCCTCATAGGGAGGCATTAGGGCAACTTATAGGTGGCTAGCTCACAACGATAAATTATGATCTCATTATGGTTTTGGTACAAGTACCAATCTCTCACCTTGCTGTTCTTGGCCAATTGCAATACCCTCTTGATGTCTTGGCTGATTCTGGGCTGAGTAGTTGAAGTCAGCATGTTCATCACTGGGTACACAAAGGAGTCTATGAAATCTTTGTAGGTGAATGCTGTGGAAAACTTCTGGACCAAGGGTGTCCAGTAGATGACTGATCTCTCCTTTCCCTTGGTGTCCAATTTCTAGATCCTCACAGGGAACTTGTCTGTCTGGTAATACAAAAACATATAAAACAACACTGAAGAGTATTTGAAAACTCTTTCAGTGGGCAGTCTGGTGAATTGTTCATGCATTTTGTCTACAATGAACTGAGCATAATCATACATAATAGCAGGAGGCTTGCTTGGAGTGAAAATAGACAGAAAGGCCATGATGACTTCATCCACATGCTCATCTGATGTGTATCCTAGGATGCATGAGAGCATGGTGATTATGCATCTACCAGTTTTTAAAAAAATGGTGGCACCATATGGTGGAGTATTTGTAGGAGTATGGTGTTCCTCAATGATGAAATTCTGGAAAATTTGCTTGATTTTGACTGGGTCTAGTGTGATGTACAAGTCCAACAGGTTTCCAATGGACAGAGGGGTCTGATTAGGGCTAGGCTAGATTTGTAACATTTGGTTGATTGACTCAGGTGTAATGGTGAATAATAACTCATGGTTTGGTGCCACAATAGCCCTTTGGCTTGGGAAATAGCAAGCATGACAAAAATGTACAATATCAGGGAATGGGTGAACTTCTGGGAATGTGTACTTGGGTAAATTGGATTCCCAAAGGTGAATGTCATCTACATGGTTTAGGAACCTATCCTTACTCCAATAGTGGATTTTCAGAAGGTGGCCTGGAGTAGCAGTGTCTTTAATTTGGAAATCCCTGTCTGCTAGGGCCAAATGGTCAATGTCCAAGTGAGGGGTTGACACAGGTCTGACATCCAGAGAGGTCTGGGTAGCCATCTTTAGGATAAATGTGGGAATCAGGCTTATACAGGCTAAAGCAATGAGGTTTTGAAAAATCAGGTGCAGTGATAGGGTAATGGCAGTTTGTAGGATAGGGGTTTGGGTATTCAGCGGGAAATGCTCTCAATTCAAGGGAAATTAATTCAATTCAATTACTTTAATGTATTAATTAACGGTACATTCTTGAATTTGAGAGGGTTGTTTCTGGTTTATTATCAAAAAACCTAGAATTTGAGGTTCAGATTACAAACTGGTTTTGATGGCGGCCGTAGAGGGTAATGTGGCTCAAGTATGCTGTGGATGGCTGAATTGGGCATCAAGGGCGTACTTGGAAGGTACTTGGCGGTTGAATTTGGTTGCAAAAACTCGGGTTTGCGCAGGAAGGCTCGAAGGCTTTCGTAGAGCAAATTGAGCAAAAAGGGTAAAAATGGGGGTCTGCGGCCTTTTAACCAGCATCGGTTAGAAATTGGCGCAGAAAATCATAATGAAAAATGATGGTTTTGGCTTACACGGGGAGGCAATTTAGGGGGCCATCACACCACTTTTGGCACGCGAGTTCACACAGTGCTGCCACGTAGCCAAAAAGGGCCCAGGGAATACCACTGATATTGCGTGCTCTCGGGTGTGTAAACTTCGAAAAATGAATGAACACGATATGAGTATGGGCCGTCAAATCTAGGGGTGACAGATCTAACAACTATCGCACAGTGAAGTTGCACAGCAGGAACAGGGGCGAAAATTAGTGAGGCACTGGGGTTAATTTAATGAATAAAGTGCAGGGTTTAAATATAATGTGGGTTTAGTTAAATGGAACCAGGGTTGTATGTGGCAGGGGTTTGTTTAACCGCACTGGGGGGTGGGTTAAAAAAAATTATATCGGAAAAATTGAATATAGCGGAGGTTTGTTAAGAAATGTGGGGGTAAACAAAACTTAGGCTAAAAAGGGTTTTAAGGGTATTTTGGGAAACATAGGGAAATTAATAAGGGGAAAATGATTTTTTTCAAAGGGGAAAGGGTTTCACACTAGGGAAAAAGGGTTTTTGGGTAGGGGAATGAATTTGGAAGGTAACTTGTTAGGGAATGTGTGAAACCAAGGGGCAAGGGTGAAAATGAAGGGAAAAGATGCATTCATAAGAAATGAAGGGGTAAAAGGAAAAATTAGTAAATATTTAGTGGGGAGTGAAATGAAATGAAGGGGAAGTTAATCAAATCAACTTATAAACATCCTTTTACTTTTATAACTACTTCTGCACACTGAAACACATGATTAAACATGATAGATGTTCTTATGCTTCAATCAACTTTGTACTTTCTGCAACCTTTCTTCTACTTACCCTAACATTTTTTCTTCATTTTGTTGGGTGCATTTAAGCTAGCAGACCTTTTCCTTTTCTTTTTCTTTTGAAAGGTAAACTATCTACTTCTAACATTATATCTTCCAATGGCTTAGATTACGCTTATGAGCACATTCTATTTCTCTACCTATCTACTGATCTGCCAAGATTAAACAATTTGGCCAGATCTTTATTCTCTAACTATAAACAAGAAATTTAAAGCATAAAGTAGTCCAGATTAAACAGTTTGACTATCATAGGTTGTGGCATATATGACAAGCTGCACACAACCATTATTTTAGACAGTAAAGTAAAAAGTAGTGGCACTTGGACTTGCATACTTTCATGATCTGTTTTTGTTTGGGGTTCATATTTTTTCATTTTTTTAATCTTTTCTTATTCTTTTTGTCCTTTGATATTTCTTTTAGGACATACCCTTTTCACATTTTTTAATTTTAATATGGAAAACATTTGCAGAAAGCAAAAGTATGTACAATATTACAAGACTTAACCATAGTCAATTCAAAATTTTGAATCCTATTATTATAGGACTCTTACACAATTTAGATCAACTTCTGGAGCTCTCAAAAACGGTGCATATTTATCTTACATTTACATGCAAGCTACCAAGTGGCAGCAAAGGGTAGTAGCAGATCATCATCGCTGCACATGCGGTCACCACAATGGATTGAGGTAAGATATGGGCTATGGACTTTGTATAGAGAGGCAAACATTTAATGTTAAGTAATGTTAGATTGAGTTCTAACATTTTCTTTAAAAGATTGAGTTCCAGCGTTACTTGACTTAAAAAATTGAGTTGTAGTATTATTTGACTTAAAAAATTGAGTTGTAGCATTACTTGATTTGGAAAAAATTAATAATGAAATGTGTATTAACCTAATGCATTGACAGAGAATAACAATGCCTCTTGACAAGGCCAAATAAAACCTCCAAATCGTTGATTAACTTGAAAAAAGGAGTTTTTAAACTTTTATTATGATGTAGGGAAAAAATGTTGAATTAAATAACATTAAAACTTATTAGAATTAAATTACTAAAAAAGTTTAGTATAATCCCTATTTTTAAAGACAGCTACTGGCAAAACACGAAGGAAGAAAAAATAGTCTTAGTCAAAATAAAAATTGTTGTGTTCATAAATCTTTCAGAGATAATTACATTAGAGAAGGGTTTGTTCATGGATTTAGAACTATCCATTCTGGTTCATTGTTAGGATAAATGGAAAATCAGAGTTGGGCATGGGATTAAATAAATAGAGTGATATAGAGAAAATTACTATGGAGAAGCAGATCTGGCCTGGAATTAAATATGGGATTAAATAAATAGAGTGATGTAAAGAAAATTACTTTTAATGGCTAGAATCTAACCATCATAAGTCAAAATTAAATAAAAAAATAATCAAACTAAGCTCATGACCTCTGTTGATCTGTGTTTTTAACTAATAAAGACCATACAGAAAGGAGTTTTTCTTCCATGGAATACTTGAGCTTTTCTTAGCCATCAATATTGGGTTACTATGGACTTCCCACCATCGTTAAATCTTTTGAATCCAAATTTTGCAAAAATAAGGAGTTTGGAAGATAAATCGACATTATTTTCTTTGTTATTTTGGAAAGCAAAGTTTGACCAAATCTGAGATCTGAAACATAATTTTGTCTAATCCCTTCAAAATTTGATAATGATGATATCTAAAGATGAGACGTTTTACAGGGAATGGAGTTAAAACTATAGTATGGTCATTCAAAAATTATATGGTATATTTGTTATTATATCCACCCCAAACAACTATTGCCTAAAAGAATATGCTTCACTAATTCAATTCTTAGTCACTGCGTTATATTGTCCTAAATTCCTAATAGTTGTTGCATTTTGCAAGTTTGCACTAAGGATTTCCTGTAATTATTCCGCTGTAAATTCTGCTGTAACACAAAGAATGCATTCAAAATTCTACTTAGACCTTTCGGTTGTGTATTAAATGTCGTCCACCCAAACAGCGGGTTCAATGAATAAAAGGCCAAAAATTGGTGCATAGCAATAGAATTGGCAAGAGAAATGCCTAGAAAACCAAGGCTAACTAAAGTTCCAGAAAGGGAAGAAAAATCTATAGCGAACATTTTAAAGTTAAGCTACATATTAAAACTTCCTCAGTAGATCCTTATCCAGAACTAATGAATAAATTTACTGCAATTAAGTAGTCGCTATTTGAAATAGATAATCATCCGAGACAGAGAGAGAAGGTTTTTAGGGAAACTGATTATTTCAAATTATGTAACTGAATTTGCTTTTGTAACAGCAAATTGAAATGAACGAAAGATGACCGAGTTAGAAAAATGAGGATCTTTTGATCCTTGTCATGTGCTACCATGTAGCCAAAGCATTAGCCTGGAAAGAGGACTTACCTCTCCTACATCGATGAAGTAATTCACTTTTCAACATGACGTTTAAACACCAATACAAACATGTAATTTTCCCACAATTACCTTCAATTCCAGATTTTTGTATGTCTGGTGTGAGTTCACACTTATTACTCCAGCACAATAATCTGCTTGGCAGATTGCTTACTATGTTCATCAACAGGAACCCATTTTCAAACTGAAGCTTTTCATGACCATCATAAGCACTTTAATCATGTTTTCGTTCTAGATAAAATATGTACACTGTATTGACACATGCTGCTTCGAATCTGAAGAAATCCATAAAGTAGTATACTTCAAGCAATGTCTCTGCCAAGACAATTTCACATTGTTACATTGTTATACATAATGTTATGTTACCTGAGATTTTAGGGCAAATCCTAAGACAGCGAGGGCCAAGATACCAAGCATTATGGCAAACAATATAATTTCTCATTAATACTGTACGCAAGATTTATCATATATGCTCAAGTTCAAGGAAACAAGAGGTTAAAAAACAGAAGAATGAGACTGTACCTTGATCCATGGATGCGTTTGCCAAGATTTGACCGTAATTTTGGTATATGACCCTCCCTTTGTGCACGAGTAGGAATTTTTTCAATTTCTATTTCACCACCAGGCTCATAGCTTTTGATTATAGTAGGAGGCACCATGATATCAAAAGAAATCTGGAAATAAATTCAAAACCTATTAAAGGCAGCAATGTAATAAAGGCAGCAATTTAATAAAGGCAGCAATTTCAAGAAAATAGGACAGGTTACCATCCTAATCAGCTTTAACCTAACATACAAACACGCAAAACTACAGCCGTACCTGAGATCCTGACCATATTGGATTCCTTCTGTTGTATGTATGCCCTTCTGCATTTAAATGATTCCAATAATATTTTCCAGGATCCTTACCTTTTTTATCACCACCAGAGCTCTCAGTATTCTCCTCTTTTATATCACCAGAGATCTTAATATCCTCTTCTCTTTCCATATAATTTGACCTTCGACAAATATCCCATGACTGGACAGGGTTAAAACCAGCTTTCAAACCCATTATTTCTCTTTGCTCACAGGAATTACCTGTATGAGGAATGTTGCTTGTGGATTCCACCTCAATAGATGGGTGCAAAACATGTTGTATAAGACAACCAGAAGGAGAAAAGACCCAGAGTTGGCCATTGTAATTTCCAGTGGCTGATTGCTTTTTGTTGTCACCGCCATTGTGGAAAACTACTGCAACCGCACCTGAAGGGAGATTTCTCTTGCCTGCAGCAGCAGTTGCAACATCATTCACTGCATTAAGCCATCCACTACTAGTGTTCTTAACCTTGCTATCAACAGTCAAGGGAATAGGTGGCGGGGGTGGTGGAAGAGGCCGTCCATTCTCCCTCACTGATCCTGGCATCCACCACCATGGCAATACAGTAATTATTGCTGATCTCATACTTGTATCCCCATGGTTATCTTGACACACAATCCCACCAAAGGGGGAAATGGTGAACAAATGGCATGTTCCTCTAGATGAGCTAACCACAAGCCACTCCCTGGAATCACTGAAGCTAATGTCCTGTATAATCTGTTCACAATTATAAAATTCCATGCTAATTAATTACTCACAAACAATTTAAGACAACCAAAAGAAGGCATCACATATCATGCTAATTAATTACTCACTGCATTTGTTTGCCCACGATGGAGCTTGTAGAGATGCACATATGATGCCTTCCAATCATAGCCAGTACAGCCTGAAGGATATTTTACTTTAGAAGGCATAATCTGAAATACATTGAGGTTATTGCCATGAACTGATGCAGTGACCAGAAGTGTACCACTGGGGTCAAAGCACAATGCAGAGATGGGACTCTCATGGGCTCTAAATTGAGTGATAACATCTCTTGTTACAAGATCCTTCACAACTACCTGTGATACAAATCCACCCATCAACTCAAAAACATAAAAGGTTAAAGAATACTTTAATGCTCCATAAAAGAGATACCTAAAATGAAAAGCACATAAATTCTTAAAAATTTCAAGCATGTCATGTGAATAACTACAAAAGGAGAATATGGGAATGCATTTAGAACAAAGATGATATGTTTCTCATTCAACTGAAAAGGTTGTAATCAGATGCATCATGATTATCTGCTGCATTTCATGCGAAGGAGACATTAGAAACTACATACCATTCCTGCACAATTTGGCTCACATGCCTGTCCAAAGGAACTGTTTTTGCTGCATTTTTGGGCCTTATCTACTATTCCAATGAAGTATTTGCTATCAGGAAGATGGTCGGAGCAATACTTAGACAGTTTCTTATATCCCACGCCTCCCATTGTAATAATTCCAGCTGCAAGTTGCTTGCCAGATTCTTTGGCATAATGTTTCATTGACTTTTCCTTCATGATCCCAGGAATTGGGATCAGACGTCTAGAACTCATATGATCCATATCTGAAACTAGAGTCTGACTTGGAGAATATGCTAACCACCTAGGGCCAACGTCCATTGGGCCATAACCTACATTTACACCACCCAGTACTTGACTGCCTTGCGTAATAGGATACGTGAGAACGCTGAATGTTTTCTCAAGTGTAGCAGGATCAAAACAGCATATCTGCCATAAGAAGTCAGAACTTCCAAATCTGAGATTGCATTGAAAGATCAAAGCTTCTTCCTCAAACAGTTGATGATAGATAGAACTTTCTTACCTGTGTAGCAAGGGCTACAGCTAGCGCACGAGAGCTGCATCCAACTGCATAAATAGCCGACTGGAACCCTAATTGATGTACATATCTATGGCATCTTAATGAATAAAAATGAACAGCAGTGGAAACAAACTTGCTTTTTTCTACTTGAGGCAGTCCTCCAACACCTTCACCATTCACAATCCCAAATCCATATTCAGAATTTGCTTCATTCGCAATTGCATCTTTAACTATCAACAATAATGGCTTGTGAGCTTCAAATTGCCACTTGGATGCCTTTGAAGTAAATGGCGTTGGTTGTATTTGCAGGAATGCCACTGCACTATCCCTCTTTGACACCAGCTCCTGTACATTGTTTGCTTCTTCAATATCTAACATAGCCAAGCAAGAGAACACATTGAAGATTTCCTTCCCCAAGTTCTAACTTGTCAAACCCTGCCCATAGTACCTGCTCCAACCAACTCAAGTAAAGGAAAGTTCAGCACTCAAAGTCTACACTAGAATAAAATCCCCACATGCAGCCAAAGAAATGATAAAAATGCTCTTGGAAACCTAAAATCTACAACTCAGAAAAAGAAAGTAGTTGTGATTATAAGAGATTCAAGAACTTTAGAAAAGTACACCACTGACAAAATAATGATATAGGTTTATAAGGTTTCTAATGGCAGTAGCACAGTTAGTTGTTCTCATAAAAAATGGCATGGTTTTAGGTTTATAAGGTTCTAATGGTTGTAGCAAGTTAGTTGTTCTTATAAAATAAAAATGGCATGGTTTTAAGCATGACTAATTTCCACACTTCTCAGGTTGATACAAAATTCAAAACTGAGCTTTTCTGTTTGTTGCATTACCTTAGTCGCAACATCAACAACAGACCCTAATCAATAAATTTAACTCCAGGGTAAACTAATTAGCCAACTTGGATCCAGATCATTGGATGATTATTATTTTTCTTTAATTTTGGATCCAGATCATTGGATGATTATTATTTTTCTTTAATTTTGGATCCAATCATTGGATGATTATTATTTTTCTTTAATTTTGAATGAAATGTAATGCAAAACCAAAACTTGGTGCACCTTGCACAATGTGATGTACTTAGCAGGCATTACTACAAGGCGTGTGGAAGGAGCAGAGAGGGGGGCACAGATTTTGCCAGATTGTTAGATATCTAAAAACAATTTCGACTAAAAGTTTTACTGTGGTACTTGCCCATGAATGGTCAGTTGGATATGGTAAAACAGGTGGCATTGACTACCTGGTGGTCTCATCATGTCATTCCTGACAGTTATTGCATCCTTGGAAGATGCACAGGTATTAATCTATTATCTCAGGCCTATGCGCTCTGATTACAAAGTAATAACCACGAAATGTAGAGCTTGATTGTTTCCCCCATCCCCTGTACAACCATGTTTATGTTTTAATGCCTTTTGACTCCTACTTTGTCCATAGGACCTCTTCTTAGAATTAAAATGGCAAAGCCTTTATTCAGAATTTATGGCAAATTTCATGAATGATGTTTTCCTTCTACGATCTTATTTCTTTAGTTGAATAGCTTAAGCTCTGATTGATAATAGTTCTCTGTTACTTTCTAATGGATTTCCAAATTGGGCAACCTTGAAGGAAGTGTTGAGTTATTCAAATTGTTCAGAGAACAGACTTTTTCCTTCGGTTTAGTTATCAAAGTGGTAGAAACCGCTCCAGCAGCATGCATAGTGGATGTTATGCTACCCAAATCCACTGATGAAAAATTGGGGAAAATGTTGTTACTGCTGCAACTTTAACGGGGCCGATAATTTATCCTTTTCTTATCCCTATGACACACTTAAGCTCCTCTGTATCTGCCCTCAGTCTTAAATATACCACTCAGTTTCCAGTTCTCTTCAATTCACAGCCTGATTTGAATTCTAGCTCTGGTAAATTCCTTATCAGTTTGAAAATTCCAACAGATAGGTATCGAATCTCACAATTCCTCAAAGCTTCCTCCTCCAACTTGTCCACGTAGCCACCAGTTCCTAGGCAATTCCTAATTAATTTGAAAATTCAAACAAATGGGAATCGAATGGCAGATTTCGCCTGATTGTTAGATAGCAATCCTTGTAAAGCTAAAAACAAATTCAAACTAAAATTTTAACTGTGGCACTTGCCCATCAATGGTGAGTTGGACACAGTAAAACGGGTGAAATTTACTACCTGGAGGTTTCATCATACAAATCCTGGCAATCATTGCATCCTTGGAAGATGCACAGGAATTAATCCATTGTCCCAGGCCCATGAGCTCTGATTACGAAGTAATAACAACAAAATCTAGAACTTGATTGTCTTTCCCATCCTCTGTAAAACATGTTAAAGTTTATTTTTTAAATGCCTTTTGACTCCTACTTTGTCCAGGATCTCTTCTTAGAAGCCATTTTTAATCAGAATTTCATGGCAAATTCAACAAGGATGTTTTCCTTCCAAGATATTATTTCTTAAATTGAATCGATCAAGTTCTAACTGAAAATGGTTCTCTATTCTTTTCTAATGGATTTCTAAGTTGGGCAACCTAGTAGCAAGTGGTTTTAATCCCTTCTAGTTTGAGCTATACAATTGTTCAGAGAACAGTACCTGGTCTTTTTCCTCTGGTTTGGTTAGCAAAGATGTAACTGCCGCTCCAGCAGAATGCACAGTGGACGCTATGCTACCCAAATCCACTGATGATAAATAAGAAGACACAAGACGAATTGACTTGGGGAAAATGTTGTTTCTGCTGGAACTCTGACCGGGCCGATAATCTCCATCGTTTTTTATACCCATAACACGCTTAAGCTTCTTTCTATCTGTCCTCTGTATTAAATATACCGCTCAGCATCCAGTTCTTTTCAATTTACAGCCTGATTTGAATTCTTCAGCTCTCAGCAATTCCTAATCAAATGGAAAATTCCAACAGATGGGTATCGAATCTTATAATTCCTCAAAGCTTCCTCCTCAAGCTTGTCCAACTAGCCACTGCTTCTTAGGCAATTTTTGACAGTTTCAAAATTCAAACAGATGGGTATCGAATCTCACAATTCTTCAAAGCTTCCTCCTCAAGATTGTCCAACTAGCCACTACTTCCTCCCGCGATACCAGAATTGAGTTATGCGACACCAGTCAGATGGGTAATATTGATTTAGGCGCGCTGATCACTCAATTAGGCACGCCAAGAAGGATTGTAGCGACATGATACCCACCTCGTCACCACACTCTTAAAACGCAGCGAGTCTGAATTTTGCAAACTCGAAATCAAATTTGTGCGAATCCAGCGATCGACCAATCTAATATCCAAATAAGAACCAAACATGTTAATAAATAGGATGTTATTGTTAATACATTGGATGTTATGGGCATAAATGCTGCATGTCTTTCAAAGTGAGGGGTGTGGACTTTTTAAAATTTATGAAAATATGAGTGCGTAGTGATATAGATTATGATTTATGGTTTAGTATAATATTTGATTGTTTGTGTTAAAAAAAAATTGATTGTGTTATTATATTTTGTTAAAATATAGTTTTTTTAAGAGATTATAGGTTCAAAATTAGAGGGATAGTAAAATCGCTAGGTGGAAGTGGGTCCCTTGTCCCACAAATAAGGGGGTCTCATACACCAATTTGGTGTCTGGCTTGCCTGTGATCTTAAAATTGGAAAATAATAATTATTTATATAGGAGTTCATATATGAGTTTTGTTGAATGTGAATTATGTTATAAAAATGATAATATAAAAATAAAGTTTTGAGGTGGAAAGAATGGCTTGCCTGTGACCTTAAAATTGGAAAATAATAATTATTTATATAGGAGTTCATATATGAGTTTTGTTGAATGTGAATTATGTCATAAAAATGATAATATAAAAATAAAGTTTTGAGGTGGAAAGAAGAAAAATAAATCTTATAAGATTTATGGTTAATCTTATGATGGTATTATTTATGTTCGATGAAATTTTTGTATGGGTAGCATTAAAGGTAATGATATTTATCATGCTTATTTAAGTTTTGTTAGTGTGATTAAATTTCAATGGTTTTGTTCTCATGGGTGGTTAAGGTTTAAAAGTTGTGGTAGTTGGGAGGAAACACTAAAAAATCAGTCATATTAAGAGTTGGTGCGGCCCAGGCTAGGTGCAATCCCCAAGTGATTTGGATGTCTTAGATACCCATGGGTCACAATTTCTTAAACTATAGAATAACCTCCAAGTCATGGACACTCTAGCAAACAAAAAAGAAAGATGAGATATCTCATGAATGATTTTCGAGAACAATAATAAAAGATTTCATGTAAATGAAGCTTAGTCAAATGTTTTGTTGCTCATCTAAAAGCATTTGAATGTGATGCATATATAATGGTCCACAAATTGAAGAGGTATGAAGAACATGTTTGTTGGAAATTCAAATGGTTTAAAAGGATACATATTGTATGACCCTTGGACTTGAAAGATCCATGAGAGTAGAGATTTATTAATTAATGAAGATATGATATAGTTTCTTGAAAAATAGTGGGAGGGTGAACCTAGATGCATGCCAATAAAAAAATTGTCTGTTGGTAGAATTGACAAGAGTTGACTTATGAACACAAGGGTTGATGTTGACCAAAACTAGTTGCCATTACAAAGCCTAGTTGTCCAACAATCTTTAAAAGTAAGCATGCCACCTAAACATTGATCTTGCTTTGTAGGAGGCATTGGACAATTAGGATTTCAAAAAATGACCAAAGTATTCAAGGGAAGAATCCATGCCAATGGAAAAGAACTAAATGTAGAGACTAATGACACTTCTTGAAGAATAAAGGTACAAACCAAATGGTATTATCAAGAAATACAAGATTTGACTCAGAACCAAATCTTACACTTGAGTTGAGGAAATTAACCATGAAGAAACTTTTTCTCTTATTATAAAGATGATGTCCATACTTACACTAGTGTGTGATTTAAAGATTGAATAGATAAATACCAATTTATCAATCATGGATGGAGAGCTAGAATGAGAGTTTTACATGGAATAATCCTGAGGGTTTGAGGTAGAGGGAAAATAAAATTGATATGTTGGCTACAAAAGTCACCATATGGATTAAAAAAATCACCAATGATCTAGTAACAAAATTTTAATAGCTTTATGTTGGAACAAGGATTTTAGCAAAGCATTATAGATCTCTACCTCTACTTTAAGTTGAATGAGAGGAATATGATTATAACTTCCAATGTATGTTGATGGCAACCTCTTATTACTCATTCATGTTGAGGTAGCCCCACATCAGATAGCAATGGTTCTATCATTGAATGGAATCAATATTGTAACAAAATTAGGAACAAATCTATGACAACATAAACTAAGAAAGAAGAAATGGTGGCACATGCATATTCAAGTGTGGATTGCATATGAAAATATGGAAGAACAAAAGCCCTATTTATAATAATATAGTGGTGAAAACCCTAACATAGCGCTTAAGTCATTAATAAAGTTAGGCCCTTATTACATAAAGTGACATTTTTACAAATTGAATTATATGACAAAATCATAAGCATACACACAAAATAGCTCATCTACACAGAGTTTAATACCTACAAAATATGTTGTGGTTATGCGCAAAAAAAGCTTTCTCTCTTATAAATTTTTTTTCCCTCAAGGCTAAAAGTTCAAGCAATAAGGATTAATATTGAAATGCTACTAGAAAAATGAGAAGATATATTGTCATCCCATAAAAGGTCTGAAGTATGTAATATAATAGCTCAAATTTTTTAGAAACATACCTTTGGATCCTTGTGCAACATTATATTGGTAAATTATGGTGGCTAAGCCCCATTTTTGGCCTCGCGGCATTTGAGGAATGCTTGTGAAGAAAAAATGATGTTTTTTTAACATGTGTCACTTTAAGAATTGAAAGCAAGATTTGAACCCAAAACCACCTATTTCAAAAAGTACTACTTCAACCAACTGGTCTAAAACATTATTATATCCAAATCATTAAATATATAAATTATTAAAGGAGAAAGGAAGCTCTATTTTCTTTTGGTTAATGTCTACCCATGATATTAGTGTATTGCAACATCTACAAACTTGGATGCTCCATCACAAAACCTTTAAAGCTCCAAGTTGCTTCCTTTCTAGAATTCTCTTCCACTTGATCTTATAGTCATAAATTTACCTTATTCAAAAGTCTCTCAACCTTACCTACAAAATACCTAAATTAGTATACCTTTCTCATACATTGATGTAACCTCTATTTTAGTGACTACTCAATTGTTGACCCTTTACTTCAAACAAGAGATATGAAAAACATCGTGGAGTGATCCCTAGTCGGGAATTTCTAGAGCATATGAAACCTCCCAATATTTCCCTACATTTTGTATGGCCAATAGAAACTAGGTTGGAGCTTGTTATTCCCTCTATTTCCTTAAGTTTGTCTGCTAGTATATCTCCAATTCCAAATAAGCATCCTGGGTAGTGTTGATTAACTTGCTTCTACATGAGGTTGTATACCATGGACAAGTTGTCCTTAAGGATGTTAATCTCCTACAAAGTTTTGGAAACCATGACAAATACAAATGTTTGAATGACCAAATGCTTGGGTTATGGAGGCTCATAGCTATATAATGCCTTGAATGGGGTCATTTTTCTTAGAAGAGAGGTAGGTAGTATTCTACAAGATGTAACCACCTTACCCATTTTCTATGCTTATCCCTAGAGTACTTTTGAAGGCATCCCTTCGAGAACTTGTTTACCACCTCAATATGCCCATATGTTTAAGGGTGATAGGGAGTAGATATTACAATTGACTGCTCACAATTTGAAAAGTTCTTTCCAAAATGAGTGATAAATATTGGATATCCATGACAAATGATGTGACAAATGAGCACATGGAACTTACAGACATGTTGATTTGTAAATTGTTGTGGATATTCCACTCGACATTTCAATACAACATATTTGATAAAATTAAACTTAAAATTTGAAATATACACTATGAGGGTTTATTTCTATTTAGATGTCTAGATTTGTAAATAAATGCTTATTGTGTATGCATGAAAATTATAATTATGTAGAAAATAGAGAATAACAAAATAAAAAATCACAAACCACAATTGACACAAGATATATCCTAGGAAACCCTTTCGGGAGAAAACCCAACTAGAAGGTGAGGCTACTCTGCTCTCTTTATCTGAATGGAAAATGGAAGCAAGTATAAAGAAGTAAGGTGTGTGGCTCTCTCCCTATCCCTCTCAGCTACTTTTCTTGGCTATGGAACAATATGCACTAAAAATAATGTAACCCTTTTCCTCCTAGTGGCCTAGTTATAACATAACCTAATAGCCTCCTAGTGGTTAGGTTTGACTATTTTAACTCTTAACTAGAGTTACAATATGGACTCTTTTGAAGTATTCTTCATCATGATCACATGGCTAGCCTATTTTCCATGAATAATGGGGGTTGATATGGCATCCTCTCGAATTATGGAGGTCAAAACATGAAGGTCAACTTCTTAGTGGCATAAATTTTGCATACACACTCTAATTGAGGCAATACGTGTGCCATTGGAAAGGTCTCTATGTGTAGAATAAGGGAAAAAAGTGCCAACTACAGAAACAAATTTTTACCCCCAAAAATGTCATTTGATGCCTCAAAATGCTCTCAAAAGGTTTCAGACCCCATTCTACCAAACTGGGTCCCATCGGTAGAAATGGTCCTATGAGTTGATTCCTCTACTTTTTCCACTTTGAAAGCATTGATATGGATTAAAAAAAAAAAAGTAATGATGCAATATGGATCATATGCTTAAAGAATAAGTTAGAAACCATAGATTATATAGACTTGTTAGTTAAAGGGAATGAAATGAGCATACATGGTTGAGTGATCAACCACCACAAAGATAACATCCTTCCCTTGAGAGAGGTTAATGATGATTCTAAGGACATGTCTTCTCACTTATAGTTGGGGATGGAATTAGTATGGAGATGACCAAGAAAACAAGAAAAATCCACCTTATTATGCTAGTGAGTGTCACATTTGAGCACAAAACACTCAACATCAAATTTGATTTATAGATAATAAAAGATAGATGAGACACTCCTATAGATTTTCTGGAACCCCACAAGATTAGTTAATGTACGTGCATTATTGTGTTGAATAGATTATATAAGAGGATATCTGGGACAAAAGTAAAAGCAAATTTAAAGAGGATAACACCATTTTTAATATTACTCCATGTTTCTCTTGTTTTTGCATTAAGAGTGCCCCACTAAACTTGAACTATTGGAGGATCTCATATATAGTTTTTTATGAGATTTGGTACCTAGGTATGCTAGCTAATTGATATGAATTTAAATATGGTTGGCTCATCTCATTGAGATAAGGAATCAACAACATATTATCTTTATCCTTCTTACAAATGATCTCAAAGTCATAGGCTTAGAGTTAAGAAATCCACTTTTTTTTATTGTCTATTAATGCACCATGTGTCAATACATGTTTTAGGATGAGATTATTAATTTAAATAGCTAATTTGGAACCTAAGAGGAACCAATGCCACTTGGCCACCACATGAAGTATCACCAAATTTTCTTTGTTTCATGTGGGTATGTGCTTCTCTTTGTCATTCAACTTGAGTTTTTAAAAGGAAATGGGTCTATCATCTTATAATATTACTACACTAACACCAAATCCAAAACAAGCATGCTTAATAGTGAAGGGTTGAGTGACATTAGCATACTAAGCATAGTTGTTGAAGAAAGGACTTATTTTAGGATTTCAAAAAATTAGTGTTCCTTTAAGGGCCAATGAAAGAAACCCTTCTTAGTTAGGTTAGTTAGATGACAAGAAATAACAAAAGTTGTGGACAAATGTACAATAGAAGCCTTCTAAACCCAAAAATTGTCAAATATTTTTTAGGGTTGTCAGAATGGACCACCTTGAATGGCTTGGATCTTTCATTTAATTCTTATGGTATAAACTATGTTGGCATGAATTATTTCCTAATGTGTTTGCTACACAGTATTTTGTCACACTTCCCATCCCATATCTTGAAATGTCAAAATGACGAATGTTGTCAGTGTATTCACCATGAAACATATACATAATCATCCCCGAAGAAAAGAAGAAAAAATTCCTTGAAAGAGTTTATGAGAAAACTTGTCAAAAACCTAGTTTTCAGGATCAACGCATTTTTCACCACTAGTGACCCATGCTGGTAACTTGTTGCAATATTTTGACCTAGCGTTGCCAGCGCAAATTTTATAAGGAAAACCCATGCTGATCCTCTTCAGGCATTTTTTCCTAAAGTGGAGGAGAAGCTTCTCTTACTAGAAGTCACGAGAACAACGAGTTGGTTATAGGTGGATAAGGAGTAGAGCAAGATATTCCATTCTTCGTCCTTGATCCTACTTTCATGGATCTTTCCCTTGAGTTGTGGAACCTCTCCCTCCTTTTATGGATCCTTAAATCGCTGTCCTTCCCTATAAATTAGATCCCTACTATCCACAACTGGTTGGCTATTGCTTGATTGCCTCTTATGTTGAAACTATGCCTAAATGTTGCCCATTTTGCTAAGGAGAAAGGAGTGCTTGAAGGTCTTGGCTAGGACTTGGAAACTCATCCAAAGGAAGCTTCCAACATCAAGGCTTAAGTGGTTGTATGCTTCCCTTAATTTCTATTAATAATACATTATGTGTTTGCTTTCCATAAGTGTGTAAATCATTACTCATTTAGTATGATACTCCTTGATCTGTCATATAGTTTATCTTAGAATGAATTATGTTATGTATGCCTTTGTTATCTATGTTTGATCTTCCTTGCAAGTATTCATCCACAATGGCGTAGAGAGGATTGAACTTGGAAGCAAGAAGATCGAGGATGACATCAATGGGTGTTAGCATCAGAGTGAGGTAGGTCATCTATCCTCCTTTGTATTTTTTGATATAAACTAGGAAAGTTTGCACATATTTGTCTAGTTTGTTGCTAGATCCTCCCATAGGACTAGAGGGACCGTTTCTATCCGCAAAAAGGATTGCCTGCACAACAAAATGGTGACTCAATTGGGGAGCTTGTAACCCTTCAAACCTCATTTTTATGTTTGGTATTTTTTATTATTTTGACGAACCTCCTTGTGATCTGTGATTTAGGGTAATTTTGAAATTTGGGTTTTCATTCTGAGTAGTACATTCTTTAGAGTGTCAAGTCTAGATCTCTCTTTGAATTTCTCCTCATTTTCCTAAGCCTTTCTCTCATGTTTTCAGCATTGATTTTTTTCATTACAGTCGCGTTGACGACCGTGTCAGCATGGGTTTTTACCATAAAAGTAGCATTGATCCACCTTATCAGTGTATATTTTTACCATAAAAGTAGCATTGATCCAAAAATGAGATTTTTTAGGGTTTTTATCAGAAAGGTCTAGTGTGTCTTGATCTTTGAAGTGTTCTCTTGCTCTGTGTGCATAGAATTTTCCATTATTTTTGTTGATTTCTTATTGGTTTGCAAAAGCCCATCCCATTGTTTGAAGTAGTGAAAGTGAATTTTGGTTGAGTCTTTAGTTATTGGGTCAATTGAATTTATTGTTTGTTGCTTGTATGTGTGGAAGGAATACTAATTTGTTGTTGATTAAAGCATTATTAGTTCTTTTGAGAACCATAAAAGAAATCACATTTGCATTTGCTTAGCTTTCATCTCAAAGTTTACTTTTCAAATTGCATTAGATTACATTGCATTGAAAAGTCATTTTTGGGATTATCATTGAGCATAGATTACATTGCTTAGTGTTGAAAGCTGAAAAGTGCATTTTCATCCATTGAGAAGAAAAGTAAAAAAAAAAATCATTTTACTTTTGGTAGGTGCATTGGAATAGTGAAAGCGAAAATTCTAGTTAGGAAGCTTTGTTTGTTGCATACTTGATTGTTGCATCAATGTTTGTGTTTTTTCCCTACACTAGATAGCTTTCATCGAAATGAAAAGAATCATTTTTTCTCATATTAGTTGCATCATAGGTGTGTTCAGGTGACATCGATCTTTGAGCCTTAAAACTGAAACTTAATCCAAGATCAACATTAAAATTTACCTCAATTAACCTAAGGAGCATTTGGAACATTAACGAAAACATTTAGAGGTCTAGGCTAGAGACGTGTTCCAGCGTCGTTAAACGTAGGAGCTGTCATTATTTTCCAGTGTTGTATCCCGGGGGGGAGGGGGGTGAAATCTCGTTCCATGTACAGAAGTGTATAGGACCGTTCTCCAGTACTTTGGGTATATCGGAGGTGCTCCATGCATGGTAAGTATATGGGAACACTCTCATCGAATGGTTACACATTAGACAACACTACTACAGACTGCACTCCCACGTACCGTCGCATATATTTTGGGAGTCCCCAATAGGTTGCTATCCATCCATAGGTAACCGAGTCTTCTGCCTTGTATACCGTGATACACCGAACACAACATTCGAGGAGATTGGTTGTTGTACATTAATTCCTTGGTTCGTCAAGGTGTATATTGTAGTTCATGGTTGCTTGGTAAACCTTTATGCCTAGCTACCCCTTTTGGGTTTATTTTTGTTAAGTTCTAAAAGCAATTAATTGACCATGGAAAAACATCCTTCTTATGGAAATACTTCTTAGTATATCTTAGGTTGAGACTAATGGCAACAGTTCCCGAGTTCGCCAACTAGGGAAACCCCTCTTACGGGCATCCTAGTCCTTTTCCTTCTTTTGGAAATGTTGGTGCTCCCTATATGGCAACATTGTCCCTTACTGGGTTTACCATTGGTTTTCCAGGTTGGTTATTTTTGACCCTTATGGTTCCAAATGTCCAAACTGCTCCTCAACCAGGTTCTCCTCCACCTGGACAGTATCAACCTCTGATTGAGCCTAAAGTTGAATCTTTGCCTTCTTTGCCTATTTGGCCTTCTTCCTCTTCTTCCTCTTCGTTTGGTGAAAGCCTGCAAGCTAGTAACCAAGGTGGATAATAAGAAGAAGAAAAGGAACATTAAGAAGAAGAAAAATAAGAAAAGGACCAACCAAGCAACCATTGTTACAAATGCAACCGATGTTTAAAAATATTGCAATCAACCCCATAAAGTGAAATTCCCTTGCAAGCTTTGTAAGGGTGACCACCTTCTTCAAGAATGTCCTGCTATTCCCAAGATATTAGAAGTGTGGTCCATAGGTTCACATCAACATTTGTCATCGACCTCTAGAGATCATGTTGGTGATAAAACTTCGATTAGTGACAGTAAAGCCCATGGGAAAAAGGAAAAAATCAAATTTCCCTGTAGGTTATATGAAGGGCATCATCCTATTCACCTTTTTTCTTGATCCAGGTGGATGTTGGTTGCCACCCTCTTATCACACTTGGACCCCCACAACTGTCTCTTTCAGTTTTTCAGTTTCCTTAATTGCAGCACAATTTACTATTTTTAGCAGCTTTTTGGGTCCTGAACTTCCAGAGCCGTTTTGAGGCCCTAAACGATGTTTTTTTGGGAAAACTGGGAGCAACATGGGTCTATGGACCAATATTTCTTATCCCAAGTTGTAGTCCTCAGATAGATCTTTCTAACGAGGTATTGTGTGTGTCAAACGAAGATCATATGCCAAAGTTACGACCCCGAGAAGTTGATGTACCAAGTTACCCAAAAACGAGGCCCATAGTTTGGAGCTTCATCTCCTAGGGTTGGGTTTTTGGATGTTTAGGGTTTTCCATTGTTTCTCAACAATAAATAGGCCTTCGAGCCTCATTATAAGATAGTTCAAAGGCATGTAGTTGCCACATCTCTCCTTAGAGATAAGCTACCATCACTCAAGCTAGTTTATTTCCATTTCTATTTGCAAGCATATTTCAGTATTTTACATTAATGAAATGAAGTATTATTTCTATTGCACCTATGTATTTATGGTTATCTCTGTAATTTGTTGCGTTCTTGTTTAAATCTGGATCAATGGTATCAGAGTGGTTTGCTTTTTCTTTGTTTTTCTTTACATGTCCCCAACGAGGTCAGGATATAAAGAGTTAGGGCTTGAACTCGTCGAACCTTTGCAAGACCAACCTCGCAAATCCCGACGGCCTAACATGGTGGATGAAAAGAAAGATGAGGGGGTAGGAGATCCTATCAAAATATTGCTTGAAGAAGCCCTCGAGTGACAAAGGAACACGATGATGGAAAACTTTGCTCAGATCCTTCAGTGGCTACTCATGGGCAACGCATCTACTTCCAGCAGCTACACTGGAAACGCCACACCATTTTAGGTACAAGTTAACTTTGACGTTCCCGTATTCGAGGGTCAGATAGATACAGATGATGTAGATAAATGGTTAAATCTATTAGAAGGATATTTTTATGTTCATGATTTTTCCAGCGAGGAAAATATTACTTTCGCACTTCTCAAAGCTGCCCCCCACGTTAAGGACTGGTGGGAAACCTACTGCGAGTAGAAGGATGAGAGTACGACCTCATTATTTTCAGCCGCACCCACTTGGAATTCATTCTGGGATTCCATCAAGGAGCAATACTACCCCGTCAAAAGCTATGAGGATAAATACACAAAGTGGACCACGTTGCGGCAGGGAAGGGACCAAGATGTGCCAGAGTTCACAAATATTTTTCATATCCTTCGCACAAAGTTGGATATCAAGGATTCTAAGCTGCATTTGGTACTCAAATACCATGAGTGCCTACACAGGTACATCCAAGATGAGATGGAGTTCCTGAACATCTCCTCACTCGGCACGACATACTGATATGTTGTCAAGATCGAGCAAAAGTTTAAACAAAAGAAGCGAGACTTTGGATCTGTGAATCCGAAGAACAAAGGAAAAATCCAAGGCAGAGTGACCCAAGACAACCGGTTGAAGCCGCAAGAAGAGAACAACACCATGAAGTCAAAGAAGGACACAAGAAAATTGTGTGATTTCCATAAGAGCCCCACTCATAACACAAGTGAAAGCAGTCATTGGTGGCCGAGTTGAAGGCTTCAGAATCAAATGCATGTTTCGACCTTGAGTCAGAACACAATAAGGGGAATGACAAAAGCAAGAAAATCATTGATGCGGATCCTAGCTCCATTGTTGCCACCACCAAGGTCCAGAAGAATGAGCTCGAAGATCTAGAGGAGGGGGAGTGTCTTTTCCACTCAGAGATGTGGGTGAATGGTTCGCCGCTGCAATTCATTATGGACAGTGGAATCCAAAAGAACCTCATTTCAGCAGAGGTCATGAAGCGACTGGGCCAACTAACCACACCACACCCGCAACTGTACAACATCAGGTGGCTTCACCAAGGATGAGATCTTCGAGTTTGCCAACAGTGTCGCCTTCCCTACAACATCAAGCCCTTCATAGATGAGGTATTGTGTGATGTTGCACCGCTTGATGTTTGTGATGTATTATTCGGCCAATCATACTTGTGGAAGCGACATGTTGTGTATGAGTCAAGGCCTCACGTTTCTATTATTTCTTTGTGTAATACATTATACATGATACCATAGGTAGCCCCACATACCGCCACTTGTTTGATATCTACTAAGAAAGGCAGTAAGATCATCTCCTAGACTAGGAAATTTATTTTCTGTCTGGTTCGCCCTCAAAGTAAGGGGAAGATCGTAGCCACATCCATGGCCCTCGGGAAGGGTTCCTCCATGTAGCAGAAGCACGTGGATATGATCATGAAAGAAGACAAGGACATCTTCTCCTCACCCACAGGGGTACCGTTGCAATGTCAGGTCAAGCATTCATCCGATCTGACTACCAGAGCACCTCTACCCAACGGGCCGATCTATCTCCACTCCATTCTGGAAAATGTCAAGTACAAGCAGTGACATGATCTACATCAGGTAGCACACAATTTTCAAGTGGGCGAAAAAATCTGGTTGCATATGCAGAAAGAACGCCTTACAAGAGCCCATCAGAAGCTCAGACCACTCCGATATGGTTCTTACACCATTACCAAAGTTGTGGGAAATAATGCTTTGGAGCACAACATTTCCCCATTCCTTCACTTGCACCGAGTGTTCAATGTGGACCACCCTCGACCATGCTTCCCAACATTACTGGACACATCAGAGGTTGTAGAACAACATTCCAGGGACCAAGTTCAGCAGAAATTTCCTCATGTCATGGAGGAACTTAACGCAATGGGGACCATTGCTTCCTAAGGGAGGAAGAATGATCCAGGTGGATGTTGGTAGCCACCCACCTATCCCACTTGGACCCCCACAACCGTCTCTTTTAGTTTTTTATTTTCCTTAATTGTAGCACAGTTTACTATTTTTAGCAGTTTTCAGGTCCTAAACTTCTGGAGCCATTTTGAGGCCCTAAACGACATTTTTTTGGGAAAACTGGGAGCAACATGGGTCCATGGACTGATGTTGCTCATCCCAAAGTTGTAGTCCTTGGATAGATCTTTGTAACGATGTATTGTGCGCATCGAACGAAGATCGTATGCCAATGTTACGACCCCGAGAAGTTGATGTATCGAGTTACCCAAAAACAAGGCCCATAGTTTGGCGCTTCATCTCCTAGGGTTAGGTTTTTGGATGTTTAGGGTTTTCCATTGTTTCTCAACAATAAATAAGCCTTCGAGCCTCATTGTAAGATAGTTCAGAGGCATGTAGCCACCACATCTCCCCTCAGAGATAAGCTACCATCGCCCGAGCTAGTTTATTTCCATTTCTATTTGTAAGCATATTTCAGTATTTTACATTAATGAAATGAAGTATTATTTCTATTGCATCTCTATATTTATGGTTATCTATGTAATTTGTTGTGTTCCTGTCTAAATCCAGATCAGCCCTTATATGGATGAAGCCTCTAACATGTTGGATAACCGTACTGCTTCTCAACCTCGTCTTCTGACTGGTTATCGGAAGCTTTCCCTTGATCCTCCACTAGTTGATCTATTGATTGATCAAAACTCATCTCTAGTCAATCCCACTCTCTCTAAAAGTGAATTCCATGAGTCTTTTTTCGACCAACCATTGTTCTAAAAAATGGTTGATCTGATTCCGCTTTCAGTTGATCATATCTATCCTGTAGAGAGTGAAGTTCGTACAACTCAAGTTCTTTTGATTTCTTTAGATTCCAAATAATTTGGGGGGAATCCTCCTATTCCCACGGTACAGGGGAGGATCCTCCTATTCCCATAGTACAGGGGGGGATCCTCTTGTTCCCGTAACATAACAGGGGAATCCTCCCATTCCGATGGCACCCTCCACAAGTCATTTAGTCGCTTTCTTTGATTGGAGTCGATTAGTAGGATATCATCTTCCTTCCTATGTGCCCTTTCAGATCACGGTACAGGCTTATAATATACTCGTACCTGACACAATCATAGATGAAGGTGCATATGTTAGTATTCTATCCTCAACTACTTGACAAGATTTAGGTTCTTCGTAGCTTGCGCCCATTACCCAAAATTTGTTAACTTTTAACATAGGAACCAATCAACCCTTAGGGATCCTTCCAAAGTTTCCTATTACTCTGGGAGGAAAAATTGTCTATCTCGACGTGATGGTTGTCCAAGGCCCTTTGGATTTTAATTTACTCCTTGACCATGACTATGTTTATGTCATGGGAGCTCTTGTCTCTTCTCTCTTTTGTGTCATATGTTTCCCACATGAAGGAATAATTGTGGCCATTGATCAACTTTCGTTCGTTGGTCCTAATTTGACTCTCGATCAACCATCTTCCCTAAATGGTCCTTCTATGCAAGTGGTATCACCCCCACAAGAGGTTAATTATGTGGCCACCTATTCCGTGCCCGCGTCTATTGATGATCTAGTTAGTGATATAGTGTGTCATGTACTGGGGACATTGGAACCTGATCTTTCCATTAGATCACTTGACATGTATCCCTTCCAAAGTGTTGTTCTCCCATATGATGAGAACCTCTTGGAATCTATGAACTCTTATAGGCCGTAATCAAGGTACCATGAGGATAGTTCATTTACTATGTCAACCTTGTTAACAAATGAAATAGGTCTCTCTGTGCATGGTTCTTTTCTTGTGTCAAGCTTGTTAAAAAATCAAACAAAGTGTCGGAGCAGAGTTCCTTAACTTGTGTCAAGCTTGTTAAAAATGAAACAAGGTGTCATGAGCATGGTTCTTTTCCTGTGTCAAGCTTGTTAAAAATTGAAACAAATCCCCTTCCAATTCGAGTCTTTGATTAGATCTCATAAATTCCCAGTCGATTCTTTCACTTGATCTCGTAAGTGAACCTTCATTCCATCCACCTGTTAGTATCCATTAGTCTACTTAGGTGAACGAAATGAAGCTTGGGGGGCATGTTCCTTGAATTGATTCATTATGCTAGGGGCATGGAAACTTATCTCAAACATAGTTTATCTTTGTTCGAGCTTGTGTAAAAATGAAACCAAACTCAAGCATAGTTTATCTTTGTTTCAAGCTTGTGTAAAAATGAAACCAAATCCAAGCATAGTTTGTTTATGTTTCAAGCTCATGCAAAAATGAAACCAAATCCAAGCATAGTTTTTTCCCATGTTTCAAGATTGTGAAAAAATGAAACCATCTTCAAGTATCCTCAAGCATAGTTTCCCATGTTTCAATCTTGTAACAATGAAACCATTCCCACTTTACCTCTCGTGATTTCCATTTTTATCAGCTTGTTTTTGCTAAATGAGCCTTGGTTTTTCATTCCATCACCACCATCTCTTTGACCGATCATACACTTTCACTTGGTTGTTCTACCCTTTCCTGGGAACACTTGCGATGAGTGGTCTTATTATCTAGCCTCTTAACCTTTACATGTTTTGAACAATTCCATCATGATTGGAACCAGTCGCTATCCTTTTATACCACTCATTCCTCCAGTTGGAATCCTCTTTCAGCTCTTTTCATACTCCAAAATTATGAAAATATTATCGAGCACTTGTCTTTTCAAACTCGCAAAAGTAAATGAAAATACGTCTACTCATTATAAATTTAACCCTTTTCCAGATTGAGATAGACTAATGTACGAAAAAGGAATAACTTGGTCACACGTGGATAAGAGGTTCTCTTGAATATTGTTTTCTACCTTTTCAGATTCAAGAGACTATCTACGAAAAGGGACCTCTAAACTTTCCTTTTTTCCTCTTTTTCAAACTCTCTAAACATGAAAAATATGTCGATTTACCCCTCCATTGGACTTGTAAAACTGAAATGATGAAGGACTTGTCACCATGACGGGACCGAGCTACTCCTTCCTAGGGCTTGTTAAAAATTCTAGGATGGATTCATCCAAAGGATGAACTTATATGACCAACATATGGTATCCTCTTTAAGCTTGAGATAAAAATAATTAGGTACTCACTAGAAATAGTGGGGAAAAATGGAAGTAAATATATATCCTATATTTTTTATAATGGCAACATGTCTCTCTTGAGCATGACACTTATCTATATCTCATGTCGAGTTTGGGTTATCCTCACTTCGTCACTTTCCTTACTGGGTTTGGGAAATTCATTTTCCTCTCATCCAATTATATCTTATTGTTATCATGACCTTTTATTCTATGTTGAGTCAAATGCTGCCAAAGTCCAAAGTCATGTTGCCGATATGTTCAATAGAAGTCCCATCTGCACTTAAAATCACTTATACCCTTTTTTCCTTTTCTGCAACAATCCTGAATCACTCTTACCAACTCCATGGAATCATCCAAAATGTTTATGAGTGAATGCACATGAAATGCAGATGTGTTATTGAACCAATTTATGATGATTTTGGAATCCCCGAAAATCTGTAATTGTCTACATTCATGTGCCAAGGAAAAATGAAATAGATGTCTGAGCGAGATATGTTCAACAAAATTATTAGTACCAACACCCAGCCCCATACGGATACGAAAAAAATGGTTGTCCGATAGGTGCAATAAAATCCCCCCCCACCCCACCCCCACATCCTTGTTCTTGGGCAGATCCATCAAAATAGGCCTAAGGTTGATTATGATTGATGGCTTTGTGTATCACTGTATGGGAAAGTGGAGGTTGGTCATCGTCAGGTACCTCATGAAAAAGCATTGATAATCTGTGTAATTACTAATGGCCACCGAATTTATTTGTTGGTGAAGATGATAAGGTTCCTGCTTAACCAAATAGACCAACAAATAATCAGTGGGAGATTTCAATTTTTTCATATTTGTGGATCGGGCCCACCATTGGTTCCATGCCTCCAAGATATTATGCCTGTCCCAATGTTGTGTGATTTCCAGAGAGGAGAGGACTTGTTACCATATGTGACGAAAAATAGGACAAAGAAGGAATATATGCTCATTCGATTCCTCAGCCTGTTGGCATATGACACACCAAGCCGGGCCATAGTGGGATCGTTTCATTAGGTTAACACCAGTGGGGGTTTTATTCATTATAACATTCCACATAAAAATTTGGGTTCATGGGGGCGCCTTAAGTTTC
The DNA here is from genome assembly GCA_031772625.1 of Pinus tabuliformis. Lineage (NCBI taxonomy): Eukaryota > Viridiplantae > Streptophyta > Pinopsida > Pinales > Pinaceae > Pinus > Pinus tabuliformis. The sequence continues at coordinate 513,059,259 of CM062820.1, forward strand.
CAAAGAAATCTCCACCACCCTTCCAAAGTAGGTAGCTTGTGCGTAGCGTGTATGATGGGATATCCTTCCTTAGGTGTATATACTCCATGAGCTTCATGTGTACAGATGTGCTCGTCTTCATCATTTATTATGCAGACATGTGATTCAATCAATGCAGTGATGTATCCCTCCCACTCATGTAGCCATTGGTCAGGTATACCAAGATAGGCTGTTGATTTCCAAGCCTGCATAAAAATAGTGGAGTTCTCCAAGTCTGTAATGTGTGTAATCGTGGTGATACCCCTATCATTAAGGAAAACAATGAGATCAGGTGGAAGGCGATACATATTACCACAACCACTACATGGGTCTAAGCCAATACGTACTAATGTGCCTGCTTTAATGCGCCAAGTGAGAACGTTCTTGATGGTAGGAAGAGTGTGTAGTACAGCCCGCCAAATAATCAAAATTCCTTGTCTATGCCAAGTAGGGAGCTGTATCCATTCCATAAATGGTAGCGGCCAAATGTATTTATATAATACCACCTCTGTCCACATACTTCAGGAATTAAGTATGAGCCATCCCATTTTGGCAGCCAAAGCATGTGCAAATATTGGAAGGTCTTTTAGGACCCATCCTCCCCATTTCTTGGGCAATGCAATACGACTCCATCTCACCCAGGCAAATGGCTTCCCCTCCTTGTGTCCATTCCAAAGGAATTTACAACAGATTCTTTGGATTCTAGAAAGTATGCCTTGTGGAATCCATGCCAAGGACATCCAATAAACCAGTGTAGCTTCCAAAACAGATTTAATAAGTACCAATCTCCCTGCTCTGGATAAGAATCTGTGATTCCAATTTAGAAGTCTTTTTTCCACCTTGGCCACTAGCCATATCCTGTCCGCTATTTTATACCCATGAGATTTGATACAAAACCCTAGGTATTTAAGTTCATCTTCCAATAGGTGACTTTGAAATGGAAACTTATGATATGCATATCAAGTTTCCTAAGGAGAGAAAGTAGAGAATATGATGGATGACTTTAGCCTGTTAATTTCCATCCTAGTGGCAGCACTGAAAAGTAGCATGAGATCATAGAATGTAGAGAAGTCCCAAATGCCACCATTTAGGAAGATAAGCACATCATCTATGAATAGGAGATGAGAAATTGTACACTGGCATTTGATCTTGAGTCCATGTATGCACCCTTCTCTTCTTTCATGCAGAATCAATTTGCTTAGACCTTCCATGATGAGCAGAAATAGAAAAGGTGAAAGTGGGCATCCTTGTCTAAGACCCCTCTCATCATGGAAGAAATTGGAGGTAGAACCATTGATAAGAATGCTGAAAGAGACAAAGGAAATGTAGCACATGATCCATTGGATGAAAGAGAGTAGGAAACCTAAATTTGTGAGGAGCATTCTAAGATAAAGCCATATTACCTGATCAAATGCCTTGGAGAGATCAATTTTGAGAATGGATCCTTTTAAATGCTTCAACTTAATGGAGTGAAGAACTTCCTGAGCAGTACCAATAGCTTCATGAATTTGTCGGTTGTGCAGGAAGGAAAATTTCTCAGAAGCGATATGTACAGAGAGGATAAGTTTGATACGATTGGCAATGATTTTGGAAATAATCTTGTATAGAAAATTGCATAGAGAAATGGGTCAGAAATCATTGAAAGATTGAGGAGAGTCTACCTTGGGAATGAGAGAAATGAAGGTGGAATTGATAGCCTCATACATGTAGCCCAAGGTTCTGCATTCCTCCACCACCTTAAGAAGGTCCAGTCCAATAATCTCAAAAAAGGAAAGATAGAATTCAACCATCCATCCATCTGGTCCAAGACTTTTATCCTTTTTGAACCATTTAAGAGTACTTTCCAGTTCCCCCATAGTCACTGGCTTAGTGAGGTCTTCTAATGCATCATGGTCAACGAAATGAGGGAAAAGTCTAGAAATGTGGATAATTTCGGTAAGAGAGGCCCCAAGTGGCGCCCTGAAAAGTTGGTGAAAGTGAGAGGTTCCCAGATGAGCCAGTTGATGAAAGGTGTGAGAAAATTGTCCCTTTTCAGTAGGCATCTTCCATATAGTATTACAAGCCCATCTCCCTTTTGTGATATTATGGAAGAATTTAGTATTGTCATCCCCAGCCTTCAGTCAGATGGCTCTGCTCCTAAGTCTCTAGATCTCCTCTCATTCCTTAAGTATTTCATAACTCTGAGCCTATAAATCAGTGAGAGTATTTTTAGCTTCTTCAAATGAGAAACCCCGACCCTTCTCATCCAATAGTTCATCCAGCTTATCCTCAATAAAGCAAAGTTTCTGATCATCCCAGATGCACTTGGATTTTTCCCATTTTATGGATAGGCTCTTAAGTTCAATAATATTACAACAAAAACCTTATTCCATAGTCTGCTCGTGAGTGGGAGGGTGTGCTCGCCAATAGTCAGTGAACAATTTATTATAATCGAGATCAATCAGCCAATTTGAGTTGAATTTAAATGGTGCTATGGGTTTTTGAAAAGGTCCTACCAATTCCAAGTAGATAGGGGAATGGTCAGAGATACCCCCAGATCCTACCCATTGTCGGTAATTGGAAAGGGTGCCTAGCAGGTGTTCCTTAATGAGGAAGCAATCCAATATTCGGCCCAAAGCTGCTTCTCCTATTCTTCTATTACGCCAGGTTGGTTGCTTCTTATTCATGGGGATATCAATCATATGGTGTTGCTCCACAAGTTGTTCCATAAAATCAGATAGGGGATCCAACTATGCATTATGTCCCCAAGATTCCACATGACCAATTATGAAGTTGAGATCCCCTCCCATAATTAGATTGTTGGAATTTGTCAGGGAAATATGCATTAAGCAATTCCAAAAATCGACCCTGTTGAGATAGGGTGCATATACATTGATGATTTGGAAGTCCCTACCCATCTTCGAAGAGGAAATATCCATGCCTATAAATCCAAAACCTTCCTAGGTTGAGATGAGGTTGATAGAGTAGGGATTGATATCAAGTGAAATTCCCCTAGAACAACCATTGACATCCAGTGCATGAAAACACCAACCTGGCTTCATAGAGAGCAGAACCGGGATGACCTGCTCAGCCTTCCCTAGGGTTTCTTATAAAAAGATGATGTCAGTCAACTCTGAATCTAGAAGTCTTTTGAGGGCTAATTTTTTTGCGGGGTTAGCCAACCCTCTGTAGTTGAAATACATCCACTTCATGGTTGAGACCGAGAGAGGGTGTTCTTTGCTCTAAGAACCCTATCAAGAGTGGATTTTCTACCCAAGGCCACATATGTCCCAGCTAGGATAATATCTTTTGAGATTAATGATGGATGTCCCCGAGGGATCTTGGTGGATTTAGGAGGGGATATAAGGCCAATCCCACACGGCCCAAGTGGGAGATACACCCAGGAGCGGAGATTATATGGATGAGATAGTTGAGATGAAGTGGAGGGTTCTGGAGAAGAGGTGATGGATAGACCAGTTACAGAAGGTGGGGTAGTTGAAAAAGTAGTGTTAGGTAGGTCCAAGGGACAAGTGAGGGGAGATGTAGACATGAAAGAAATGGGTGCAAATTCAACATGTAATTTCTATGCAGTGCAAGATAAAGAAACATAGGGGCAGAGAGGAGGAAGAGTACCCGAGGAGGGAGCGGCTGTAGCAGCTGCTCGAGATCTTGTCATGGGCGGAGAGGGAAGCTAAGAGATAGTAAAGGTCAGCTGAGAAATTCCATCATTCGTGCCTGCGATCGGGTAATGCGAGGAGTTTGATCGCTCACTGGAGATGCCTCAGGTCTCGGAACATATGTGCCTTTGGAAGGGGATGATGCCGAAGTTACCAAAGGGCATTCTTTGAAAAGATGTCCAACCTTATGACGCTTTCTGCACTTGAAAGGAACCCCTTCATAATCAAGAATTTGTATAAGGATGAAATGTCTCCATTGAAGTGTAATCTTCTCTTCCAGACATTCCCTGATATCGAGGTGAACTAGGATATGAGCTAATGATTTATTGCCTGAAGTGGTGTAGGACTTATCATGGTCCAAGTAAGTGCCTAGGGCATTACCAATGCGAGTAAAAATATCTTCCGACTAGAAGTGCAATGGAAGCCCAGGTAGGTGAACCCAAATCGGTCCAGCACCTAATTTTTCTTGCTCTGGTTCGAATAGATGGCTCCATCTCTTAAGTAGAACTGGGGCCAATTTGATGTGCCAATAATGAGACAGAATCCATTCGGTGTACTCCTCCCTGTGAAAATTGAGAGTGAACCATTCTCATGCCAGAGTGGTGATAGTTCCCCAAATATCCATAATCCAGAGCCGTAGACGTGCAACAAAATATGTTCTACCCCTAAAACGACCCATCAGTACCCTGTTTGTTGTGTCCACCACTTCACCCATATTGACACCTTCCCAAAACAAAGGGAAAGGTCCTTGCGAGATGCCTTGACACACTTGTTCTTCTTTGCATTGCTGGATTGGGGAGCCGTCAGATGGTCCTGAAAGGGATCCCGTGAACGGTGTATGTCCGCCTGTGAGATGAGAGTACTAGTCCAAGGATTGACAGCTGGAATGTCAAAGCAGCCGAAAGGGATAGATGACTGCCCCAAGTCAGATGTAGGGTTAGGTAGGGTGGATGAGATTGGAGTATGGGTGGGTAATGCACCAGCATGTATAAACCCTAACGAAGAGGGAGGGATGGATGAGGAGGGTTGACGGGTGGTATCAGGTGAAGGGAGGTCAAAATATGGGAAAGGGGTTATGCAGGAGACCAAAAGGTTGAGAGCGACAAGTGAAAGAGGTGGGTAGTCGAGACTCAGTGAGGTAATGGAAAGAGTAGTGAAAGGTTGGTAGGGCACGAAGGGGTCAGGATCCGCAAGGACAGACGGCAATCCCATCCATGGCAGTGGAGGTGCACATGGTGGTCCAGAGTCCGACACTTTCGGGGCTGCATGAGGGTGTGACCAAATAGGCTCGTAGGGATTCGAGTCAACCGAATAATTGAAAGCATCAATCTCCATTCTAACAAACTGCAGACATAAATAGGATCAAGGGTAACAGATCGGAGATGAGGTTGGCAGCAATCCATAAACCGTCACGGTGATAGTGCCACGCTACAAGTTGAAGGCGAGTGCTACAACAGTGACTACAGTGCAAAACCATAACCCTAACCCAATCCTTGCCAAGCTTCAGAGCGGAACTCCATTTTCTCTCTTCGTATCACCAAGATTATATTTATAATAATTAACATCATAATGGAGAAAGTTATGTAAAATTTAAAACTTCAAAACTTTATAAAACAAACACCCTGAACAAATTTCTAGAAAAAAAAATTATATATATCTACATTATTATAATCATCATCATCATCATTTTCATTCTCATTTTCATTTTTATTTTCATTTTCATTTTCATTTTCATTATTATAAATACTCTTAATTGTTTCTCCAGGCTGATTCCTACACACTGAAAAACATCCCTTTCATCCCATCCACATAATTTCATTATGTTCTCACTGCCTTTTTTATAAGTAAAAGATAATAATAAAAAGCTAAAAAGGAATACATCGAATCGAGGTAATGTCTATTCTTCCCACTCCTTTTTTTTTAAATATCCCAAAGATAATAATGATAAGATGCTAAAAAGTAAAATGTGATGTAATTTAATTATTGCTTTAAAAAATATTTTTGCACATCTCTTAAGGATGCTTTTTGTTAGATTTATTTATTTATTTATGGTTGATGTACTTAGAATAATAACTATTTAATAGAGGAGCTATCTCCATGTCTCCTTTTCTCAAGGACTGTATTTTGGTTGAGTTTTATCTTTTCTCTCTCCTCGTGGATCTAATTAATTTCCATTATACGTTATAATGGATATATGTGAGCTCAAAGTTTTAGAAACATATATGTAAACTGCTTCATGATATGGTTGGCAAGTGTCAGAACTAATTTTTCGTTGGTTAACTTTTTGAAATTATTTGAAATTAACTTTGGTAATAAAATATTTGAAATTATAATATTTTCATACATAATTTAAAAAATTAATATTTTAATTATTAAAATATAAATAATAAAATGGTTTTCAGGTAAAAAGCTTATTTAATTTCAATCAATATATTATTATTATTATATTATTTCAATCAGTATCTTATTATTGTATAGTATTACTTATTTAATTTTGATTTTAATTTGGTATTAATTTGTCTTTAATCAAAAAATTATTGTTGAATTGAGGCTTCTGTGATTTATAGCTGGGTTATGAGAGGAGTCTTAAGTGATTCTGACAATGAATCACACTCGTGAGTTCAAAACAAGTCGACAAATCAAATATGATGTGATTTTCGTGGAAGACTCCTCTCACAAAAAAATATTCTTATTCATAATTTAATGTTGGGAATCCAATTTTTGTTATTTTATTATTATTATTTAATTTTATTTATTTGTAATGTGATTGGTTGACGTTTTATTATGGGTTCTTCACTAATTTCCATTTCTATTAATTACTAATTTTTGTTTTTAATTTTATTTCCTTTTTTTTAACCTTTTTATTTTTTATTTTTTTTCATTTTTTCTATTATTCCATTTTCATGAATTATATATATATATATTTTTTTCTATATTTTCAATTTAAGATGTCTTATTTTATATATATATATATATATATATATATATATATATTAAAGTCTATATATGTTAATATAAACAATATTAACTAATCATATTTCTTAATTTTTGGTAATGGCATTCAACAATGCATTGTTTTATTTTTGTGATAAAAAATTTATGTCTTTATTGTTTTTTAGTTTAATTAAACTATATTTAAGCTAAGTTAAGTAGCCAGGTACTAGCTACTTTGTAGCCCTTGTTATATTTGCCTCGGATTTTCTTTGAATGCATATTAGTTTGTCTTTGACCACAAAAATTTGCGGCTTATCTATATTTTGATATTGGAAATTCATTTTTTGTTATTTTTAATTTTTATTTAAATTTATTTATTTGTAAAGTGATATTTCTATTATTTATTAAATTTTGGTAATGGCATTCAACAATACTATGTAAACCTTATTTTATTTTTTTCACCGATAAAATTTTGAAATGTTCACCAGTAAATTATACAACATTATCATTGTCATTTCAAAATAATTAAATATTTAATCATTTTTATAATTAATTTAAAAATTAAAATTGTACCTTATATGTATATATAGATGTGGTTCATGGTCCCGCAATCAAATGGTAAAGCAAACCCTTTGCGACTATGTTTTTCTTATTTTTATTATTAGTGCACTTATTTTATTTTATTAAAAAAACACACACACAAATAATTGACCAAGTGATATATTTTTGGAATAAATGGACAAAACTTTCCATTATCATGAATATATTAATATTTACAAGAATTTGTATCTCTTTCATTATATATATATATGACAAGATATTGTTTTTAAAGGCAAGAGGTTGTTGGTACCGGTCCATCATAAAATTATACTCACTTTTAGTGTTTTTCTAATGCTAGAAGCTATTACAAGAATAGTCATCAAAACAACAAAGCTCATCATGTCACTAGCAAAAATTTGAACATAAATAAGGAGAACAATAATCATTTTAATTAACCACTTGAGATAACCCTATATAATATATATATAATAAACACAATACTTGATAAAACACTTAAAAAATAATGTTAGATATGATAAATAATATGAAAGATTTGATAAATAAATTTTATAGAATTCTATAAAAATATTTGAAAATTAAAAATTCACTTATATTTTTAAAATGTGATTATGAATTCTCCTTAAAATTATCAACTTTCCATTTAATTGACATGCCACATTTAAATTTAATGTAAATTTTTTTTTTAATAAAATAAATTAATAAAAAAAGGATGATACAAACCACTAAAATTGATAATCAATAGAAAGTGAAGTCAATCATAAGATCATTAATATTTATGTCATAAGATGTTTCTATGAGAAGAACTTACCCTTCCGCACCTTTCGATTAATTGTTAGACGATTGAAGGAATTTTGATGGTTAGATCCTACCATCGATAACTACTTGAACTGTCAACTACCTGAACCCCGTGAGCTAGAAAAACCCATGGAGCCCGCCCATTTCCTCGACACTTACCCTTTCTGAGAAGAGGTGACACAACGTTGTGCAGGGTGGAATGTCAACAACATCAGATAGCCATGGGCGAGTGCAAAGAGAAAAGAGTTGCAGGTACCAATGGCATGAAGAAAGTAAGTTATATAAGCACATACAAAGATGGTTACAGAAGCACGATGAACAAAGCGGCTCCATTTTTATCAGTAAGATGTCAACTATTTTGACTCTCTAGAAACTACTCAAAAAAAGTCGTATACATGAAATTAGAACAGAATGGCGGAAAAAAGAGGGCCTTCCTTTCAAGCATAATCAGAGACAGTTACAGAAGCATGATGAATGAAGCGGATCCACTGCAAATTCACACCTGATACAGAGATCTCGATCCAATCCAATTTAGTATAAATCGACTTAAATTCCAACATTGGTCAATCAGTTTCAGGTTCGATTCGCACGGGCCATTGTTAAACCCAACCCACCAAATATGTAATCGAGAAGAAGAAGAAGAAATGGTGGGGTCAGACAAGGATGAGTCGAATGCCTTGTGTGTTTACATAAGAAAAAAGGGATTTGAAGGCCACCTGTTCTCAGAAATAATTATTTTGTTTCTCTCCAAACACTACTCGCTTCACAAGGTATTTCTACGATAGACATGCAAATATCATTCGAGATACCTTCTGGTATTTTCTCTGTACACATGTCGCCAGAGAGCTCCTGCACCTCTTACCCAAGTTATCTCTACAGGTAATTATTCTCAATTGGAACTTTAAATAATTGTATTCCCTATTTATTAGGTTTAGTTTGTATTAGTCTTATTGTATATGTTTAGATAATTTTTTGCTAAATTTGAATGAGAAAACTTTCATTTGTTACTTTCTAAATGAATTTTTTCCCTGGGTTTAAGGCATCCCTGTTGAGACGAGGCCCATATTTCACTGATAGAGCTCATGAAATGGTATGTTGAGGGCCTAGATCCCTTGTATGCAGAAGCAGTTCAGGGAAAACAACCTGATCTTGTCACTGGTAAAATGAAAATAGCTAATCCTCAAAGTAGTAAGCTTGTGTGGGAAACATGCTTGCATGACTTTAAAGTACTTGGATCACGTGGGTTGAGGAGTGGAGCTCGAACCTCTTCAAACTTTTTTGTATGATGGTTGAAGATATCCACTTTGCATGGAATTCAATCTGGTATTCAAAAGATGTATAACACTTTAAATCTATCAATGTAGCTTAAAGCAACAATACTTTCTCTGTATGCATTTTTGTCAATAAAGAGTGCAAAATGCAATCAATATATGACCAATTTTGGGAAAGAAACTAATGCAACATGGAAGATGTTAGGCCTAAACACTGACTTTGTTCATTGTTATCATAGCTACTAGTCATAAAAATATTATTTTTGTTTATTTGATGTTATTAGATAATTTCTCTTTCGCTCTCTATTTTGACATTGGTATGATTAGAAGAAATCTGCAAAGCTAGAAGTAGAAATGCAAAGCTAGAACTAGAAATGCAAAGCTAGAACTAGAAAGCAATCTGATGGGATCCAAACCCCAAAATTGCATGAATAAATGCATGGGATGCACACCTTGTACAACTTCCCTAACAATTCCTCCACATCCTCGAGATCCTGAGTCATGATGGATAATACTATAGCAGCAAGAAGAAAACGGTGTCTCAGTTGCTGGATGGACAACATAATTTCTATAACTTAGCGTGGAAATGTAAGGTAAGTACAGAAACACATTTCAGCCTTGGCCAATAAAAAGTTTAAAATGAATTCACTATATGACCAATTTTGGGAAACAAAAGAATATAACATGGAAGATATTAGTCTCTGAATGTAAGGTAAGTACAGAAACACATTTCAGCCTTGGCCAATAAAAAGTTTAAAATGAATTCACTATATGACCAATTTTGGGAAACAAAAGAATATAACATGGAAGATATTAGTCTCTGAATGTAAGTACAGAAACAAAACATTTCAGCCTTGGTCAATAAAAGTGTAAAATGAATATATATATGACCAATTTTGGGAAACAAAAGAATATAACATGGAAGATATTAGTCGTGAACTCCGAGCTTGATCATTGTTATCATAGTTGCATCCTGGACCTACATTAACCTAGAATTTGTGCATTGTTTGCATGGGAAGGAGAGATTTTTCTTTCTCACATAAGCATCTGGGTAGTTTCCACCATATCATCCACATTGATAATTCTCATAACATGTTCTTTTGTATGTTGGTTGGAGGCTTAGAGACACATATAACATCTCATTATGTATTTTGTAATATTTTATGTTTTGTAATCTTAGATGAGTATGACCAATGATAATGCGCCTTACATTAATTACATTAATATCCTAGTCCTTTAGTCTAGATATATTATATGACTAATGATATTATTTGATGTACATAACATTGTTGCACATGTTTTCACAATTGTGTTGCCATATATGTTGTTGATTGTAATTATTAAATTATCGGTGGGTTATTTCTAAATGAATGATTGCTTGGGCAAGGCATCCCCATTTCCTTTTAATTTCATGGTTTAAAAATATCATGCATACAAAAGGACACAATCAATTGTGTTGTGTGTTATTTTTTAGGTTATAGGAAATCTAAAAGATGATGAAATAAATTCTTACGAATGACAACAGAAGGATTATTTCAAGAGATCAGTAGAAATTGTAGGGCTACATAAAAACAAGAATGAGTTGTAAATAGGTACAAATGTTAGTTCAATAAGTTGATGTCAATATTGTGAGGGCATTGTCAGAAATTTGGTGCACCGTGCAGGTCCTCATTTTGATTCTCATAGGATGATGCCCACTCTATGTTGTTGCTTGGCTTACATTGGGTACCAAAGGGTTTCCTGTGCAGTTATTTCTAAGAACAAAGGCTTTTGAGGGATAAGAGGAAACCCAGAAGAAGACCATCTCATTGCACAATACAGGTAATTCGTTTTTGGAATCTATGAAATATAATCACATGCATAGGCAATCTTAGATTGATGAGTATGAATTTTAGATTTGTAAGATAAAACTTCAGTTGGGTCCTTGCACCTAACAATTGGAATATTTCAAGTGAGTATGTATTCTTCAGGGTGGAATATGCATTCCAAGTTTTTTTCTGGGATAGAATAGATAAACTGGGAACAACCAGTTTAAGAATCAAACAAATCCTAGAGTTTCCCCCACCATAAGTAATTTGTAAGGACAACAAATTTAATTAACCTAATTTATGTTTAAGCTAACTCCCATACAATGCTAGCACAATGCTTTAAAACCTTAAATTTGAAAACTTGAAATTTGAAAATAAAGAGGAAATATCATGACTTTAGATGTGTATATGTTGTATCTCGTATGGATGTGTCAATGAATTTTGAAGACCAATAAAATCTTGTATCTAATATCTAAATTTTTTTTCTTGATGCTACCACATATGGAAGTGGACTTTTCATTCTTGTCACTTGTTTTCATCTACACACGTTAAAACTTCACAGTTGTAAATTTTGTAACACCGATAAACCTTTGGAGTAGATTTTTCAAAATACTAATCCTAAGATTTGCTTCTAAACCTGATATTATATCTGCATTCCCAAACTGTTTTTGGCAATTGATGCCATGTATTAATTCCTCATTGTCGCATATATAGAAATGGCAATAAGTTGGTATCAATATACTCATCCCACTTATCACATGATCTAGTGGATGATAAAAAAGGTAAATTGTTGAACTTGCACAGAATAGAACCCCAATCCCAACTGCAGAGGCCTCATCACACTACACATAGTAGAAACCTAGTGCCTTGTTCAAAATCTTTTGTCAACCTCCAATCATCCCACCTAGTTGCGATGTATGGTGTACAACACCATACCTCAATGTCAAGTGCAGAATACACTCGTGGACCAATTTTTCTCCTATTCTTCAATGTTGGCATTGGTAAATATAATCATGGCAACAATAATCCACTAATGTATGCATTGGAAAATTATTAAAAGGAACCAAATACTCACATGAAATGTGAAGCATCTTGCCTCACATTTCAATCGTAAGTCTCACTAGATAAAAAGGATGAGAAAAAAAGTTTGTGATGGTTATAGAGAAAGCATGGTTAAGTGATTATGCCGGAACACTTCCACCAAACAAAGTAATGTAAAGAATTCTTAGGTCATTGGGATAACCAATGTTGAATAGAGGGATTTTAGCCATTGTCAATTCTCCTCACTAGTATGATGCATTTTTACACAACCTACTCTGAGTAGACATCCAAGTCATGGAGAGAACCTGGAAACTTGTTGCATTTGATCCCTGATTCAAAATCAGAATCAAACCAATCTAGAATGTGGGAACCTAATAAGCTCGGAGTGTACATTTGAGATCTAGGTCTCACCAGGCATGCATTCATCTGACACATAAGAAAAGGAATTTGTGTGTGATTCGAACACTTTTCCGGGAGTTTCCCCCTCCATAAGTAATTTGAAAGGACAAAAATTTTAATTAACCTAACTAATGTTGAAGACAATTTTTTATTTTGTTGATGTTGCCACATATGAAAGTGAACTTTTCATTCTTGTCACTTGTCTTCATCTACACACGTTAAAACTTCAAAGTTGTAAATTTTTGCAACATCGAAAAACCTTTGGAGCAGATGTTTCAAAATGTTGATCCCATGCTTTGCTTCTAAACCTGATAATATATCTGCATTCCCAAACTATTTTTGGCAATGGTTTCCATGTATTTGTTCCTCATTGTCGCATATACAGAAATGGCAATAATTTGGTATCAATCTACCCATCCCACTTATCATAAATCTTTAGATTTTGGCCATTGTTTTTTGGTTGAATGAGTTGTGGATGCTGGGACAAATGATCTGACATTTTCGATATTTTTCTTTGGTATCAATCTACCCATCCCACTTATCATAAATCTTTAGATTTTGGCCATTGTTTTTTGGTTGAATGAGTTGTGGATGCTGGGACAAATGATCTGACATTTTCGATATTTTTCAGTGTTTTGTTGATATTTCTTTGTAACTTATTGAAACAATTTCAACTCATATTTGTTTGTATTGTCTATTCGAAATAAACTGATTTCCTGCTTAGATTCTAAGATAAAATTAGTGTGATATTTCAAGAAACTAAGTTTATTGCTTCATCTTATACAATCTTTCGAGATGTCATCATGATGAAATTGTTAAGATCTTATTGGATTTTCCTTTTATGTAGCCATTTTGATGATATGTTTTGAATCAATATAGCATGTTTCATATCTAGTCCTTGTTTTTATTATAAAGAATGCAACCTCAATTACAATTTTATTATTTTGCAGCATATTATTGCCAAATTTATATATGAGGGATGTTTCAAAATCTGATAGAAACTAAAATATGATATTATTGGTCTTCATGTAGAGCCCTAAGAAGGTAAAATTGGTGGCGGTAATACTAGTAATCATAAGATATCATGTTATTGCATTTCCTTAAATCATCATATGATGATCTCCAAAATTGTTAATTTGAAAATCATACATTAACTTAGGTTATCCTCAATAGGGAAAAACCCATTTGCATTTGTGTGCCTGTTACAATTACTCCACTAAATAAAAATACCAATGCTAATCAGTAACTGTAAGTAAAGAAAGAATTAAAACATCCACATCAAATTGATAATAAATACAAATATAACAACATAGAAAAAATTAAGAAACCCTTACATCACACTTTGGCTCTTGTGCTTGGAATGAAGAATTTTCTCCCCGACATCACAAACAAACCCCTGGTGCAAGTCCCCGGAAAAGTCACAAATTTCTCATATGGTTGTTTATTTGTTTTAACATACCTCAATTTAAACTATAATCTATAGATGGTTATTTGATCTATCAAGCATGCATTCACATAGAGGTCGGTTATAATCCTAAAATCACATTGATTATTACACATAGGAGTCATCGCACAAAGTTATTTCTGAGTGGAGGTCCGAGAAATTTCCAACCTGGCAAGTATTCTCTATAAATTTTATCATTTGGATAAGTACGCATCTATTAGAATCAACCATCATATAGGTATCCAAACCATTAGTGTGAATTATTATTTATTTCCCACAGTTTGAAATATACCAAGCTACATGTGAATATTGGATCCTCTCCTTTATGTTTCTAGTACTTATTGAAGTAAAATAGAGGAATGAATTCTCTGTGATTTAGATGCAGGTACTATTGGAAATGGAAGAATCCAATAGTTATTGAAGTAAAATAGAGGAATGAATTCTCTGTGATTCTTCCATTTCCATTTAAAATAAATTTTAGACGCTTTGACACAACTTGTTTTTTCAATTTTTAAGAGTCTAGAAAAGACAAAATATGACTCTAGTCGCCTTCGATTTTTAATGAGCCTGAAGTGAAAAGTGCTCAGATGGACCTTTTCCGTTAAGGAGTCTGAAAAGGAACGAAAGGGGCTGCTCTGGAAATCTAGGCAGAGGGATTACCAAACCAATCGCAAAACTACATAATACTTTTTACGGTATGGCAGTCAATCTTCCCGAATGCTGTGTTCAGTGCATTGCGATCGATAGGGCGGCAGACACGGCTTCCTATGGATAAAGGATCAAGCCTATTGTGGTCTCCAAAATATACTCGATGGTACGTGGGAGCACAAGTCCGTACTGGCACTTATCGTCTCAAAGTGGAGGAATCACCCAACCATCAACGAGAACAACAGTTACCAGGCTTTATGATGTCGGAATACGTCTCTAGCCTAGACTTCTAGATGTTGTGCGTTACGTTCCAAAGCATTGTTAGATTCATTAAATTTATTTTATAGTTGATCTTGCTTAAGAAATTTGCCTTTCAGGTTCACCGCGAGATTTAGATGTACAATTCCTAAAATGAAATCTAAGATGATAAATAGTCTTTTATCTTCTTTGTGCAATGAAAATCCTAGATACTAAGGAAAGAGAGACAATATTCTTTCACAAAGAGCAAAGAGCACACATTAAATGCACTGTCCTAAATCAAACCAATCAAACAGTCTAAATGCAAATGCACATGCATGTATTTGTTTTCGGCTTTCTTAGTATGTGAATGATAAAAAGAAAGCTAATGCGCAAATCTGAATTACTTTTCAAGCGACAATTACTAACAAGTTTCTTTTCAAAATAAAAAATGAAGACAATCACAACACTTTACGATTCAGAAATGAATACTTGCTTTCGACACTAGAAAAACTACAAATTCAGACCAAATACAATAGTAACAGGGTAATCGACTATCAAGAGCAACCAAACTCTCTCCTATGACTGAAAACGACACTTGCGACACTTTCAAATCAAGAAACGACAGTACAATTACGTTACTTTTTGCAAAGGAGAACTGAAAATGACTCAACAAATACACAAAAACATTTACAGTTCTTTTGCACAATGGAGGCGGAATATTAGCAAGGAAAGGGGTTTCAAACAGAGATATACTGATTACAAACAGCAAAACTCATGAATAGAACTGAAAAGAATGAACACAGAAACCAAAACTGAGGAACAATGCTTAGTCTCATCAGCGCACCTGTAACACAGTGAACTTGAAATGCAGCGCACCTACTACACTCGGGAAGTGCACTGAATTTCAAATTCACAGAACAGAGCCTGCGCTGGGCCAGAGATGAGGCTTTGCTTGGGTTCCGGGTCACAGTTTGCAGTTCAGTTCAGGGGTTTTGGCTGAGCAAATGGTAATCAGTAAATCAACAATTAGGGGTAGATCTAAGGAGGTTACTGGAGCTACCACAGGGGCAATTAGAGAGTTTGTAAATCAGTTGTTTAATTCATAAACAAATCCTGGAGATTGACTGAAGCGACATTTATCTACTTTGAATTTGCATAGAAAATGCAGTTTGAAAGCTACCTGGCTCGACTTCAGGCTCCGTCTGTAAGTTTATAAAATAAACAACGAGGAAGATAAACAGACAACCTAGTCGCTCCCTAGTATGGTCGCCATTTTGTTACAAGGAAAAGTGTCTACACAGAACTGCTTATCCCACTAAGGTGTGGTAGCTACCTTAGAAACAAACAAAGTAAAGCTACTTTCATTTTTCCTTTATGAAATATAGATGAGAGAAGAACAAAGGAGACCAACCTCTGTCTTGCGCTTATCTCCTAGTTCGATTCCTCCCTCTCCTGATAGTCCTTCGTTACTTGCTTCCTTGTACGCCCAGCTTCACAGAGTACCTGTAGGATCAAAGTAGCATAACACTATACAAGAACATGGATCTATAATCATAAACAATCTAGGATCAGATGTAAATTGACCATACAAATGCATAAAACATAAATGACACAAGAGTATGGAGGAAAACTTGAATAGCTTTTATTGATAATAAAGAAAGAGCCAAGGGAGTTACAACCAGTTGTTTTGACCCAGCATCATCCTCTCAGCAAGTAAGCCCTTCTTCACCTCATACAAAGCTTAGATCACCCAACACTATGATGTTGTCTCAAGAAACCAACAACAATTCCTTACAAGATGCAAAATTCCAGCCTCTGGATCTCTGGGATGAGGGATCCATATATAGATATCTGTAAGGGAGATGAGTTAGCTTGTGATTTGATTAGTGTCTTCCCTCTGATAGTTCTTGCTTCCACTTGGAGATTGATGATCTCTTACTCATCCTTGGTCGAATTCAAAGAGGCAAGTGTCACAGGAGAAGTTTCTGGAAAATTCCATGCCTCTCCACCTCGCGGATTGACACTGCCATTTGTCACTTCTCGCCCATCACACCCCATAGAAGGGATTTTTGAAATGAAACGCACCCACAGAGTGTATTTAGATGAGATGCAACGCACTTTGCCTATGGAGCAGCTGAAATGATCCTGTTTTGACCAGTTCTGAGCAGTTTTTCATGGAGAACTTCTGGGAGAAGCTGTAATCAGTTTGCCTTGTTTCTTTAGGGGTTAGAACAACAATTTTAGGGACTTAGGAGCCCTTGGTTTATGGACATTTTATGCTTGGAGTTGCAGTGCCCAAAAATGTCTATAACACATGGAAACATTGGGCAGAGAGAACTTAAAAAGGCCATTTAATTACATTGATAAATTTCCACTTATAGTGCCAGATATATTTTTTATGTTTATGATTCTCATCATGATTCATACATGAAGTGAATGAATGTCAATTATCACTAGAAAATCAACAATAGTGTGCATGTCTTATTGATTATTAATGTTCTTAGACTGGGTAGGATTGGTCATGTCCAATGAAGAAGCTTCTCATATGCTTTTAGATATTTATGTATTCCCATTGTTAGCAGAAATAAAGCAAAAGGTTGAAGATTAATTCGAGTTAGCCAACTTGCAATTGTCTTAAGTTGTATCTAATATTGTGTGGAAGTCCACTTATACAACAGACAACACCTTATCCATAGAACTATATTATGGATGATTCAGATGGTGTTGTTATTATTGGACATACTTATGTAGCTGAGATTGACTTGTAAAGATGGGCAAGCTTGTGATTTTCTCCTTGCAAACACTTAATAGAAATTTCATTATTCAATCATTAAAGATCGTTATGAGTTTTGATTTGATATTACACTCAATAACAGTTTCATTATTCAATCATTAAAACTTGCCACAAAATATATATTAATATTATCATTCAAATTTAAAATATATCATGTATAGTGAAATGATGAAACATTCAATAAAATAATATATTAATTCTACAGATGGTAATTTTAGTAATGAACCCATCTTGCAATTATAATCCATGATATAGCTCAATTCTATAAAATTTAAATTTCAAATTTTTTCTCACAGAAACGTTGATAAATATATAAAATTGAATAAAATTTTGACTTCCATATTTTATGTTACTCTTTCCTATGCTCCTACCTTATGGCATTCCCATTGCAACATGTGGTGAGATTGCTAGTTATTATCGCAATGAGAATCAATACACAGGAAGATTAACGTTTTTTGAATTGAAGACATCATTACCTTATCTTTTTACTTATATTTATAATTTTATTTTCTTTGTTTTAACAAAGATAAATAGATAACTTGTCAAGAAGCCTGCAAGTCAAATATACCATAACTTATGACTTACCAAGAGGTGAGATGTCTTGTCAAATATACCAGAACTTATGACTTAAGAAGAGGTGAGATGTCTCTCGATCCTTACATAGGTGAATCTATTCCAAGGATCGTCTACTCTTTGAGCCTTATCACAACAAGTCAAACATGAGTCTTATCAAAAATGTCCCTTGAAATTGAACCGTAGTGAATGAGAGAACAAACCATACTCCCAATCACTCAAACTACTAATATAAGACTATATACATGTATAAATTTAATCTCTTCCACTTTTTCACTTCTATAATACATCCCAATCTTTTAAATTTGGCCTAAAATTTTGGAATTGAAATTTGCTTCTTTATTTTCAACTTTAATGATATATCTTAAAACCTTTAAATCATACCTTTTTCCCAATAGTATATGAGATGAGATATATTTCTTCCCTTTATCATGTATTTATATAGAGTTCATAATTGATATTATTTAGTTAACATAGGTGAATATTTATTTATTTATTTATTTGGTAAGCTTTGTAGGAATACATATTCATCATGTCCAACTTCTCACCCCAATTTGGGGGGATAGCACAAGATTTGAAGCCAAAACTTCCGGTTCAGAAAGACTTAATTTCCACATCCATTGCTAATTGAGCTACCCCAAGTGGACATTAATATAGGTGAATATAACATAAAATAATAAAAATAAATTTAATATTTTAGAATTATTTTTTATTATGATTTTACATTTAAACATTGGGAAAACCTATCATAACTTGGTTTGTCAAATCCGTAGTGGGGAAATCCATTGCTAGTTGCAATTCGTGAATACAAGCTAACTCATAATTGTTATTGAAGGAAAACCATGACACCTAGAATAACTTGATAGTGGATCATAAGTGGGTAGGATTTAACTCCTACTAGATGCCTCTGGGTTTTGGTCATTCACCAATATCCTTATGTCTGAGGAAGACAAGCTCTTGGCCAAACAAAAGCAATTTTAGGGCATACTCTAGGCCTAGTGTTTATTATGATATCAAATGTGATATATATATAATTTGTGTTATGGAATATTTTGATTATCATGATAAGAGTGTTTTACGTTTCTTATAGTGATATTATGTTATTGTAATGTTATGCATTTTACGTTACATAGTTCAATGTTATATTACATACGATGATATGTGATTGATAGCATGTTGTTTCAATCTACCCATGTTAATGATATGTTACTGATAACAACATGTGGTTTTATTCTACTCATGTCAATATTATGTTGTTGATAATGCTATGTAGTTGTTAGTGCATGTGACTTTATGCTAGTTACATTTTGGAAAAAATGTGGCAAGGGATCTATGTTAATATTAATTAATGTTTTGGTTTCATGATGTGAAGTGTATTTGGACAATAAATCAACTCCAAGGCTGACGTCGACTTAAAATTGGTTGTGCCAATTAAGTCGGCTAAAAAAATGCCACAATACCCATCTCTTGGTCAAAGGCGCTTAATCAACCCAATTTAGGGAGATAAATCCTTTTATAAATCCTAATTAAATTAAGTGGGAGTAGCCTCACGGGTAGTACAAGACCCCTAGATTCAAGATCCTATTCACATAAACTCCGAAGCCAAAACTTTATAATAATCACCGGAGCCAAAACTGTATATACATATACATTGCGCAGACCCAAAAATTTGGGTAAGAACCACTGTAGCCTTTATTTTATATATAACAAGCATGACCATTCCTCCTCAATCCATTTTCTTTAACTGAATCTCCTTTTTCATTATCTTGACGTTCCTCCTTTGTAATGATTTAGCTCCTCACAACCAATAATTGTAAACTGGTTCTCAGATCTCGGTCACCAGTATTTCTTATTGTGCACACTTCTTTAAATAATCAAGATGAAAGTCTTTTGGGACACATCAATTTTTATACTATATGCATTTGGCCCCACTTTTATATGATCTCCTCATGTTTCATTGGATGCTCATTCCCTGCCTTTGCACGTAATCCTAGTTCTATATCATCCTAGCTGTTACTTTGGCATGCTCTTAGTTTCCTCCCAGAATTTTCTTCAAGGATGATGTAAATAGGTGTTTGGACCCCAAATCCACTTGTCTTTCTCTTATTTTCACGCTTTTTCATTCGAATTGGCCCACACACAACATCTGCTTAGTCCTTTTCCAATTGTGCACATTCCTTTTCCTTTGGGATGATGTCAACAATATTCATGGCACACTCATGCTCCATGCAATCCTAACCCCTTTATGATTGTTTAGATTCCTTTATACAACATTCTGGTGTCCACTCATACTATTTTCTCCCTTATGCACTCCTCTCTCAACCTTCCGATATGGAACCTCTATCCTAACACTCTCAAATTATGGATTCTTATAACAAAACTTTGATTATGTCTCTCGGCGTTTGTCAATTAACAAACTTTTGTTGAAGGCTAAGTCTTTTGCTCCTTCTCGCTTTTTCTCTCTATTTGGCCCTTTATGCTCTAACCTCGTCCTTTTCTATCTGCTATCTCTGACACAAAATTCAACTCTAATCCTCATACTCTTCTTCTCTCTCCTTCTCAACTATTGGATTCTTCCATTTCCAATAGTCAATAAAGAGTGCAAAATGCAATCAATATATGACCAATTTTGGGAAGGAAACTAATGCAACATGGAAGATGTTAGGCCTAAACACTGACTTTGTTCATTGTTATCATAGCTACTAGACATAAAAATATTATTTTTGTTTATTTGATGTTATTAGATAATTTCTCTTTGGCTCTCTATTTTGACATTGGTATGATTAGAAGAAAGCTGTAAAGCTAGAAGTAGAAATGCAAAGCTAGAACTAGAAATGCAAAGCTAGAACTAGAAAGCAACCTGATGGGATCCAAACCCCAAAATTGCATGAATAAATGCATGGGATGCACACCTTGTACAACTTCCCTAACAATTCCTCCACATCCTCGAGATCCTGAGTCATGATGGATAATACTATAACAGCAAGAAGAAAACGGTGTCTCAGTTGCTGGATGGACAACATAATTTCCATAACTTAGCGTGGAAATGTAAGGTAAGTACAGAAACACATTTCAGCCTTGGTCAATAAAAGTGTAAAATGAATTCACTATATGACCAATTTTGGGAAACAAAAGAATATAACATGGAAGATATTAGTCTTGAACTCTGAATGTAAGTACAAAAACAAAACATTTCAGCCTTGGTCAATAAAAGTGTAAAATGAATTCACTATATGACCAATTTTGGGAAACAAAAGAATATAACATGGAAGATATTAGTCGTGAACTCTGAGCTTGATCATTGTTATCATAGTTTCACCCTGGACCTACATTAACCTAGAATTTGTGCATTGTTTGCATGGGAAGGAGAGATTTTTCTTTCTCACATAAGCATCTGGGTAGTTTCCACCATATCATCCACATTGATAATTCTCATAACATGTTCTTTTGTATGTTGGTTGGAGGCTTAGAGACACATATAACATCTCATTATGTATTTTGTAATATTTTATGTTTTGTAATCTTAGATGAGTATGACCAATGATAATGCGCCTTACATTAATTACATTAATATCCTAGTCCTTTAGTCTAGATATATTATATGACTAATGATATTATTTGATGTACATAACATTGTTGCACATGTTTTCACAATTGTGTTGCCATATATGTTGTTGATTGTAATTATTAAATTATCGGTGGGTTATTTCTAAATGAATAATTGCTTGGGCAAGGCATCCCCATTTCCTTTTAATTTCATGGTTTAAAAATATCATGCATACAAAAGTACACAATCAATTGTGTTGTGTGTTATTTTTTAGGTTATAGGAAATCTAAAAGATGATGAAATAAATTCTTAAGAATGACAACAGAAGGATTATTTCAAGAGATCAGTAAAAATTGTAGGGCTACATAAAAACAAGAATGAGTTGTAAATAGGTACAAATGTTAGTTAAATAAGTTGATGTCAATATTGTGAGGGCATTGTCAGAAATTTGGTGCACCGTGCAGGTCCTCATTTTGATTCTCATAGGATGAGGCCCACTCTATGTTGTTGCTTGACTTACATTGGGTACCATCCTCAGAATGGGGAGAAATGCCCAAAGGGTTTCTTGTGCAGTTATTTCTAAGAACAAAGGCTTTTGAGGGATAATAGGAAACCCAGAAGAAGACCATCTCATTGCACAATACAAGTAATTCATTTTTGGAATCTATGAAATATAATCACATGCATAGACAATCTTAGATTGATGAGTATGAATTTTAGATTTGTAAGATAAAACTTCAGTTGGGTCCTTGCACCTAACAATTGGAATATTTCAAGTGAGTATGTATTCTTCGGGGTGGAATATGCATTCCAAGTTTTTTTTTGGGATAGAATAAATAAACTGGGACCAACTAGTTTAAGAATCAAACAAATCCCCAAGTTTCCCCCACCATAAGTAATTTGTAAGGACAACAAATTTAATTAACCTAATTTATGTTTAAGCTAACTCCCATACAATGCTAGCACAATGCTTTAAAACCTTAAATTTGAAAACTTGAAATTTGAAAATAAAGAGGAAATATCATGACTTTAGATGTGTATATGTTGTATCTCGTATGGATGTGTCAATGAATTTTGAAGATCAATAAAATCTTGTATCTAATATCTAATTTTTTTTTCTTGATGCTACCACATATGGAAGTGGAATTTTCATTCTTGTCACTTGTTTTCATCTACACACGTTAAAACTTCACAGTTGTAAATTTTGCAACACTGATAAACCTTTGGAGTAGATTTCTCAAAATACTGATCCTAAGCTTTGCTTCTAAACCTGATATTATATCTGCATTCCCAAACCATTTTTGGCAATTGATGCCATGTATTAATTCCTCATTGTCGCATATATAGAAATGGCAATAAGTTGGTATCAATATACTCATCCCACTTATCACATGATCTAGTGGATGATAAAAAGGGTAAATTGTTGAACTTGCACAGAATAGAACCCCAATCCCAACTGCAGAGGTCTCATCACACTACACATAGTAGAAACCTAGTCCCTTGTTCAAAATCTTTTGTCAACCTCAAATCATCCCACCTAGTTGCGATGTATGGTGTACAACACCATACCTCAATGTCAAGTGCAGAATACACTCATGGACCAATTTTTCTCCTATTCTTCAATGTTGGCATTGGTAAATATAATCATGGCAACAATAATCCACTAATGTATGCATTGGAAAATTATTAAAAGGAACCAAATACTCACATGAAATGTGAAGCATCTTGCCTCACATTTTAATCGTAAGTCTCACTAGATAAAAAGGATGAGAAAAAAAGTTTGTGACGGTTATAGAGAAAGCATGGTTAAGTGAATATGCACGAACACTTCCACCAAACAAAGTAATTTAAAGAATTCTTAGGTCATTGGGATAACCAATGCTGAATAGAGGGATTTTAGCCATTGTCAATTCTCCTCACTAGTATGATGCATTTTTACACAACCTACTCTGAGTAGACGTCCAAGTCATGGAGAGAACCTAGAAACTTGTTGCATTTGATCCCTGATTCAAAATCAGAATCAAACCAATCTAGAATGTGGGAACCTAATAAGCTCGGAGTGTACATTTGAGATCTAGGTCTCACCAAGCATGCATTCATCTAACACATAAGAAAAGGAATTTGTGTGTGATTTGAACACTCTTCTGGGAGTTTCCCCCACCATAAGTAATTTGTAAGGACAAAAATTTTAATTAACCTAACTAATGTTGAAGATAATTTTTTTATTTTGTTGATGTTTCCACATATGAAAGTGAACTTTTCATTCTTGTCACTTGTCTTCATCTACACACGTTAAAACTTCAAAGTTGTAAATTTTTGCAACATCGAAAAACCTTTGGAGCAGATGTTTCAAAATGTTGATCCCATGCTTTGCTTCTAAACCTGATAATATATCTGCATTCCCAAACTATTTTTGGGAATTGTTTCCATGTATTTATTCCTCATTGTCGCATATACAGAAATGGCAATAATTTTGTATCAATCTACCCATCCCACTTATCATAAATCTTTATATTTTGGCCATTGTTTTTTGGTTGAATGAGTTGTGGATGCTGGGACAAATGATCTGACATTTTCGATATTTTTCAGTGTTTTGTTGATATTTCTTTGTAACTTATTGAAACAATTTCAACTCATATTTGTTTGTATTGTCTGTTCGAAATAAACCGATTTCCTGCTTAGATTGTAAGATAAAATTAGTGTGATATTTCAAGAAACTAAGTTTATTGCTTCATCTTATACAATCTTTCGAGATGTCATCATGATGAAATTGTTAAGATCTTATTGGATTTTCCTTTTATGTAGCCGTTTTGATGATATGTTTTGAATCAATATAGCATGTTTCATATCTAGTCCTTGTTTTTATTATAAAGGATGCAACCTCAATTACAATTTTATTATTTTGCAGCATATTATTGCCAGGGCATATGAATATGAAATGTACTCCTTCGCTTGTGTAGCCAAGCCGGCATCAGAGGGCTCTTTTCTCAAAGGTCGAGCGGACCTGTTAGTTACTACAACACGGACCACCTGTTCTCAAAGTTACTACACCTGATGTCAAGATGACTAAATGAGTGAACCCCAGCCTTGGGCAGACTTACTATGTCTACCCGGGCGCCTATTCCTTGGTTCATCCCCCACCCTCCTCTCATTTATTCTTCATTACAAAGGTGGCATAGGAATTCTGAATTTATATATGAGGGATGTTTCAAAATCTGATAGAAACTAAAATATGATATTATTGGTCTTCATGTAGAGCCCTAAGAAGGTAAAATTGGTGGCGGTAATACTAGTAATCATAAGATATCATGTTATTGCATTTCCTTAAATCATCATATGATGATCTCCAAAATTGTTAATTTGAAAATCATACATTAATTTAGGTTACCCTCAATAGGGAAAAACCCATTTGCATTTGTGTGCCCGTTACAATTACTCCACTAAATAAAACGACCAATGTTAATCAGTAACTGTAAGTAAAGAAAGAATTAAAACAACCACATCAAATTGATAATAAATACAAATATAACAACATAGAAAAATTAAGAAAACCTTACATCACACTTTGGCTCTTGTGCTTGGAATGAAGAATTTTCTCCCCGACATCACAAACAAACCCCTGGTGCAAGTCCCCGGAAAAGTCACAAATTTCTCATATGGTTGTTTATTTGTTTTAACATACCTCAATTTAAACTATAAACTATAGATGGTTATTTGATCTATCAGGCATGCATTCACATAGAGGTCAGTTATAATCCTAAAATCACATTGATTATTACACATAGGAGTCATCGCACAAAGTTATTTCTGAGTGGAGGTCCAAGAAATTTCCAACCTGGCAAGTATTCTCTATAAATTTTATCATTTGGATAAGTACACATCTATTAGAATCAACCATCATATAGGTATCCAAACCATTAGTGTGAATTATTATTTATTTCCCACAGTTTGAAATATACCAAGCTACATGTGAATATTGGATCCTCTCCTTTATGTTTCTAGTACTTATTGAAGTAAAACAGAGCAATGAATTCTTTGTGCTTTAGATGCAGGTACTATTGTAGATTCCCATATTTTCCATCCTTGAAATTTTTATTTTTATTTATGTCCTCAAGCTGGACCAATAATAAGTATTGTTATATGGTATATTTCCATTGATTAAATGGTTTTTTATATTTTCTTTTTAATATTGGTGGGATGTAACTTTGGAAGGTCAAATGGGATGTAACTTTGCACTACATCTAGTAGTAGATATAGCTTTCATACTTTGAAGGTTTGAAAATTTATTGAATAGGAATTTTTGTGTGCAAATTGAGTGAGGTATGGGAAATGACGCCATTGGTATACTTTTAATTGTTGTATTATCTTCTCAAGATCACTTAATACATGACAATGTGAACCGAAACATGTAACATACCTAAAAGTAGTC
This sequence comes from Pinus tabuliformis, assembly GCA_031772625.1. NCBI lineage: Eukaryota > Viridiplantae > Streptophyta > Pinopsida > Pinales > Pinaceae > Pinus > Pinus tabuliformis. The sequence continues at coordinate 513,085,417 of CM062820.1, forward strand.
CACATATTAACTGGTACAGAGATTGACAAGTAGCGGAATCTAGAAACTGAGATTAATAAAACCCAAACTCTTACATGGAATGAGGTTAGAGAGAGGAATGATATCCTACATTTTGAGGAAATATAAATATTTTACGCAATCACCTTATAAAAAAGTGAAATTTTACTCAAAAAACATTGCGGCAAATGATAGTCTTCAGTTATGTGGTCAATGATAAGGTATGTTGGAAGGCTAAGGTAGTATGAATTGTCTATAATTGATGATCTAAATAAAATGAGAAACATCACCATCCTTATATTTATATGCAACCCTAGGACACAAGGTATTGTTGAATCTGTGTTGGACCTTGAGCACGTGTGAATATTATAAGCCTCTTTTACTAGAGTTTTGGATGTGGGGTATAAGCCCCCAGGATGTACATCCTTTATAGATGAGGCTAGTTGTTTAACCAGACTCTTGATGTATGCTATATAAATATTTGGTTCCTAGAGGCCACAACCTAAGCCACTTTTGGTACCAACTCAATAGACTTGTGGATTTTTACAAGTAGTGAAGAAGTTGTTGACATGGAAACATTGGGCAGAGAGAACTTAAAAAGGCTATTTAATTGCATTGATAAATTTCCACTTATAGTGCCAGATATATTTTTTATGTTTATGATTCTCATTATGATTCATATATGAAGTGAATGAATGTCAATTATCACTAGAAAATCAACAATAGTGTGCATGTCTTATTGATTATTATTGTTCTTAGAATGGGTAGGATTGGTCATGTCCAATGAAGAAGCTTCTCATATGCTTTTAGATATTTATGTATTCCCATTGTTAGCGGAAAGAAAGCAAAAGGTTGAAGATGAATTCGAGTTAGCCAACTTGCAATCATCTTAGGTTGTATCTAATATTGTGTTGAAGTCCACTTGTACAACAAAGAACACCTTATCCATAGAATTATATTTTGGATGATTCAGATGGTGTTGTTATTATTGTACATACTTGTGTAGTTGAGATTGACTTGTAAAGATGGGGCAAGCTTGTGATTTTCTCCTTGCAAACACTCAATAGCAATTTCATTATTCAATCATTAAAGATCATTATGAGTTTTGATTTTGATATTACACTCAATAATAGTTTCATTATTCAATCATTAAAACTTGCCACAAAATATATATTGAGATTATCATTCAAATTTAAAATAAATCATGTATATTGAAATGATGAAACATTCAATAAAATAGTCTATTAATTCTACATATGGTAATTTTAGTAATGAACCCATCTTGCAATTATAATCCATGATATAACTCAATTCTGTAAAATTTAAATTTCAAAGTTTTTCTCACATAAACGTTGATAAATAAATAAAATTGCATAAAATTTTGACTTCCATATTCTATGCTACTCTTTCCTATGCTCCTACCTTATGGCGTTCCCATTGCAACATGTGGTGAGATTGCTAGTTATTATCACAATGAGAATCAATACACAAGAAGATTAATGTTTTTTGAATTGAAGACATCATTACCTTATCTTTTTACTTATATTTATAAATTTATTTTCTTTTTTTTAACAAAGATAAATAGATAATCTGTCAGGAAGCCCGCAAGTCAAATATACCATAACTTATGACTTACCAAGAGGTGAGATGTCTTGTCAAATATACCAGAACTTATGACTTAAGAAGAGGTGAGATGTCTCGATCCTTACATAGGTGAATCTATTCCAAGGATCGTCTACTCTTTGAGCCTTATCACAACAAGTCAAACATGAGTCTTATCAAACATGTCCCTTGAAATTGAGCCTGAGTGAATGAGAGAACAAACCATACTCCCAATCACTTAAACTACTAATATAAGACTATATACATGTATAAATTTAATCTCTTCCACTTTTTCACTTCTATGATACATCCCAATCTTTTAGATTTGGCCTAAAATTTTGGAATTGAAATTTGATTCTTTATTTTCAACTTTTATAATATATCTTAAAACCTTTAAATCATACCTTTTTCCCAATAGTATATGAGATGAGATATATTTCTTCCTTTTATCATGTATTTATATAGAGTTCATAATTGATATTATTTAGTTAACATAGGTGAATATTTATTTATTTATTTATTTGGTAAGCTTTGTAGGAATACATATTCATCATGTCCAACTTCTCACCCCAATTTGGGGGGATAGCACAAGATTTGAAGCCAAAACTTCTGGTTCGGAAAGACTTAATTTCCACATCCCATTGCTAATTGAGCTACCCCAAGCGGACATTAATATAGGTGAATATAACATAAAATAATAAAAATAAATTTAATATTTTAGAATTCTTTTTTATTATGATTTTACATTTAAACATTGGGAAAACCTATCATAACTCGGTTTGTCAAATCCGTAGTGGGGAAATCCATTACTAGTTGCAATTCGTGAATACAAGCTAACTCATCATTGTTATTCAAGGAAAACCATGACACCTAGAATAACCTGATAGTGGATCATAAGTGGCTAGGATTTAACTCCTACTAGATGCCTCTGGGTTTTGGTCATTCACCAATATCCTTGTGTCTGAGGAAGACAAGCTCTTGGCCAAACAAAATCAATTTTAGGGCATACTCCAGGCCTAGTGTTTATTATGATATCAAATGTGATTAGATATATATATATATATATATATATATATATATATATATATATATATATATCATTTGTGTTATGGAATATGTTGATTATCATGATAAGAGTGTTTTATGTTCCTTATAGTGATATTATGTTATTGTAATGTTATGCATTTTATGTTACATAGTTCAATGTTATATTACATACGATGATATGTGATTGATAGCATGTTGTTTCAATCTACCCATGTTAATGATATGTTACTGATAACAACATGTGGTTTTATTCTACTCATGTCAATATTATGTTGTTGATAATGCTATGTAGTTGTTAATGCATGTAACTTTATGCTAGTTATGTTTTGGACAAAATGTGGGAAGGGATCTATGTTAATATTAATTAATGTTTTGGTTTCATGACGTGAAGTGTATTTGGACAATAAATCAACTCCAAGGGTGACGTCGACTTAAAATTGGTTTTGCCAATTAAGTCAGCTAAAAAAATGCCACAGTACCCATCTCTTGGTCAAAGGCGCTTAATAACCCAATTTATGGAGATAAATCCCTTTATAAATCCTAATTAAATTAAGTGGGAGGAGCCTCACGGGTAGTACAAGACCCCTAGATTCAAGATCCTATTCACATAACCTCTGAAGCCAAAACTTTATAATAGTCACCAGAGCCAAAACTGTATATACATATACATTGCGCAAACCCCAAAATTTGGGTAAGAACCACTGTAGCCTTTATTTTATATATAACAAGCATGACCATTCCTCCTCAATCCATTTTCCTTAACTGAATCTCCTTTGTCATTATCTTGGCATTCCTCCTTTGTAATGATTTAGCTCCTCACAACCAATAATTGTAAACTGGTTCTCAGATCTCGGTCGCCAGTCTTTCTTATTGTGCGCACTTCTTTAAATAATCAAGATGAAAGTCTTTTGGGACACATCAATTTTTATACTATATGCATTTGGCCCCACTTTTATGTGCTCTCCTCATGTTTCATTGGATGCTCATTCCCCGCCTTTGCACATAATCCTAGTTCTATATCATCCTAGTTGTTACTTTGGCATGCTCTTAGTTTCCTCCCGGAATTTTATTCAAGGATGATGTATATAGGTGTGTGGACCCCAACTCCACTTGTCTTTCTCTTATTTTCACGCTTTTGCATTCAAATTGGCCCACACACCACATCTGCTTAGTCCTTTTCCAATTGTGCACATTCCTTTTCCTTTGGGATGCTGTCAACAGTATTCATGGCACACTCATGCTCCATGCAATCCTGACCCCTTTATGATTGTTTAGATTCCTTTATACATCATTCTGGTGTCCACTCATACTATTTTCTCCCTTATGCACTCCTCTCTCAACCTTCCGATATGGAACCTCTATCCTAGCATTGTCAAATTATGGATTCTTATAACAAAACTTTGATTATGTCTCTCGGCCTTTGTCAATTAACAAACTTTTGTTGAAGGCTAAGTCTTTTGCTCCTTCTCGCTTTTTCTCTCTATTTGGCCCTTTATGCTCTAACCTCGTCCTTTTTTATCTGCAATCTCTGACACAAACTTCAACTCTAATCCTCATACTCTTCTTCTCTCTCCTTCTCAACTATTGGATTCTTCCATTTACAATGCACCTTTGATTTCTACTCTAATTCAAGGAAACTAATTCCTTCAAGGTTTTAACAACTCTGTTATGCCTCTACATTAAGCCTAGGCCCATCTTCAATCTTTATAACTCTGGATCATTGATCACACATTTGATCAATGATCACAACCTCACTCATTCCACTATAAGAAAGGATTCAACCTTGTTCTCAAGGTTTTGACTTTCACTGTAATGAATCTAAGGCACGTTCTTGGAATTTTATCCCTCCTAAGATTGTCTACTATAGTCCTACAAAACTCCCTTGCTTGACAACAGAAATACAATTCTATAAACAAAGGCTTGGTGCACACATAATTACTAAACACTCAAACATAAAATTTTCTTCATATTATATAGAGATAAGTTATAATGCCTTTATGCCCTCTTGGCCTGATTTACAATGAATTGGCCCCTTTCGTACCTTTTGGCCCACTTGGCCTCACTTATATACTCTCAACTCTCATCTCCACTATTCTACATCGCTACCATACATGATTTTTGGTTATGTAAATATACAAAAGGATTCTAAAACCATAATTTGGTTCAAATCCATTAATTAATGAACAAATCCCTATTTCTAGATCCAAATATCATCCAAGAGATCTAATTAGCCCTCAAACTTCTCTAACTCTCTAACTTTCTCAAATATTCTCAAGATCTCTCCTAAATAGTATATCTAGTTACAATATTCCTCATTCTCATCACTTACGTACAATTCTTCTGAAAATATAGGAAAATACATTTAAATTAAATAATTTCACTCAATTAGAGAACCAACTCCCTTGTAAATGAAACCTCTAGGTGTAGTAAAAAAGATTTTTGACTTGGAGGTAATATGTTCTTGCATCATACTCCCAAGGTGAAAACATTTCATGGTCTCTTGACCACGTGCTTCCATATGCTAATGAAATCCTCTTGGATCCCAAACTTTAGTTTGTAACTGATCATTTTTTTTGTCATGTTGTTGTCTTCTTCATTCTTCCAAGCTTCCAAACTTTATTTTGTAGTTCTCCTCCTTCTATGATGATGTAGACCTGTTCAGTTAGATGTAATATGGTTTCAACCTTCCATCTTTCAGCCACATGCCTCCTTTGAGACACCTTCATCATCAGATTCCTCAATTCTTTGATCTCTATGCATACTTGGTCCTCTGGCTGGTACATACTCTGTAAATATTTGTTGCTTTCTTGCCTAATTTTGCTACTAGTATTCCTCATTGGTTGTTATTGCACCTTCACCTCATATTCCTTCAAATTTCTAGAACTTATCGTGTTTTCACTTCACCAATTGGCTTTGGATTTTCCAACCAATCCTCTAAAATTTTGAGTTCTGTTGTGATATCACTAACACTTCCCATGTATTTTTCAACATTATTTAACTTTGGTTCCTTTATCATGGGGCTTCCCATAACATTATCCTCTTGAAGAAATTTTGCACCATCATCATCTACCATGGTAGCTTCCAATAATTGTCCATTTTTATCATCTATAAACACATGCTTAAACAAAAATCCCTCAATCTCAGTTATCTCCTTTTGTACGTTCATTTCTTCATCAATATGTACAAACATATTACATGCAATCACACAAAAATCATTAGTTTCAAAAAAATAAGGCACCCTATCCTTGTTTAATGCATCTACCAACACATCCTCATGTTGATCTTAACTAATCAGTAGTTCATCAGACTGTCGATAAAATTTTCCTTCAGATATATAACTTCTTCTTCATCAATGTACAAGCCTTGTACATAAACAAATGAATTATAATCAACTGCTCAGAGTTATTCCTTCACCTTATCATGCATTCTCTGCCTCAAATCTTTCTGTAATGGAGTCCATCTCACCTTCTTATGTTTCATTTTCCAACCATGCATATGATCTTCCTGACACCATCTCCTTATCAGATTCCTCTTCACTTACCTTCTTTATGCCAGTTGTTTTGGCACTCTTTCCTCTTTGACTATGACTTTGAACCCATCAAATTACCATCAATAATCATATTTACCTTTTCTTCTTGTGAACTCTACTTGTCCACCTGTGAGCCACAACAAGCCTTCTTCATCTTGTAACAAGTTTTCTATTTTCCACAATACCAAGTTCTTCTCTTGGTATCCTTCTCTTCTCTTTCTCTTGAAAATTCTTCCCACACTCACTGTGGAACTACCCTTAGCAACTTTTACCCAACCTCTGTTATTGGAAGTTGTCATGTTCTTCTAGTTCTCTACAATAGAGCCTCTTCTCTTTCATTCTTCTAGAGCATGTATGCTCCTCAAATTTCAAAAGTTTCCAGGCTACTACATATTCAACTGCTCACTTCCTCTTTAGAGAACTTGTGTTGTCCTCATCTCAACAATTCATCTTATTGTTGGGTTCTATCACAATTCCTCCTTTTAAGATCTTTGTTAACTATATGAATGATACCTGCAAATGCAAACACTTATGACTAGTGTCAACATAAAAACATCAATACTTGTCTAGATATTCTTCAGTACCTTCTTCCTTCGATAGTCCTCTACACACCACATCTATCTTTTCCTCATGTATTCCTCTGTATAGGTTCGCCCATTTAAGAGATTTTCAACCTGTTCCAACCTCTACGACTTATGTCTACAAATTCCTTCCAGAATCAACTTCACGGGAAAAAAAATAAAAATTGTACTCAATTTCTATCTTCCCAAAACAAATATCCTCTTATCCAAACAGAAAAATTAAATTTGCCTTGCGCCTTAAAGAACATCAGTTTTCTTCTTACAATCATCTATCCTCGGCTCCAGTGAAAAATTTATAACAATGTCCAAAATTGTTCCCTGCAAACTCTATTTCTTCAAAGAGATTTTTGTTTCCTCCTCTAAATACTTTTAAATTGCAGATCTTTCTGCTCTAATACCAATTGATGTCGACTTAAAACTGCTTGTGCTAATTAATTAAACCAAAAAACCCACAATACTCATCTCTTGGTCAAAGGTTCTTCCTTAACCCAATCTAGGGAGTTAAATTCCTTTATAATGCCTACTAAAACTAAGTGAGAGGAGCCACATAGGTAGTACAGAACCTACAGATTCAAGATCATGTTCACATAATCCCCGAAACCAAAACTTTATAATAACCGTCAGAGCCAAAACTATGTATACATATACATTGTGCGGACCCAAAACTTTGGGTAAGAACCACGATAGCCTCAATTTTCTATATAAAAAGTGTTTTATTTCCTCCTCAAACCCTTTTCCTTAAGAAAAGCTCCTTTACAATTGCCCTGACATTCCTTCTTTGTAATGATTTAGCTCCTTGTGACCAATCCTCGTAACCTAGTTCCCATATCTTGGTCGTCGGTCTTTCTTATTCTGTACACTTCTTTAATCCACCAAGATGAAATATTATGGGACACATCAACTATTATACTATATGCATTTTTCCCCACTTTTTTTTGCACTCCTCGTGTTTCATTGGATTCTCATTCCCCGATTTTCCATGTAAGCCCAGTTTTGTATCATCCTGACCCTTATTTTGGTGCACTCTTAACTTCCTCTGGGAATTTTCTTCAGGGATGACATAAACAAATATGTAGGCCCCAAATTCATGTGTCTCTCCTATTTTCATGCTTTTGCACTCAAATTGTCCCACAAGCCATGTTCACCCGATCCTTTTCTAAATGCGCACATGCCTTTTCCTCCATGATGGTGTCAACAATATTTGTGGTCCACTCATTCTCCAGGAAACCATGACTCCTATTTGATTGGTTAGCTTCCTTTACGCGTCAACGTGATGTCCACTAAACCCGGCTACACCCTTATGAACTCCTCCCTCGACCTTCCAAGATGGAACCTTTGCCTTAGCACTGTCAAATTATGGATTCTTCTAATATAACTTTGATTCTATCTCCTGGCCTTCATCAATTAATAAAAAAATTTCGAAGTCTATGTCTTCTATTTTTTCGTTTACTTCATGTTGGTATAATTATGCTTTTATCTTGGCCTTTTCTGTGTGCAAGATACATCACAAACTTCAACTATGATCCTCAAACTCTTCTTCCTTATCCTTCTTGACTACTGGATTCTTTTGCTTCCATTTCACCTTTGATTTCTACTATAATTCAAGGAAATTGAATCCTTCAAGGTTCTAACAAATTTGTTATTCCTCTACATTAATCATGTGCCCCTCTTCAATATTTATTAACTTTGGATCATTAATCACACGATTGATCAATAATCACAACCTTGCTCATTCCACTATAAGAAAGGATCTAACCTTTTTCTCAACGTTTCGACCCTCTCTATAATGAATCTAATTTCAGTTCTTGGAATGTTATCCCTCTTGAGATTGTCTGCTACAGTACTACAACACTCCCTTGCTTAACAATAGAAATACAATTCCATAAACAAAGGCTTGGCACACACATAATTACTAAACACTCGAACGTAATGTTTTATTCGTATTATATACTGATAAGTTACAAGGCCTTCATTCCCTCTTGGTTTGATTTACAATGAATTGGCCCCTTTTGGCCCACTTGGCCTCACTTCTCTACTATCAACTCTCCTCTCCACACTTCTACATATGTACCATACATGCTTTTTGGTTACATAAATATTCAAAAGGATTATGAAACTATAATCTAGTTAAGATCCACTAATTACTCAAAAAATTCCTATTTCTAGATCAACATATCATCCAGGAGATCTAACTAACCCTCAAACTTCTCTAACTTTCTCAAATATTCTTGAGATATCTCCTAAAGAGTAGATTTGGTTACAATATTCCCCACTCTCATCACTTATGTACAATTCTTCTAAAAATATAGGAAAATACATTTAAATTAAATAATTTCACTCAATTAGGGAACTAGCTCCCTTGGTAAATGAAACCCATAGGTCTAGTCAAAAAGAGTTTTGACTTGGAGGTAAGATGCTCCTGTGTCAAAGGGTCAATTCATGAAATATCTTGTGGAATTATATAGCCACACAGGAAAGATATTTACATTAGTATCATATTATGGGATAGGAAAACTCAATGGATAATTTTATACCAATGGTACTTTAACTGCCTAGGATGTCGAAAATATTGGAGATGGATGGAGTGACACTCACTAAAGGAGTTGTAAGTTCCCTTCCTAAATCTGTTGAAGTGTATGACCATAGCTCCAAAAAATAGCCTGCAAATTGAATTCCCATAGATGATGGTTTACTCTTCCATCAAAAGATCATGGGGGGTGCTCTCCTCTCTATACAATGGCATAGAAAGTGGTTAATACATCTATAATAACCAACTTGCCTCATGATCCAAGGGTTGGGGGGGCCTTAGCTTATTTTTTTATCTTGCCTCATGAACCCTTGGCATAAGGAGATGAATTATGGTTGTACTTTATCATATCTATTCCCCTTACCAAAGGACCACTTAGGATGGAGTTCCTAGTTTTTTAGCTATCCTTATTAGATGCTTAGGGGTCAACATGCTTGCAAATTCCTAAGGGGCTCAATATTTCCTAGATTGGGCCTAAGGTGATAGATCCCAACTAAGACCAAGAATTTTAGAGGGCCTTGATGTCCAAGTAAACAAGATGGTTGGATTTATACTCACACTCATAGAGTTATGATGGTGACTTTAAATACATGTTGCAATAGCACCATGTTACATGTCTATTATAGTAGTTGCAATAGAGGGACTTATACCATGGAAAATGATATTTTTCGAGGAAAATTCATGATGGACTAGAATATGGAACAATATGAATTCAAAAATGTGTGAAGATGAATGAAGGAAGTGAGATCATATGAATAATCTAATTTGATGCATGATTGTGTGCATGTTGAATATTATACATTGCAAGATACATGTGTAAGAGAATGCAAATGTGTATAGTTCATTATTCTTATTTAATAATGTAGTTGTGATAATTACTCATGGTAAAAATACAAGTAACCCCCTCACCTACCCAATATTACTAATATAATATGAGATGCATTCTAAGTAATGGTTTTTCTTATCATTTAAAAGTTAGTGCTTTGCATTAGGGGAATTTTGAAATCAAAAATGGGTCTCAAAACAAAAATGTACTAACAAAATTATATTTAAAAGAACCAATAGGATTCAAGATGATGATTTCATCCCCAAGGGAAAATATTTTAGAGGGAAAATAAGAAAACTATTGTTTTAATCATATTTTCGGCTTATCTCCTAATGGGTTTACTCAAATGCCAAGTGTAGGCACCCATTGGATGCAAAATTCAATTACAAATCCAATGAGTACCAACTATGCATACTTCTTAGGAGATGTACATTAGAAAAACTTGAAAATACATGAAAAATGTGTTCAACACATTTTTTTCAAGTATTTTAATTTTTTTCGATGTGGATCTAATCAGAAGTATGTAAAGTGGGTATGTGTTGGATGTGGAATTGAATTCTTGTTAAATTTGACAACTAGGGCCAAACTCCACCTTGGAAAACTCATATGATGTAATTGATATTTTTATTGGATTCTTCTTTCCGAGAGGTGTCGGTTAGATCTAAAGATCATCTCATTCTGACATGTACAAATGGAATTATGAATTTATTTCATTTATGGACAAATTGTCAAGGTCGGTCAACAATCTAATGTAGGCTTAGAAGCCCAAAAGTCATGTCTATTCATCCTTAACGTTGCATATAAATAGAAGGAGCATTTACCTCATTTGGACATTCATTCTCACACATATCTCTCTCTCCTCATCTTATTGGGTCGTATTACTTTAGGGCAGCCTTCTCTCTTTCCACATGTGCGAAGGACAGAGTGTGTTTTCTATTTTGGGTATTGACCAAATTGTAGAAAGGGTTTTACCATCATTGGCTGAGCTACATTTGACTAAGTTTAACTACATTTTTCTTGTGGAATTTTCTATTTAGGCAGGGTGCATTTCTGGGCATAGAAATCGGGGTAAACAAAGTTGTTTAACCAACATTAACTGCAGAGAATTGACCACATGTTTGACCTCTGCATTGACCAAGTTTGACTGTCATTTTTGGGACAATTTTGGGCTGATTCGGATGATTGTTGGAGGCCAAGTTGACTGGATTTGACTGAGCTTATTTGAAGGATAAATTTTTCCCCATTAACCAATGCTGACTTTCTAGTTAGGGCTTCCTGTGGTTGTTGTTTGACTAGACAAATTTGAATTTGATTGGGCAAGTGAATTTTGTATATTGTACTCTCTCCCTACTGAGATTTTGAAGAATAATAAGAAAACTTGATCGAAGGATTTCCCCACATTGGGGTTTGTCCCTGGCATGTGTGTAACAACCCCAAAATTAAAACATGCAACTAATTAGATTAATCATGTGATTTATAATCAACATGCAATTTATCAACTATTTAACATCGAATTTTGGAAATATGAGCAGAGACAACTTACCTGTGGCGATGATATTCCTTACTTGTGATTTCAGAGTTGAACGTTATTTGAATCCTGCTAACCACAACAAAGTTTTGGGGATGACTCTCCACCCAACTATAGGCTCAGTTGCACAAAATCTTGCTACAACTGGCCACCCCCGAGCCCTCAATCAATGTACTACTGCCAGGGAATCCTTTGTCTCACAACACTTTTCTCCCAAGAGAATGGATGATGGAATCATGGAATGATCTCTCATCTTCCTCACCGTCTATTAAATAGAGCAAACATTGGAAGGGGAACCGCATGCACACATTCCATGTGTCAACATGCAACTTTAATTTATTTATTTTAAGTTTAACTTAACTTAGTAATTCTCTTAATATAATTCTTTCTAATTTTATTCCTTTTTACTTTTTGATAACTTTACTTATTTTTACTATTTTTATAGTTCTCTTAATTTAACTCTTCCTTATTTTATTTTACTTTTTGTTAACTTTACTTATTTTTACTATTTTTTATAGTTTATTTTTATTTATATTTATTTAGAACTCTAGTATTGTTATTCACTGTTTTATTTATTATTATTATATTTTCTTCATTATTTATTATTTATTTACTATTATTATATTTTTTTTATTGTTTATAATTTATTTTCTTATATTTTAATATTATATTATATTATTTATTATTTTTATTATTATTAGGGGACATTACATACGCCCCCTCTTGAAGGAACTTCGTCTCGAAGTTAAGTTGAATTATTTAACTGTTTATTTATTTAGTTATTTATTACTTCATGTTTACCCTACACCCTTTGCTAAACTAGTATAACCAGCAAGCATCGAAAGTTTTCACAACACCCGGGAAATCTCAAGGAATCTCTGTCTTTTTTCCCACTTTCGAAACCAGGCATAAGCCTCCCCGTTTTGTATCCTAGTCCAAGGCTAGCCCCAAGGCTCACGCCTAACTCAGACCTCATCTGCCCTAAGGCAGGCATCTGGTACGGTACTCAATGACTCCAGGCATCTTGCAAGGTTGGCCCACTCCCTCTACAACTACTAAGGTGCACAACCCCATGCATCAAAGTCCTTACACCCCCACCAAACTTTGCCATCCCAATCCAATAACAGGCACCTATCCTACAACATCGGGCACTTGGCCTCCTCAAGATGGTCCCATAGCCCCTCGAGAGTTATCCATCAAGATCTATACAAGACAAAGGAACCACTGACATATGTAGTGTTGATTGAGTTTGTCCCCAGCCCATATGGTGTTACATATTCTCCCTCGTAAGTATGGGTTCCCATGAGATCATCAAATAAACCAACCCTCTCGACCCATTTGTGGAGTTCCTGTCAGTCACCACATCTCAACATGTAACCATTGCATTAGTTATAATCATAATATCATAGAAAATAATCTACATGCCAACTCTTGCATGTCATCATGATAACATAACATCATTGTTAATCACCACATTCTCATGTTATAAAATCTACTTGCAATTACCACATTCTTCACATCATAATATCCTCATAAGTTATAACATCAACATATGAACATCAAAGATATATCATGACATAATATAATAAATGAACCACATGTCAATATATATCATATCATAACATCATATCCTTTATGCATATCATATCCATCATGAGCATTCAACATCATTATCATAACAAATAAATAAATAACCACCACATATACATCATTAACCTCTTCATCAAAACTATATCCATTTATTACATACAATCACATCATGAAACATAATTAATATGGTAATAATCTCAATACTTATCCAATATAGAACAACATTACGCTTTAAGAATTCTTATCATGAACTAATTTCATTTACTTATAAACAATGATTACTAACTATGAATTAAGATTATACAACATCCCTCTAGGATCTATGTTATTTCACTGGTACTATTAAGGTCATGGTTTCATCAAGATTCCAACTACTTAATAATCATTCTATTTCATTCAATTAGGAAGTTTACTATTTACACGGTAGGTACAGTTATTTAAGTACAATGTTAAATTTCAATGCCTCGTCATGTCAAACCTTAATCTCCAGTCATGCATTCTTCCTTCCCTAAAGAAATTTAATGAAATTCATCATTAATATATTGTTGGTTGTATAATCATTCCATAAAACATCAATATCAAAATTAAAGTTCCATGATCACTATACATGATTTTCTTATCCCTTGTAGTTCCATTCTTCTCAATTGGACATAAACATTAGGTCATTATTGTTTAACTCTTTTGTCATGCTCACTTGCACAAGGGATGGTGGATCCTTGCTGATTTATCCTTCACTTAGTCATATTGTTGTTCACTTATCCCATCAATATTCTATCTCAAAGACACTTGATCCCCTTAGATGCACCCTTCTTCAAGTTTGGTTAGGAATTCTCCCTCTTAACTTTTGACTTGTCAAATATCATATTTAATTTAAAATTTGAAACGCTTGGAGCCACTACTACCATTATCATCCATCATATTGGTTTTACAAGCTTGGTGTGCTTTTACAATAACTTCTTTTAGTACTAATGGCACAATTGAATAAGTTGTTCTATATGAAGGCTCATTATATCATCAATCATTTAATAAGTGCAGATTCATCAAGCACTCCTCTATTAGTTGATTCTAACTTCCTTTAAAATTATGCGTAGTCCTTCTCAAGGTCTCCTTATATAATTTCTACCAACATTCCTCCTTACACTTCATACTAGGTGATTTCTCATAGTCTATTTCCTTTGCAAAAAGGTAGACAATTACTCATCCTTTATTATTTAAACCTTTGAAATTTTATTTTGGTCTATGCCTAACCTATTGCGAGTGTTGCCATCTCTATGACCCTCATCAATCATGTTGCTCAATTCATTCATCAATATCCCTAAGAGAACTTGCCACTTGAGAGAGAGACCCCTTAGTATTATCACATAAATTGGCCCTAGATATTATCATGCTTTTATAGTTTTCTTCACCCTTCAATTTTATATTCCTTAAAGGAATCATATAGGCTTTTATTAGCTGCACCAATCCTAAATTTGACTTTTTTTTTTTTCAACTATCAATAATCTGGGAACTACCATGAAAATACTATCTTAAGGCTAAGGCATTTCCCCATGTTTTCACTAGTGAAGTATTCCTAATTTGTATTTTTATCTTATTCGTTCTAATGGTCTTATCACCTTTGTAATTTATTGCAACCATACTTCCTACAATTTCTTAAAAAGTGCATCATCAATATGATTATAAATCTTCATTAACAATATTTTCTTCCTAATATGCATCGTCCTTATTTAAACTCGATGGTGATCATTATTATGTTCTTATTATTGAAATACTACTATGATTCCAAATCCATCTATCATAGGGTTCTTCATTCACAATATACCTATAAAGTGCTAAGTTATTCCAATATCTGCCATCATGTTCTAGGATATGCTATTACTCTTTTCTTTCTTTTTACACTCTTTTGTGAAGCTTGCACTCTCTCCCCTTAATACTTATATTGTACTCTTCCCTGTTCTTCTCATCATTCCAAGTTAGTCATAATTATTAGGGCCACCCTTTATTATCACCATTAGATAGTCAATAAGTTGATTTTGCTTCTTGTCTATTAGTTTATTTTAGTGTCTACAAGTTTACTCATGTCTTCATTTGTTTCATGCTTATCTTCTAAGGGCACCTATTTCTTCAATCATGCACTCCATGTCTTATGTTAAGTTTTGGAATTTCTTGGTCCACCCTATAAGCAATAGAGATTCATAAATACAATAATTATTCTTAAAACAACAACTTATTTACCTTAATTCCTTGTGAAGATAGATAAATATCAGTGCATAAATAAAATAATCATTAACTCTATGCACATTTATGAATTCAGTATTCCCCTTCAATCATTTATTACTTTTTTTTTATTCTTCCCCTCTTTAAGAGATGATTTACTTGGAACAAGGCCAACAATATTCTTTCAAAATTTTATTTATGATCCTATTTCCATCCAATAGTTTTCCTTTAATTTACCTAATATTGTAAGTTAAATCCACTTTTGCAAGACGTTATAACTACAATTACCTCTTTAACTCATGTAAATATATCGTTTCTCATTATAAAATTAAATTTATTTAAGAAATCTTTCTAATCCTCAAAATAAATCACCACTACTCATTTTATTGCAACTAATTAAAAAGATATTAACTCGAATAAAAGATATATCTTAATTACTAATAATAATATTATTAAAATATTAATCTATCTCAAACTTAAAAATGATTATATTATTACTAACTATATTCGAAATGTCACAATAATTATAAATCAACCATGAAATTCCTAAAATTCACAAGTTCACCATTAATTTTAGATATAATTTGTCACTATAAAATATTTCAAAAATAATTTATCAATTTCTCTCTAACAATTATATATTTAATTATCGCATAAAATAATTAATATTTAAATTATGTATTAACTATTTTATTAATCAAACTTTATTTTCATTTATAAAGACCATCTATGTAGTAGTCTTCTTAATCTTAAGAAAAAGACCATCATGCATAAATTTCTGGGTTGTACGTTTTAAACTAACCAAACTCATCAAAATTTATTGGGAATTAGCTCCTCTCACCACACTCCAGTGTTCTTACGCCAACTGGCGGAACTCTCAACACTCGTAATTCATCACTTGCTTAAAAATTCACTTTTAGGTTCAGGCCATCGTGTTTCTATGAATATGGAATATGTATATATTATAACATATAACATATTATAGACAGAAAACTTATAACATATAAACCGTTTCTTTCACCTTAATTTAGAATTTGACGACGTGTTATAATGTCCAAAGAAGATATAGATATAGATATAGATATAGATATAGATATAGATATAGATATAGATAAACTTGCCTATCGATAAAATGGAGTCTCTTCAGAAATTAAATATTGCAACTAAAACAACTCTAAAGCAATTTACGGAATCTATATTTGTGATCCATCGGCCCAGTTCCGATAAAAAATACTTTATGGACTCAAATTATACAAAATGTTTCATACTTGATAATTTAAATAATTTTGATAATTTTAATAATTTAGATAATTTTGATAATCTAAATAATTTTGATATAGATATAGATATAGATATATTTTTTTTTCAGAGAAATATATATATATATATATATAAAATAAGTTATTATTTATAATTTTATTATTATTATTATTATTATTAATGATTCAGAACATAAAAATTTATCAAAATTTATAATATAAAATTTAGATATTGTATCTATATATAAAAAATATATTACCAAACATCAAACTAATAATTGAATTTATTTATTTTTAACGAATTCATGGCCAATTATAATGGAGGAATAAATTCAGTAGTAAAACTAGAGATTAGTTTGCTTTCCTCTTAAATGAAATAATAACTATAGACTATTTCCCCAAAATTGTTGAATCTTAATCAATGGCTAGAAATTGAGAGCTTCTCTTAGCTCTTTTTGTTTTTTTTTTTGTTTTTAACACAAAAAAAAATCCAATTAAAAAACTAAACAAAACTCTTTCAGGAAAAACTAGGTCACTTTAACTTTCCTTCAGCCTTTGTTTTTTGACTTGCCCTTAGTCTTTTGCTTTTTGATTAAAATATTTTTATGAATCTTTGATTTTATTTTTCAATAAAATAATATTTTTTTCTCTGCAAATACTAAATTTTATTAACTGTAAGGCAAGATATTTTTACATAGTGTCGAGGCCTCAGGAGACATAGTTTGAGAGCGCTCAACAGAACAGAACTGCCCCCTTACAAACAGAAGCCGGGGAGACCAGTTACAAAGATCAAGAAACCATATAAAAGACACAGAGAGTGACATGTTTAGTCGAGAAAGAGAACTGAGCCACAGAAACAGAAAATCAATGCAAACTAGCACAAAATGTATCACCAAATCCCCAGCTGGAAGCCAAAAACAGTAGGTCATGAGCGCAGAACCCTGACTGTGAGCCTTAAACAGTAGCCGGAACAAAAAAATAAAGAGGCAGTCCCAGGTGGCGCTACCCCTCTTTTGCTGTGCCAGGATTCTTCTCCTCGACCAGACCTGCATCGCTGGTTCTCCGACCTTCATTGCCGCCCAATTTGCTGCCAGGGATAGCCATGGAATGGCTTGCTTCACCTTGAGTCCCTTCCTCAGCAGCAGTTCCTGTATCTTCAAGGGGAGGAAGATTTTTGAGAAATTCCTCCTGTGCAAACTTCTCATTTTTCCAATTCTCCAAGCTGTCTTTGTCCGTGGAATGCTCACTGCTTGGAGAAGGATCAGGAGCAATGCAGGCCAGAGGGGCGACCTGATTTTCCTCTTTCGAAAGAATAATGGTGATGTGAGCAGTAATAAGGGGCCTATTCAAATTACTTTGAAATTTAAAGTGCGTGGTTTGAAAGGCACCGTTCGGAATAGGCTTACGACCAGAGCTTAAAGATGGCCCAGCTTCATGGATGAGGGTGGGATTGAAGGGTTCCGGCGCAGTTTCCATAGCGTGACCTGCCGGGGGATGCAAGCGGCTGTCACGACGCCCCCCTGAACGATGCCTCTTGCCCGAACGAACCATAATGACAGACAGGTGGTAGGGCTCAGAGAAATTATAAACAGGAGAGACAACAGAACAGAGTCGGGTGAGGCAGGAGGGATTCCCAACAGAACTTACAGACGACAACACAATACAACCAATGCGTAAATCCAGAACAGGGGAGAACTTACCCTTGATAATGTTGACCTGGAGCTCGCGGCGGTGAACCAAAATCAGTCCATCACCAACAGCCTCCGCTAACCAGGTTCCTTTGCCAAGCGACTGAGCATAAGGCATGATAAAACCGCCGAGGAGCTGCATGATTATAACTGAGAGAATGTTGCGACGATCAATGTAGTCCATTAATGCAGATCTGCAAACCGATCCGGCATTAATACCTTCCCCCTGCTCGCATAAGGTTAAGTCTCGGGAAGCCACGCTGCTTTGCAGTTGGCAGTACTGGGCTTTAATTCTCTGCATGCGGAGCATTAAGGCTGATGGTGCCACCCGCATCCGGGGTCAATAAAATAATATTATTGATAATTATTGTAAACAATAATAAAAAATGATAATATGATTTTTCTCCATTAAATTTTTAGAGAATATTTTCTCATGAAAGTAGTAAATATCAAGAAATAATCAAAATTCTCTATATTAAAATGCCCATAGGCCCTAAGTGTTTGAGCATAAGCTCTGCTACCATATGTAACAACCCCGAAATTAAAACATGCAACTAATTAGACTAATCATGTGATTTATAATCAACATGCAATTTATCAACTATTTAACATCGAATTTCGGAAATATGAGCAGAGAAAACTTACTTGTGGTGATGATATTCCTTACTTGTGATTTCGGAGTTGAACATTATTTGAAGTCTGCTAACCACAACAAAGTTTTGGGGATGACTCTCCACCCAACCATAGGCTCAATTGCACAAAATCTTGCTACAACTGGCCACCCCCGAGCCCTCAATCAACGTACTACTGTCAGGGAATCCTTTGTCTCACAACACTTTTCTCCCAAGAAAATGGATGATGGAATCATGGAATGATCTCTCATCTTATTCACCGTCTATTAAATAGAGCAAACATTGGTAGGGGAACCGCATGCACACATTCAATGTGTTAACATGTAACTTTAATTTCTTTATTTTAAGTTTAACTTAATTTAGTAATTCTCTTAATATAATTCTCTCTGATTTTATTCCTTTTTACTTTTTGATAGATTTACTTATTTTTACTATTTTTATAGTTTTCTTAATTTAACTCTTCCTTATTTTATTTTACTTTTTGTTAACTTTACTTATTTTTACTATTTTTTTATAGTTTATTTTTATTTATATTTATTTAGAACTCTAGTATTGTTATTTACTATTTTATTTATTATTATTATATTTTCTTCATTATTTATTATTTATTTACTATTATTATATTTTATTGTTTATAATTTATTTTATTATATTTTAATATTATATTATATTATTTATTATTATTAGGGGACATTACATTCTCTCTCTACTGAGCTTTTGAAGAATAATGAGAAGACTTGATCGAAGGATTTCCCCACATTGGGGTTTCTCCTTGGCATGTGCCACATCTTGTTTCCTCTTGTCTTGGATTGTCTTCTACTGTTTTTATTTATGTTCTATTTGGATTTACTGTCATGTTAATGTGATTGCTAATCTGAAATTGATATTGAGCTAATAAGGAAATTGAAGTAAATTGCTCTTAAGCATAGAACATACCATTACTATAAAAAATTAACAATTATACATCCAAACGATGTCTACACTTGACATTTAAGTAAACCTATAAGAAGATAAGTCGAAAAAATAAATAAATAAAATAAATTTAATTCATAAATCTTATTTTATTGTGTTAACTATTATTTTATTATTTTCCTTAGGAGACCCATTTTTCACTTCAAAATTCCCCTAATGCAATTGCAATAATAGAATATAATAATCTACAAATAAAAATTTGTTAAAATTATTTACATAATTTAATAAAAAAATTGTGAAATTGGCAAGAAAGATTAGGTGAATATGCATGAGTGATGACAAGTAGATGCATCCATACAAATAAAATATTATTTGATGGTTGAATTGTGTGCCTAAATTAGGATTCTTATGGTGGGAAGTGCAATGGTTCAAAGGTTCTATTCAATTGTTTTCCTCCATATTATTTGATTATGAGCTCTTTCAAGACTTCTGGAGTGTGGAGTACTATATCAACTTGCAGTCACAATGGGGATGTTGAAATTGTAGCAAGAAAAGGCTTCATTTGACTAGTGCCTTAGTCAAATGGAGAAAAATTGATTTTCCACATCAGCAAGATGACTTGGATTGCAATTAGCTAGAGTGACATGAATTGTCTACAAGTTAAGTAGTAAATTCAAGTTTGTAGGATAGAATTATAGTTGTGCATGATTTGATTGCTAAGATCTAGCAATATAGTTGAGATATTGTTAGTTGAACTCAATTAACTAAGCTCTAGTAATTAGTTGAGTAGTTATGATTGTTGTTAACTCATTGATCTCTCAGTTAACTAGTCAATCAACTAAAAATAAACCCAATCATGCATGGAATTCAAATTGCTTAGTTAAGTGGATGGAAAAGGAAAAAAATGTATTTATAATTGTATGTTGTCGAGTGTACAATGCTTTTGTACTGAGCATGTGATCAATTCCTCTTGGATTTGCGCAATGAAATAGGGATTTTCCTTATTGTTTAGGAGTTTAATTCCTCCAAGATTGCGCAAGGAATTAGGAGGTTGGTTAAGGCTTGAATTGGCTAAGTGTTGGCCAGAGTAGGTCAGGAAGCAGGAGAACAATTTTACAGTGCAAGGTGTGCTTTAGAGTTGAAGTAAGACATTGCAATTGTTTTTCTTTCTCATCTGAATTAATGCAAAGTAGTGGAGGGTTTTTCACAGCTGGTTTCCCCTGTAAAATCATTGTGTTCCTTATGTTTTTATGGTTGCATGTTATTGCATGTGTTTTTATTGTGTGTTTTCCTTTCCCGAAATAGTAGATGAAATTTTGGCTCTTGATTTCAGTTCAATTTCATTAGCAGTAGAAAATTTCTTGAAATTTCTATAGGGGATATGAAATTTGTTCTATAGTAGAGATTTAATGATTATAAGTCCAAGGAATTTCAACCTTTTTCGAGGGATTAGTTGGGAGGATAGTTTTCTCCCCCAAATTTTTACCCAATTTCCATTGATGATAGCTAGTTGATGGTTGGTGTAAATTTTCCAGTCTTTAGCTAGTGACTAATTATAATTTGTGGTCAATTAAATTATAAGTATGATTGCAACTTTTCTGTCTATGTGTATATTTTTTTAAATGAAATCTGGAATGAAACAATGCATTATTATGGATTAGTGAAATGAATTAATTAATGGTTATAAATAATAAATTCTTATTAGTTCATGCATTAGTAAGTAAAAAAATTGTATTCTATCGATTTTGTAGTTGTATATTGCTAAACTATTTTATTGCATTAGTAAATTGTATGCATTTTATCTATTATTTGATTAATAAATGATAATTGAATAGGTAATAAACTGTCATATAATGGTTATTTTCTAACCATTATTGAATGAAACAATGCATTATTATGGATTAGTGAAATGAATTAATTAATGGTTATAAATAATGAATTCTTATTAGTTCATGCATTCGTAAGTAAAAACATTGTATTCTATCGATTTTGTAGTTGTATATTGCTAAACTATTTCTTTGCATCAGTAAATTGTATTAGTAATTGCATTTTATCTATTATTTGATTAATAAATGATAATTGAATAGCTAATAAACTATCATATAATGGTTATTTTCTAACCATTAGTTAATAAAATCATTTTTTTTTTTTTTTCTAAGTAGTATTGATCTATTGATATGATACAAAAAATATACAGAGAGACCTGAAGTCAGAGATGTTAAACATCAATCATCATCACAAAATGAAATTGCTTGAAATGGATTGCCCCAACAGAGGGGAAACCAGTCCAAGAAGTTTTAAAGACTGCCCCTGTTATGGGGGAAACCAGCCAATGCACCAGAAAAACTATTTCAAAGTAGACCTTGGTTTTCCAAAATGAACAAAAAGGAGTGCAATTCTAGAACCAAAAAACAGGGACCTAACCAAGAAACAGTGAGACATGTCCACCTGGCGGAGATTCAACCAGAGGATCCAAGACACATGGCGTAGAAACAGAACACACCCAGACCACAAACCACGAAACAGTGAGACATATCCACCTGGAGGCCGGACACCTTTGCATAAGACAAGAAACCACAAAACAGTGAGACGTATCCACCTTGGAGCCGGAGACCGTTGCATGAGGCCACGTGTTAGGCCGGTGGTTCCTCCGGAGCTGGCTCCTCCTCAATCGGGCAGGCAAACTGATACCAATCGTAATCCGCTTCAGACGCGCCTCGACCCTGAGCAGGTGGAGCTTCCACAGTGCCTTCTGCATCCATCTGTCGCTTACCAGAGTCATTCTGCCTGCTGCCTGAAGCTTTCGTGCCTTTGCGCTTGTCCTCCTCACCAGAAGTGTCACCAGCATTGGCTTTGCCATGTAGAACCGTGTTGCTTTCACCTTGCTGCTTGTTGCTGAGCCCATAACTACCAGGCATTTCCTTGCTCTGCTTGTTCCCGCGACTTGACAGAGGAGCTTGCGTCGCAGACTCTTCCTCGAAGGAAATTGTGATGGTTGCAGTGATTGTAGGCCTATTTAAGGCACTGCGGAATCGAAATTGGGTACTGTAAGGGGCAGAAAACGGAGGAAGTGGGAGATTCACAGTGTGGACAACATTGTCCCTCCTACCTCTACCACTTCTAGTATTCGGGTAGCGATGAGTGGGGTAAATGAGCAGGCTGGGCATTTCAGTAGTTGAGTCCAGGGAATCAGAGGCGGAGCTAGTTGAAGCTTGTGAGTGGATAAAACCTCCACGCGTTCCTCCACTTCTACTACGCATGTGATGCCTGAGGCGAGCCATGGCGTAGATGTAAGCTAAATTGACAGTAGAGGAATTGGAAGAAAGGCGACGCTGAGTGTGAGCAAGGGTGGGCGAGCCACAATCAAGGAGGCAATGACGGGAATGCGAGTAATGGAAACCATTACCAAAATCCTGACAAGGGAGAATCAGGCAGCGACTGCCTGTTGCAGTTCTGATACACGGTTCAGCCGCTTGCGGAGAACAAACGCCATGGAGAAGAGGAGGATTGACAGAATGATTTGCAGGGGCCATGATATTGAAGGAGGTGAGCTCGTCACAGCTTTCGGAGTCCATAAATGTCGCCTGCAAGGTGTTGTTAATTCCTCTACGGTGGGCTCTCAGGATGAAGCAAGTAGCCAGATGGCTTCCCAACCCACCGGCGATCCGTCTTATCATTTAAATGCTATTGTTGACACCCGCATCCAGGTAAAAAAAAAAAGAATCAAAATGTTAATAAAATCAAAAGATAGATTTTATTCATTGATTTGTAGGTAATATTATTAATATTAATGAGTAAATAATTGATACACATTATAGTTCACCACTTAATAAAGGTTGAACATTGACATAAACATTGATAAATAAAGTTACCAGGACCCAATTTCCTATATTAATTTAGGTTATTAATGATGATATATTTTACTTCATCACTTGAAAAGCAACGTAAAGCTCTCAATGCTTAATCCTAGTAATAACATGTTTTTTTTTAGAAACATATAGAAGATGATTATAGTAACAACTTAATATTTTGTGGAATCATATATAACATGATGCTAGTAATAGGTTGCTCTTTTTTGGAATCATAAAAAATATTATGTTAGATAATGTATTCCAAAAATAATATAATATAATATTTTTGGAATGCATTATCTAACAAAATCTTTTTTTATCTCAACATTATTTAAAAATATTATATTATAGTATTCTATCTTTGAGCATAGTGTTTCTTTTAGGAAATATTGGCTCAATCTATCTTCAAATATTCAACTATGTTATACTCAATTGTTTCACCTTTAGCAAGAAGTGTTTAAGTGTTTAGAGAAGTAGCTTTGTTTGACACTTCCAAAATGATGGACTTTCTCTTGTTGCTAGAGGAATTGCTCTTGGAATTAGTTGTTTTTCTAGACTTACCCTGCGCATTCTGAGCAATATTTACTAGTGGTGGTATCCTTCTTAACAATTGTTCCTTCAAACTTTGTCTCGTCACCTCCTATTCAGAAATGGGCCCTTTACTCCTTAAACTATATCAACTATTTTGATTTTGATGGGGGGATCACACTTTGTGGTGGTACTTCAACACTCTTCTTGTCAACATTAAAAACATAATCAAAATAATTCATTGCATGTCCAACACGAGTACTCCCTTAAGCCATTGTAAGTTCTTCTGTTTCTTTTGTTTGTCCCGTCTACTTATCTGCTAATAAAGAATCCACAATGTATGTGGCCAGAGAATTCATGTTGTGGTTCCACTGTGGACATGTATTTTCTATATGATATTCTTTATGGAAAGAGAAATAGTTTTCCATACCCATACTTTCTATATTCAACACAGCATTTGAACTCCAGGAATATTTAGTCGGCTAATTGTTTTTATTATTGTTGTCATTATTCCTTTGAAATGGGAAGGACTTAGGATTCTTATCACTAGTAGAAGTCTCACTTGACCTTCTCTTTAGTTTTGAAATTTCATTGGTAAGTGCCTTCACTATTCGATTCAAGCTTTCAATATCTAATGAGTCCTTTCCTTTAGCCTTACTTGAAGAAGGTTGAGACTTACTGCTAGTCTCCTTGGAGTCTTTTGATTCATCATCATTAGTAATAACTCCAATAGCGTGCAAGTCCTTCTCGACGGCGATTGCTTCTACAAATTTTTGTGCCAATGTTTCCTTTGCAACTCTTTTAACAAATGAGGAAATGTTAGTGGGAAAGGAAATTGTTTAATAGTCAATTGTAATTGAATCATGTGGTTTCATTCCCAGGGGAAACTTGTTTAATATACAATTGAACTTTGGATTAAAGTATTACATTTTCTCCTTTTCCCCCATCTTATTGTTTCCAATCTCTTTCAATAACATGGTGGGAGTCTTTTCATCAGTAAATTTCTCCATAAATAACTTCTTAAACTCCTTCTAACTATGGACTAAATTGATAGGCAGACTATGGTACCATGTCGCTACTCTACCTTCTAATTTATAAGGGAAAATTATGCAAACAACATCATCGTACCTTACCTTCAACATATGTATATGCATGTAGAAGTTGTCATTGTGATCTTCTCCCTTTGTCTTATTGTCTAGATCAAACTTTGATAAAAACTTTTCTAAATGTATAGGCACCTTATGAAGATTGTCTAAAAGAGAAAGAGGCCCTTGGGCGATCCAATCCAAGTCTTGGTCAGCCATGTCTTCGTCTCTTGGTTCCTCCTCCTTTTCAAATCTGAGGAGCCTTCTCCTTCACCATTTAAACTATAAAAATGTCGTAAAAAAGAACAAGGTCATCCTTGTACCCTTCGTTAAGGGGTGGAAGTTGATCTTGCTACACTGTATCTTCTGAGGACTCTGCTAACACTTCAAGAGTGGAGAAAACCAGATCTTCTTCCATTGAAACTAATATATTGATATGAGTTATTTCTTTATTCTTCAGGAAATGTGAGAGATTTTGTGCACTAGGAATAAAATTGATAGCCTTTGGGAACTGATGGGTTATAGGTGAAAGTGTTTGGATTTGTTCATAGGTAACCTCGTATGTCAACTCTGGGCCAAGATGAGAAGACCCTCCTACTTCAGGAATATGTGTTGGAATGATGCTCGGAATGTGGCTACCTTGTCTAGAAGATGAATGGTTAGGGCGTGTGGAGTTGTTAGCCATAAAACACTAGCTCCCCTCCTTCTAGCACCAAATTGTTGATGATGCTAAATACTGCCAACATAAATGGGATCTCCCTGATATAACATCCCAATTATACCTCACACCATTTGGTGTAGGAGTCCCATCTAGAATACGGTCCAGCTGTCATTTACTTAAAGATATGCCTTGGATACAGCTGTTAGCATGAGAGAAAAATGCAAATGTCATTTTGAATGAGCAAGTGAATGCACTTTGAGAATGTTCCATTACATATGTTTCAAGGTTCTCTTATTGCAAGGGGAAAATAAAGTGAGCCTCTAAGAGAGAAGTAATAGTACTACCCTAATGGAGACACACATGGATGAGAAATACTCATCTAACATCAAGTGAAACAGTTCACATAAATGTGACGATCATTATAAACATTACAACGCACTTCTAAAAAAATAAGCATAGAAGTCACTAAAATAGTTTAATTACTCTAGTACATGTGAAAGAAAACATGAATCATACACATCCAAAGAATAGTCTTAGAAACATTCACAATACATGTGTGAAAATGTGTTTGCTTGGAAGGCGTTGATATTAAGCAAAAGTTCGTAGATACATAAATACAATGAACATCACTAGCTCCAATATGGAGAGTTAGAGCCACTACTTTCTCCCCAATAGTACTAACTTTGTCTCTCTAATGCCTTATGGGAGAATCCAATGTTAAAAGTCCATTACATTAGAAACAAACATCCTTTTATAACTTTTAGCATGATCTTTCTCATCCCCATGACTCTTGAATTTCCAACTCCTAATGACCTTTGGACTTCTACAATCTTTGGAATTCCAAATGAATTTTGGAATTACATTGACTTTTGGTTTTACATGTCTTTTTGGATTCCATGACTCTTTTGTCCACACATGACTCTTGGACTTCCACTTATTTGTCTTTACAATGATTACAACATTACATCATAACTTCGAGATCATCGTGTGATGAAAATGTGACATATAACTATATTTGATTACTGGGACTAATAGTGACTCATGACATGGAATTTATTTAGTGGTGACATGGCTTCCACTTGTGTCTTCATTCTTCATGCAACTTTTGATCATTGATGTCTTCACCCTCCAAAACGTCTTTGATCTAATGGAGTCTTCAGGGTGCCTTGATCATTAATATTTCAATGTGTTATTTGTTCTTCAATGCTTCCTTTGTTTGCCATATTTTCCCAAAATTCCTCATGCATGCTTACCATGTTGCTCCTAGAATAATTGTATCTGCAATCACTCATGACAAGGAACCATCAGCCTAAAAATATCTTATTCTACCTTGTTTTATGCATATATTTTTTCATGCCTTATGAATGAGCCTAAAAGGGACAAGGAGAGCTTTTGGACGCATGGGTGCACTTCAGAAGGATAAAGGGATGAAGGGGGGAGGTTTTAGGACTTCAGCATGTGCTCATACACTCAAGAGGAAGATACAATCAAGGCAGGGTGCATGGCACAAGTCCGAAGGATGAAGGAGAAGGCTTCAGGCTTCCCAAGTATGTTGTGTGCTCAAGGGAGAGAAGAAGGGCACATGGCGCATTCCTGAAGGATGAAGGATGGAGTCTTCATGACTTTGGGGTGTGCTCATTTTCTCAAGAGACCCAAGAGGGAAAATGGAACAAGTTTGAAGGCTTAAGGGTGAATCTTTGTGCCTTTGGAGTGCATTCACGCGCTCAAAGGGTCAAGAGGGTGCATGGTGCATTGTGGAAGCTAAAGGGTGGAGCTTCATGCCTTTGGGGTGTGTTCATGTGCTCAAACTATTATGAGGGTGCATGGAACATTATGGAAGGTTGAATGGTGGAGCTTAAGGCCTTTTAGGGTGCGCTCATGTACTCAAGGAGGGCACATTACTTCAGGTCAAAGAAGTGCACTCAAGGAAGACTTAGTTTCTCAAAGGGGAATAGTTCGGAACAAGAGGAAAGGGATTGAGGAGTGCACTTTGCACTTTTGGAGGGTGCATGGTGAACTTTTGAAATACTAAGGATTCTTGATCAAGGCTTTCGAGTGTGCTTGTGCGCTCTTTTCCTTGATGGGTTTGCTTTGCAACCAAAATTTGTCTAAGTCTTGGATATAGGGTGATGGTTGAACATGATGAGTTTAGACTTAAAACTATGTGTGACACATAAAAACTCATCAATAAAAATCATAAAAGCTTGAACAATGATAAGTGTACATAATAACTCCACTTTACATGCATTCCCCAAGTACAACGAGTGAAGTGTGTGCAACTGTGACCAAAAAGTGTAGTTTTACAACAACAAAGATGTTATGACCATGTAATGCACTAAAGATATTCTAATAAATGTGACGACAATTGAGAACATTCAAGGATACTTGAAACATATATAAGTAAACAAGATGATATTTTATGATCAAGGCAACACTAGATATGCAGTGATAGTGAGCTCCAAAATTCAAATGTAGTGAAATTTTGGAGGGTGTTGTAGCAGTGACAACACAACTAAAGAAATCCTCAAAGATGATTTAGGTTTGTGGGGATTTTTACACCCTCATGAGATATAATATGACCCAAATATTCCACCTCA
This sequence comes from Pinus tabuliformis, assembly GCA_031772625.1. Taxonomy (NCBI): domain Eukaryota; kingdom Viridiplantae; phylum Streptophyta; class Pinopsida; order Pinales; family Pinaceae; genus Pinus; species Pinus tabuliformis. Next base: position 513,114,071 of record CM062820.1, read on the forward strand.
AGTACTCCAAAGAAACATTTGGAGTTTTTTACGTATAATTGTTTCTCCTCCAATAGTTTGAGCACCCCATCAACATGTTGAACATGATCCTTCCAAGACTTGTTGTAGATTAGTATATCATCAAAAAATACTAACACAAATTTTCTATGGAAGGGTTTGAAAATGGAATTCATCAAACTTTGAAATGTGAAAGGTGAATTAAAAAGTCCAAAAGGAATGACCAAAAATTCATAATGACCTTCATGAGTTTTGAATGTTGTTTTCAGAATGTCTTCAGTATTCATTCTAATTTAATGATATCTTGAATGAAGGTCCATATTGGTGAAGTAAATTTCTCCATGTAATTCATAGAAAAATTCATTAATAAAAGGAATGGGAAATTTATCTTTAATAGTGATCTTTTTGAGCTCCCTATAATAAGGACACATATGCCACAATCCATCCTTCTTGTGCACCAATACTATTGGAGCAAAGAAGGAACTTTGGCTAGGTTGATTTATATCGGCCTCTATCATTTTTGCAATGGCATACGTTCAATTTCACCCTTTTAGGCATAGGGTTATCTGTAAGTTTTGATGTTTGGAGAAACACTTCTTGGAATCAAGTGAATATCATGATCATAATCATGAATAGGTGGTATGCCTTTGGGATTCTAAAATACCTTGGAATGATTGTCCAAGACTTTTCAGAGATATAGTGAAATGGATGATTTCAATGTTTGAACCTCTAGTGAGCATAATTGTGAAATTACGCCCCGTTTCTATTTCTTAAAAATATTTGTCATGTCATTAGAGTTTATTATCTTCCCTAGTTTCCCTGTGACACCATTAATTCAATTTCCTTTCCTTCCCACAAAAATTTCAAGAAAAGTTCTTGTCCCAAAATATTGTAACCATTAGACTCTTAGTACAACATCATCACCACCCATTGGAATGGAAATATTTGGACTATTCAATGCATATTTCCCCCATGTTTAGCTAGATATTATGGCAGTTTACAGATAAATTTATATTTCATATATTTGCAACCATCACTTGACACTTTGGTGCTGGATATAGAAATAAATTCAATTCCTTGGCTATCTTACAATGAATAAAATTGCGTGTACTACTCGAATCAATCAGCACTATTACTTTTTTCTTATTGATATATCCTTTTATCTTGAGAGTTTGAGGAGCAGTAATTCCTACCAATGCGTTACAATATATGGTCAGATTCATTTCTTCTTTCTCTTGGGTTGGTTCTTGGTGTATATCATCTTCTTTTGATGTTTCTTGTTCATTTTCTTCCTCCTCTTCATAATATATGTAAAATAATTTAATCTCAGCACACTTATAACCTTTAGTGTGTTTGCTATCACAACTGTAAAAATTCCCTTTTTCTCTTTTTTCCTCCAGTTGTTGTGGTGCCAACCTTGTAGGTTGTGGGAGGATAGGAGTAGCAACACTTCCATCTTTAGAGTTATGAGTGGTAGACTTCCTTGTTTCCATAATTTTTCTTTCAACTTTTCTTGCCACCCTGAATGTTGTTTCCAATGAACTAGGTTCCCAAAGATGAACCTCAAGTTAGATTTTATCCTTTAAATTCCATATGAATACATCAATCCTATTCTCCTTTGGAATATCAATTACCCTGATATTCAATTGTTGGAAGTCCTCAATGTGCTCCTCCATTTAACCCTTTTGTTTGAGATTTATCAATTGGCTAAAGAAGGTGTTTCTCTTTTTATCCCTGTAATTTACTATCATTTCCTTAGTAAAAATTGACCAAGTGACAAGTGGTTTACTAGAAAAAATCCATTGACACTGTACAAATTGATTGGGTTCTCAATATAAAGATGCAATGTGTACCTTTTGTGTGTGTTTCACATCATGTAGATCAAAATATTGCCCCATCTGTAGTATCCATGTTACTGGATCCTTTCCATCAAACTTCCTCATATTGATCTTTTGACTATGGTTGGTATTCAACCCAAAGTTAGAATCTCCAAAATCATGATTAGCATTTCTTTTGTTCTCATCATGAGTTTCATGGAGTACCTTATCACCATTAGGAAGCATTTCTTGTAGCAACTTTGTCAAACCTTCCATATCTTCTTTTAAACCATCCCTAAAACCTTTTATATCTACTTTTAGTTTTTATTCTAAATGATCGATCTTAACATTCATCATCACTTCCAATTCATGTTTGGATATTCTTTGTGAGAGCGAAATTTGTTGCACCTGGTCTCATAAATTTGATATATCATGTTGCATTTATTCCTCTTCTTCATGTGTCATAGTAGAGATTTCTAGTTTCTTACTGGGAGTATATATTTTTTGTATTGACGCATATTGAAACCAAATAATGATATATATGCCTTACTATGCCCTTTGAATTACTTCAAACTGATTTTTCAAATAAAATGTATACAAATTTAAAAAAATGTAACACCCTCCTCCCACATCGACCCAAGTAACCGACCAACCAGGGTAAACATGTGACTATAGGCTACTATGATAAGATTTAACCTCCTATGTGACCTTAAGGAAATGGAATCAATGGAAACACAACATACAAACCTTCCACATAAGCTACAGGACCCTTCAGAACCATCCCAACACTTCAGGTAGCTAGCCCCTGGGTTCCACTAAAGTTTTAGGCCTCTTAACCTATGGACACTCTCATGATATAGGTATGCAAGCATCCAAGAAGCTCTGGATGCTCTCACGCTATAGGCATGCCAACATCTAGGGATTGTTTTTCCCAGTTCTATGCTAGTGTCCCCGAGTTTTAATCCACTTTTATAGGTTGAGAGACCAAGTCACTGCCCATAATTGAATGACATCTCCAGAACAGTAAAATAACAGGGAAAAAATGATGCAAAAGAGAATAGTTGAACAAGTTCTTAACCAGACCCCTACTAGCCATGATAGGCATTTCGTCAAACATATCAAAAATATGTAATCTACAGGTGTAAATAAAATATTTAAGCATAGGGATCTCATACTTATCTGAGAATCGCTAAGAACCATTGTTCCCTCATATCATTTGTTACATTATCATCTATTATGTCATAGATACATTGTCCATTCATTTACAAGTAAAATCATGAGACCCATACATAGCCACTGTCATAAAACACATATATAACCAGCATAATAGCAACAGAAGTACCAAAGAAATCATATCCATATGATCCAAATATAAATTAATATAATAATCATAGAAATACAAGGAGAAATAACCTCTCATTAATGATGCAAAATCCAAACCCAGGATGGGATTACCACATTCCACCCGACCATAGAATGGTTGGGCCAAATCTTTGTTCAACCATTCACCCTCATGCCATATTCTAAGCATGAATGTATGACTCAAACCAAAAGAACCAACCAGGGCATACCGATGCTAAAACACCTCACCCTCATCAATAGAAACTAGGCTTTAACATAATCCATCCCAGATCATTAGGCCAACACAATAAACATGTCATAATAGTATTTAACATGATATCCACCCAATCACTAGGCCAAACAAGCGTGGATACTGCCATATTTCTCCACCTACACCATGAAGAATTTTCATCTCTCCTAGTCTCTCAGGCTTTACCACAATGCAAACCCTGATCACTAGGCCCTAAACCGAAACCCACTCTCCAGTCTTTACCGCTTATCCCAAAGCCTGGGATTACTAGCCCTAGCAGAGAGAAAACCACCTATTGGCCTTACCGTATATCCTTCCATTCACTAGAAAGGATTCCTAAGCCCACTGAGGCAACACAATCCTAGATTTACCACAACCCATAGTCTAGCTGAGGGTTCACTAAGTCAGTGGATTTACCGTGATCCACAGTCTGGTTCAAGGACCACCAGGCCATGTGCTCTATCATTCTGATATCCACCTCCCTCAGCTTTGAATCCATCAGTCAATCCATCTCAACCAAAACATGATAACCTCATCACACCATGGCTATCTAGAAATGGCAAGGCTTGGTTGAAATCACTATCACACCTGGCAAAACCAATGCCATAACAACAAAAGAACCACATGCAATATCATGCATGCCAAATATAGAAAGGAAATTACACATTAAAATTGATACCTACAAATAATATTGTTGTAGTTGCTTGATCCTTCCTTTCCCTTCTTGATCTTTGCTTCCTCTTGCCTTTCTTGATCCAATGCCAAAGTGCTCCAAGAAAACTCTAAAGTGTCCAAGAGTGAGAGAGAGAGAGAGAGAGAATAATTAGAGAGATCTAAAACTAAACTGACAAAAGGTTACCAACTGATCCTCATATGCCTTTTTATTAATAAGCCCTCTTTTTTCTTCATTTTCCTCCTCACATGCAACCTATGACCTTTCACCTCCCTTTTCTCCTAGTTTCCATTATTTTCATAAATAAATGTGCCAAAAATTCCATTTTGTCTTTGCAAATCCTTATCCATTTCCTTTGCCAATTTCCTTAGCCATAATAAACTGATGAACACCCACACTAGGATGTCTTGCCCAACGTTCAGGTTGGAATACGCTTTCCATCAACCGTGGCTATTAGTTTTGCCTTTATTAAATTTTATTACATGGAATTTTCACTAGGGATGTTACAAAACCCTCCCCCTTGGGGGACACCATCCTCATTGTTCAACCACACCTATACCTCAGCAAAACCACTGAAAAAAAACATACTACCCATGGATCTTTATAACATAGATCGATGCAATATTTACAATGATCACCTTGCTAAAAAGAAAACCAAAATGACAACATAATGACATGACACCTAGACCGCTTATTGGAGCTTTATAACATAGCTCATGGTGGTATTTACATCCATATACATATGAACATATACCAAAACATCACCAAGCATATACCAAAACATATATCGAGACATATACGAAAACACCATACCAAAATTACTTTGCCTCAACTGCAAACAATGAAGGATACATAGCCTGCATTTGATCTACCATCTCCCATGTAGCTTCAGTGAGCCCATAGTGCTTTTATTGCACTTTAACCTATTTTATTTCTCGGTTTCATAGCATAAGCACTTTTTTCTGCAATATATACTGAGGCTTCAGCTGGAATTCTCCATCTAGTTCCACTTGCAATACAGACCAGTGAATCACATGATCATCATATTTAACATACTTCTTAAGAAATGACACATGGAAAACATCATGGAATTTCACTATTGGAGGCAGTGCAAGTTGATAGGCTACTGGCCCAATCCTCTCAATAATAATGAAGGGTCCACAAAATCATGATGTAATCTCAGCACATGATCCAATCTGTAAGGATCTCTTCTTTGGTTTTATGCACAAGTACACCTATTCCCCAACCTGGAACTCCTTGAACAACCTTTTTTGATCTACATAGCCCTTTTGCCTATCCTGTGATACCTTTAGATTCTTCTTTATAACCTGTGCTTCTTGTTCCATGTCTACCAGCATGTCTGGTCCAATGAACACTTTGTTAACTGGATCACTCCAACTGATAGGAGTATTGCAAATCCACCCATACAATGCCTTAAACAGACTCATCCTCAAAGATTTTTGATACCCATTGTTTTACATGAACTCTACTAGTGTAAGGTAATCTTCCCACTTCCATTGTTGATACATCACATACATCCTCAACATGTCTTGCAATATCCTGTTGACCCTCTCTATCTGTCCATCTGTCTGCAAATGATAAGATGTACTGAAGGCCAACTCTGTGCCCAAACCTGCAAATAACTCCTTCCAGAACTTGGAAGTGAAATTTGCATCCCTGTCTGACACAATCTTCTTTGGAACACCATGCAATCTAACCACATCTCTGATGAATACCTATGCTACATTGCTAGTTGAGAATGTAGACTTCACTGGAATGAAATGTGCAACCTTTGTCAACCTGTCCACAATAACCATGATGGAATCATGTTGTCTCACTATCTTCGGCAATCCTGTGATAAAGTCCATGGAAATGACCTCCCATTTCCACTCTAGAATTGCAATCGGTTATAGCAGTCCACCTAGATGTTTACACTCTACATTCACATGTTGACAATCGAAACACCTAGCCCCAAACTCTATTACATCCTTCTTCAGATTCGATCAATAGTAAAATTTATTCATCGTTGTCAATGTCTTATGATACACTAGGTGAACCGAATATAGTTTCGCATGAAAATCCCTCAAGATCACTTTTTTAAGCTTGCTCCTATTTGTAACATATATCATGTCTCTAAATCTAACCAATCCATCCGTTGTAAGACAATAATCCACATCCCATGCACCTGCACCTGTACATGTACTACTACATGTACCTGTATCTGTACTCTGTTGAAACCTATGCACAATCTCCATATACATGACATCCTACTTACTTGCCTACAAGATCCTATCATGTAATTATGTCCCATAGGAGCTCATAGATGCTAAGTTATTTACATGTACTTGCTTACTAAGAGCATTTTCCATCCTTTTCTCCTTTCCATTGATGTACCTCATCTCGAATTCAAACTCACTGATCGTGGCCAACCATCTAGCCTGCCATGCATTCAAATTCAGTTGGCCAAACAAATACCTCAACCCATTGTGATCACTCATCAGTACAAACCTCCTACCAAGAAGATAGTGCTTCCACATCTTCAGTGCATGTATGATCGTGTTGTGGTCACCAACAACCCCCCTCTTTGTTTGATATTAGTAATAACATCAAGCAAAGGGGGACCCTTAACCAAAAAAATCCAAAAAATATTTTTGTTTGAAAAAAATCTTTTGTATCAACTCCCTAAGAGCTATATCGTGTCGCAAAGGAAAAAGGAGCGCTTTCCCAAAGCACACAAACACATCAAGGAAGAGCGACGCGAGAACTCATCGCATCGCGTGCATCAAAGGCGCTCAAAAGAGGAGAACCTAAAGCGCAGCCGACGGCCGATATGCGACGTCGCACGTCGCAATGTCGCATGAGCAACACAAAGTGACAAAGCAAAAAAACCTTGCGACCTTGCGATATTGCGATATGCGATCTGCGACCATGCAAAGCTGCGACCTGCGATCTATGGTGTGCGACAAATGAGACTATCAATCGCTGCGATGCCACCTATTTACCTCGCAATATTCGATGCTGCGATGCAAATCGCAGAAGCCGACCGTCGCAGGCATTCCTCGGCATGATCTGGGAACTTAAAGTTAGGCGCGCACCTTACGGGAAATTAATGATTGTACGCCTGTGTATCCAAAGATGATTATGTTGCGTTTTTTGAAGAGTCAAGTCATAATGGGTGACATGATTATGCATTCATTAGAACTTAATTGCTTTCATGTCAATCTTTTCTTCTATCTCTTTTCATTTACGTGAACTATAAGTCAGCAACTGATATAAATCTATATGCAGGAAACATCCAAGGAAAAGTGCCAGAACTAGAAGAAAAGAGAGGAGATGTCGTCGCAGATGGATACCACATACAGCAGGACCGCGCATCCCAGAGTATCACTCAACAAATGCTGATGGAAATAGGCTATCTAGGACTCAGAGTCAAAGGCGCACAAAAGCAAAGCGTTTATGAAAGATCCTGAGTCCCAAATTGGGTAAAGCAAAAAGAAAAACGCTTAAGGGGAAAGACGTCTCAGAAAAGCCTAGAACAAAGAATGGAAAAAAGTTTCAATTGAGAAAATCGTTCAGGCAACAAAATCCCCAGCTCATTGAGTCATTCGCACGACCGGAAACCGAAATAGCAACAGCACAATCAGTTTGAAAGAAATCTGAGTTGTACTAAGAGTACACGCCGTGAAGACACTCCTCCAGAAGAGCACTTTCAAAAATATCTTCTAGTTTGTCATAAAGAGGTGCCAGCTCTTGTTGTTTCTAATTTTAAAGCTTGAACAAAAGGAAAGGACAAGCAGCCGACTCTTTCACGACGAACAGCGCATCGCTTACAGCACTAAGGAGCAGATACAGAAATGGTTAGAAATTAGATTCAGTTTTTAGAAATAAATTTGTTTTTAGTAAAAGGGCGGTCATTTGAAGCCGTTCCCTAAATTTGTGTAATTAAAATTAGCCGGTTAGTAGTATTTAACCCTTCTCGTTGCATTGGAGAAGGGTCCGGAAATTTGTCAAAAAACTTGTCCTCAGAACATGCACTTCTGCACCCTCGGAGGGGGTTTTTGATGAATGGACGGATCAAGATTTATTTATGTTTGCATTTTAATACCTGCTACTGATGTTGCACTTCTGTACTCTTAGTAGGCATTAGAAGTAAGTAGAAATAGATCATTATTGCTTCAGGTCTGTGAGTATAAAGTCAGTCATAAATGGTACTTTTATCTCTTGACGATTTTCTGCTTGCATTCTTAGAGTAATATACAGCTGATGTTGTTTGTATGTTAACGTATGAATGAGTAGACTACCATTTGGCACTTCTGTACGGTGGAGTCATTGATTTATGCTTAATACATGAATAACTGATTATGCGATATGCTGTTCAAAACCGTTTTGTTTAACTTTTTATGCAGGATGGTTCATCTTAATTGATTTATATTCTCATAATAGCTGAATAATCTTCATTACCAGTTATTGTGTGAAATCTTTCTAGATCGCATAATGGAAAAAGTTCTATCCCGGGTTAGCGTAGATTAGATGTGTTGTTCTTGATAGATTAAAGTAGTATAAAGTTTAGTCTCAGAGTTTAGAACTAGATTAGCTTAGAAATAACTCCATATTTTCATTATCTAATCTTACACACACACACATCACCGAACTCTACACACACACACACACCCCCTTAGAACGGGAAGCTGGTCCCGTTATCCCCAGTCGGACCCGCTATACCAAACGGACACGGAGCCGCCAACCAGGTTCCCGACCGGGTGGGTATCCCCCTTGTTGTTGACCCGATTTCAGGGCCCTCAACATATTTGGCGCTAGAAGGAGGGCATGAACTATGAATGGCACATAAAGAAATATCAAAATACCATTCTGAGAGTAATACACCCTCATCAACTCCCTCGACTTCTCCAACACGGTTAAACCCAGAATTTGAAGTCGCTCGAGTACCTACCACTGCTACATATTCGAACATATCAGACCAATCCATCATTGATCCCCCTGAAATTCGAACTTTGATTCGTAAACTCCAGGGATTCTCTATTTTTAACCAGAAGTCTGATAAATCTAAAAGCAGCGTGACTTCGCAGTACAACCCTGCTCATCCCCTTACCAGATCGAAGAGTGAAAAATTTGGCATACAACCAAGTGAACTCCCTCTCCCCACCAGGAAAAGAGCAAGGAAAACACCACCAGAGTCTGACAGTCAGACTCCTTCATCCACTTCGTCCATATCAACTCCCTCACCGCGAAGTCAACCACCCACTCTTTCGTTCCAACTCACTCACCCATCTTCTACAAACCTTCCTCTTCAAACATCAAAGATCTTAATAGCTTCATCTTCTCAGCATCAGAGATCGTCTTCTGCGCTTCCATTAACTAGCAGCTCAACGATGGCTCAGTCTCCATGGAACAATCCTGGGGCGGTTTTAATGCCTCCACCCCTGAGCCCTATACCGGCCCATCCTGAGAAATGGCTGCCTAAATTCAATCCGGAAGCAGGAATGCTAGCCGAGGAACATATCAATAATTTCATGCTTTCTGTTAATCTTAACGGAGTCACTAACGAAGACGCTGTTGTCCGGCTTTTCCCTTATACAATGCAAGGAACAGCCGGGTCATGGTACTTTTCGTTACCTTCCGGATCCATCACAAGCTGGGACATTTTTCAAAGCCAGTTCCTCACCAAGTTTGGTGATGACAGATCCACGGCGACATTGATCAATGACCTATCTAATCTTAAGGCTGAGGCTAGAGAACCCATTAAAGGTTTTAACTTAAGGTTCAATAAGATCCTCAACAAAATCCCCGCTGCCTCACAACCCAGCGAGGAAGTAAGATGTGAATGGTACATCACGGCTTTACCTCCAAACTTGGCTATCTTTGTAGATAGGGCAAACAAGACCACCTTAGTCGACAACTTGACAGAAGCGTTAGTAGTGGAAAAACGCGTGGTAGCCCTAGAAAAGAGATCCGCTATAGAAGAACGCAAATCTAAGAAGATCTCTTTCAAAGAAGACACCACGAAGAAGCAAACGAAAGATCCTTTCGATTTGGAAGGATTACAAAAAGTGTTGAAAGCCATGTCAAATGAGATGATTGATATTAAGAAACAAGTAGCAGAGACTTCTTCGAAAAAGCCTTTTAGGACTTTTAAAAGAAATCCTCCCATGGAGGTAAGACCACCTAGTGTTGTCTCAAACGTTGAATCTGAAGAAGACGAAGAAGAAGAGAATACCACTGAAGGGCAGACCGACGAGGAAGAGGTCGTAGAACTACAAGGAATGTGGGATTTCATCCTCCCACAAGAAGAGGATCAAGAAGCATTTCCTGTTAGCACGAGAAGCAGAAATCAACTTGATCCTCCCCTGACTACCCCAAAACAAAAGGGCGCAAGCCCAGCAAAAGAAAAGGTTGCGACAAAAAAGACAACTGCTAAAGCGACCCAGATTAGCCTAGTCCAATCTGATCAAACGCCTCCATTAAGAACACTAATAGTGTCGGATGAAATGGAATATAACATCATTGATGATATGAAAAAGACCAGGGCTAATATCACTCTGTACGAATTGAGTAAATTGAAACACCAGCAGAAAATAATGATGAAAGAATTACATGCTGTGCCTACTACATCTTTACCTACAGCTGTAGCTTCCCACAATCTGGGAAGGCCTCCAACCAACGCGATCAATAAAATTGATCCAAATGACATCGCCTTGATTGGAGGAAGATCAAGATCTCATACTCCTCCTTTTCTTCTCACATATGAAATCTTCAAAAAAAACGTGCACAATTGCTTGGTCGATTCTGGTGCTTCAACGAACATTTTACCCAGGTCAATATGTGCCAAATTGAATGTGCAACCTCAAAAATCCGCAGTACGTATAGTTCAACTTGATCGATCCCAAGTCGAAGTGATTGGTGAACTCAATTAGGTGACCATAAGATTGTCGTCTAACCCAAAAGTGTGTCAGGTTATCGACATTCTAGTAGCTGATATCCCTGAGTTCTATGGTTTGACTCTTAGCAGGGATTGGTCGGAAAAACTCCACGGATATTTTTCAACCGATTGGTCGCACATGTGGTTACCATACAATGGTAAACCAAATCAGATAAAGGTTGAATGAGAATTGCACCAAAAATACATAGTGACAGAACTCGAAGGAGAAAATGAGGCCATAACATACAATAGCAGCATCGTAGGCAATTACGCAATAGATTCTTTCCTAGGTAATTTCAATGCTCATATTTCACCATACTTAGAGAATTCAGTTTTATCCCAAGTTGAAAATTTCTCCCAAACTGATGACTCAAAATGTTTTAGTTTTTTAGATAATTCTGTAAATACATCTTTATTTTGGAAATTATATTTTGACGGATCAAAATCCAATGAGGGGGCGGGAGCAAGATGCGTTCTGATTAACCCAGACGGGAATAAGACTATGCTCACATGCAAACTTGAGTTCGATTGCACGAACAACACAGCGGAGTACGAAGCCTTGGTTCAAGGCCTATACAAAGCAATCGGATTGAACGTTAAGTATCTTCAAGTCTTTGGAGATTCGGAGATCGTCGTAAAACAGGTACGTAACACCATACATTGCCTGTCTAGTCATTTAAAGCATTATCAATCATTAGTTCAAGATCTCACTGCACATTTCGTAGCATTCAACATCTCGTCAATTCCAAGAATTCAAAACGCGAGCGCAGACCTGTTAGCTAACGTAGCCTCTAGACTCATCCCTTCTGAAGATTTTAGTCCTGATAGGTTTTCAATAGAATTAATCTTTAGACCATCCATCCCTGACAATATCACCAATTGGAGAGTGTTCAACGACGATCCTGACATCGTAAATTTCCTTACTTCTGAAGGATCCTACTCAAATCAGATAATCGATGAAGACCATCATGATCATCAAATACAACAAAATGGCTCCGACAATGCTATACCGAAATCGGTGGTCAAGTTAGAAGATTTATATGATTTGAAAAGTCGGTTCAAAAGGTCCGCCAATGCTAAACTTTGCAGTTCTACCCTGAACTATGAATTGGTAAACCTAGGGACCGATCAGAAGCCACAAAACGTTAACCTAGGTCATGGCCTAGCCCCTGAGGAGAAATCAGCATATATCCGTCTTCTGAGACAATACAAAAACGTTTTTTCCTGGAATTACGATGAGCTAAAAACATACAACACTTCTATCATTCAACATGTTATCCCTATGATTGACAATGAAAAACCTGTCCAGCAGAAGCTCAGAAAAATACACCCTAACCTAGAAAATCAGATAAAAACTGAGCTTAATAAGTTGTTGAGAGCCAGAATAATTTTCCCCGTAAGGCATTCTAAATGGGTATCCAATATGGTGCCCGTTAGGAAGAAAAACGGAGACATTAGAATCTGTATCGATTTCCGAAATCTCAACAAAGCCTGTCAGAAAGATAACTTTCCCCTCCCACCTATGGAGCAAATATTACAGGCGGTAGCAGGCTCAGAATTAATGTCATTCCTGGATGGATTTTCAGGATACAATCAAGTACTGGTGCATCCTGATGATCAGTTAAAGACTACGTTCCGAACCAAATGGGGCACCTATGCATATCGGAAAATGCCATTTGGTCTGATCAATGCCGGAGCTACCTTTCAGAGAGCCATGGACATCGCCTTTAAAGGGTTAGTCAATAAATCAGTAGTGATTTACTTGGATGATATAACAGTGTACTCCAAAAAACGAAACAACCACCTCAAAGATTTGAAGCAAATCTTTCAAAGATGCTTGAGGTATGGGATTTCGCTCAACCCAAAGAAATCTTTCTTTGCATTAAGCGAAGGGAAATTGCTCGGATTCATAGTGACGAAATCTGGTATTCATATAGAACCTGACAGAATCAAGGAAATTTCCGAAATATCCATACCTCATAACAAGAAATCCATGCAATCCTTCCTTGGACAGATCAATTTTGTCAAAAGATTTGTCCCAGATTTTTCACTTATTATTTCTCCCTTACAAAATATGATAAAAAAGAATTCAAATTTCAAATGGGGCCTAGATGAGCACGAAGCGTTCAACTTAATCAAACAAGCTATCATCAATGCTCCATCTTTGGCCACCCCAAATTTTTCAGAATCTTTTACCATATACACTTTTGCCTCAGAGAAATCCTATGCCGCGATTTTGACCCAAACAAATCAAGAGAAAGCGGAAGCTCCAATCGCATTCTTTAGCTCGAACTTACAAGGTGCTGAACTTAATTACTCAGACGTAGAGAAACAAGCATACACTGTTTTCAAAGTGATCAAATATTTCAGACCTTTCTTGCTTAAAGCCCACACTAAGGTCGTAGTACCGTTTCCGGCGGTAAGAAACCTTTTGGTGCAGAAAGACGTGGGCAAAAAGGGAGCTAATTGGATTACCGCTTTACAAGAATATGATCTTGAGATCAAACCAGCAAACATCGTAAGAGGTCAAGGCTTCTGCAAGATGTTAGCCGGAGCATCGCAAATCCCGGAGAACTCATCTGAAGAGGTACAAGCGTACAAGGTAAGCCTAAACGATGCAGAATCATCATATGCTGACACCATTTATTTTCTTAAGAACGAGTATGCTCCATCACGTCTGGATCATACCAAGAAAAGAGCTCTGAGATTAAAAGCTAAACAATACCAGCTCATAAATGATGTCTTGTTTAAAAGGAATTACGATTATGTGCTTCTTAGGTGTCTTGAGAAAACTGAAGCCGAAAAGGTTTTGCAGGAACTCCATGATGGACCAGCAGGCGGACACTATGCCGGAGATGTGACTGCACATAAAATCTTGCGTGCAGGATATTATTGGCCCACGCTGTTCAAAGATTCATACAATCACGTGAGGAGATGCCAAGTCTGCCAGACTGCTGCAGGAAAACAAAGGAAACCTGCCATGCCGCTACAACCAGTCATCATCGACCAACCATTCAGTCAATGGGGCTTGGACATAATAGGTGAGATCGTTCCTCACTCTTCTAAGCAGCATAAGTATATCCTTACAACAACTGATTATTTTACCAAATGGGTAGAAGCAGTTCCTCTCAAGACAGTTCATTCTGAAAATATTATTGAATTCATAGATCAATTTATCATCACTAGGTTTGGATTGCCAACAGCATTAATGTTTGATAACGCTTCATATTTTTCTGGAAATACTATGACTGAGTTTGCGCTTAAAAGAGGTTTCAAACTGAAATATTCTGCCAACTACTATCCGCAAGGTAATGGTTTGGCTGAATCAACAAACAAGAACCTAATCAGAATTATCAAAAGAACAGTCGACCAAAACCAAAGGAATTGGCACAAAGCGCTGGTAAATGCTTTATGGGCTGATAGAATCACAAAGAAAGCTTCAATCGGCACTTCTCCCTTTAATTTAGTTTATGGGAGAGAAGTGGTTCTTCCGACTCACCTAGTCATTCCCTCTTTGTCTTTAGTGCAATATATCGATGAAGTATCTACTTCCTCTTTACAATTAAGACAAATGGAAATAATCAAACTAGAAGAACAAACAGAACAAGCTAGGAAAACCCATGTTCATCACCAAGCGCTGATAAAATCTTCTTTTGACTCAGCCATCATAACCAGAAAAAACTTTCAGATGGGTGATTTAGTTTTGAAATGGGATAAGGCTCATGAAGAAAAGGGCAAACATACGAAATTTCAGAAGCTGTGGCTTGGCCCTTTTCAGATTGTGGAAGTCATAGGCCCATCTACATTCGTGTTGCAGGATCTGGCAGGAAGGAGAGATTCTTTACCTGTCAATGGACTGATTCTTAAATTATATTTTCCATAGAAGAGAAATCTTCTAATTTTTGTAGGATAGATTTAGTTTTTAGTTTTTATTTTGTTTTGCTTTTCTCTTTTTGAATAAAACCCGTTGTAGATGATCATTTAAAAAGGATTCATGAAAGAGCACGCCAATTCTTTATCAGATTTTGATTTCGCTTGTACAAATAGCAAAATTTTTGAAAATCTGAATTTTATTATTGACAAATAGAGTTAACTTCACTTTGATTACGATACTCGTTTCAACCTCTAAAAAACTTTGACAAAAGCAACCTCTGGTAAAAGAATTGTTTTGTATCAGCACCATGAAGGGTATCATCAATAATAAAATAAGCTTTCTCTGCAAAGCTGTTGTTTTCAAAAACTCTATTATTATCGTCCAGAGCTTTCTTAAGGAAAAACAATGACTTCCTCCCTGCAAAAAGGAAACTACAGCATCCAGAGAAACAATCCAAGCAAAACACTATATCTCAAAGAATAAGAGGTCTCATCACGAGCCGGCTTATCATGATCACAGATATTATAACTTGCTGACTTTGCCAATACTGTCTATCAAAACAGGGCAACGACTTAAGATTGTTGCAATCCAAAGACAAGAGGTCTCATCACGAGCCGGCTTGTTCAGCACAAGTGCAAATCAGGTGAATAACTGTGTCATAATTTGGCCACCAAACCAAGACATTGTTCTTTAGAGAATTAAAAAAGGAAAAGTGTGTTAAAAAGGATTTTTCTCTGGAATGTTGTGAGTAACCTCAAAGCAGGAAAAAGGATCATTGTTGGATAATATGGTAACCCTGTCGAGGCTATGGATGCTTGCGGGTAGCAGAGGCTCTACCTACGGCAAATGAGCATACTTTTAAGCCAGTACGCAGAGAAGACCTTATTTTATCTTTTATCAAGACCAAGTAATGTCTGATGCAAATGAAAGAAGAAAACTGAGGAAGCAAGAAATTGAGATATAAAACGGGTTGAAACAAAATATCGTCGACAAGGTGAGGGGCAATCTACTATATCTGTCCATAACAAAATTTAGACATATAAAAAAATTTTGCTGTTTCGGAAGTGAACGGTCAATAGAAATGCAGAGATAACTGGTTCTTCACAGTGAATCGCCATTGTTGTGGTCACCAAAAACCCCCCTCTTTGTTTGATATTAGTAATAACATCAAGCAAAGGGGGACCCTTAACCAAAAAAATCCAAAAAATATTTTTGTTTGAAAAAAATCTTTTGTATCAACTCCCTAAGAGCTATATCGCGTCGCAAAGGAAAAAGGAGTGCTTTCCCAAAGCACACAAACACATCAAGGAAGAGCGACGCGAGAACTCATCGCATCGCGTGCATCAAAGGCGCTCAAAAGAGGAGAACCTAAAGCGCAGCCGACGGCCGATATGCGACGTTGCACGTCGCAATGTCGCATGAGCAACACAAAGTGACAAAGCAAAAAAACCTTGCGACCTTGCGATATTGCGATATGCGATCTGCGACCATGCAAAGCTGCGACCTGCGATCTATGGTGTGCGACAAATGAGACTATCAATCGCTGCGATGCCACCTATTTACCTCGCAATCTTCGATGCTGCGATGCAAATCGCAGAAGCCGACCGTCGCAGGCATTCCTCGGCATGATCTGGGAACTTAAAGTTAGGCGCGCACCTTACGGGAAATTAATGATTGTACGCCTGTGTATCCAAAGATGATTATGTTGCGTTTTTTGAAGAGTCAAGTCATAATGGGTGACATGATTATGCATTCATTAGAACTTAATTGCTTTCATGTCAATCTTTTCTTCTGTCTCTTTTCATTTACGTGAACTATAAGTCAGCAACTGATATAAATCTATATGTAGGAAACATCCAAGGAAAAGCGCCAGAACTAGAAGAAAAGAGAGGAGATGACGTCGCAGATGGATATCGCATACAGCAGGACCGCGCATCCCAGAGTATCACTCAACAAATGCTGATGGAAATAGGCTATCTAGGACTCAGAGTCAAAGGCGCACAAAAGAAAAGCGTTTATGAAAGATCCTGAGTCCCAAATTGGGTAAAGCAAAAAGAAAAACGCTTAAGGGGAAAGACGTCTCAGAAAAGCTTGGAACAAAGAATGGAAACAAGTTTCAATTGAGAAAATCGTTCAGGCAACAAAATCCCCAGCTCATTGAGTCATTCGCACGGCCGGAAACCGAAATAGCAACAACACAATCAGTTTGAAAGAAATCTGAGTTGTACTAAGAGTACACGCCGTGAAGACACTCCTCTAGAAGAACACTTTCAAAAATATCTTCTAGTTTGTCAGAAAGAGGTGCCAGCTCTTGTTGTTTCTAATTTTCAAGCTTGAACAAAAGGAAAGGACAAGCAACCGACTCTTTCACGGCGAACAGCGCATCGCTTACAACACTAAGGAGCAGATACATAAATGGTTAGAAATTAGATTCAGTTTTTAGAAATAAATTTGTTTTTAGTAAAAGGGCGGTCATTTGAAGCCGTTCCCTAAATTTGTGTAATTAAAATTAGTCGGTTAGTAGTATTTAACCCTTCTCGTTGCATTGGAGAAGGGTCCGGAAATTTGTCAAAAAACTTGTCCTCAGAACATGCACTTCTGCACCCTCGGAGGGGGTTTTTGATGAATGGACAGATCAAGATTTATTTATGTTTGCATTTTAATACCTGCTACTGATGTTGCACTTCTGTACTCTTAGTAGGCATTAGAAGTAAGTAGAAATAGATCATTATTGCTTCAGGTCTGTGAGTATAAAGTCAGTCATAAATGGTACTTTTATCTCTTGACGAGTTTCTGCTTGCATTCTTAGAGTAATATACAGCTGATGTTGTTTGTATGTTAACGTATGAATGAGTAGACTACCATTTGGCACTTCTGTACGGTGGAGTCATTGATTTATGCTTAATACATGAATAACTGATTATGCGATATGCTGTTCACAACCGTTTTGTTTAACTTTTTATGCAGGATGGTTCACCTTAATTGATTTATATTCTCATAATAGCTGAATAATCTTCATTACCAGTTATTGTGTGAAATCTTTCTAGATCGCATAATGGAAAAAGTTCTATCCCGGGTTAGCGTAGATTAGATGTGTTGTTCTTGATAGATTAAAGTAGTATAAAGTTTAGTCTCAGAGTTTAGAACTAGATTAGCTTAGAAATAACTCCATATTTTCATTATCTAATCTTACACACACACACATCACCGAACTCTACACACACACACACACCCCCTTAGAACGGGAAGCTGGTCCCGTTATCCCCAGTCGGACCCGCTATACCAAACGGACACGGAGCCGCCAACCAGGTTCCCGACCGGGTGGGTATCCCCCTTGTTGTTGACCCGATTTCAGGGCCCTCAACAGATCGTTGCTAACTCCAAATCAAGTGTTGGGTAGTTATGCTCATGCTTGTTTAGTTTCCGCGACTCATAGCATACCACATGTCCATCCTGCATGAGAACTCCACTAATTCTCCTCTTGCAATCATATATACACACTACAAACTCCTTTTCTAGATCTGCAATCTGTAGCACTGGTGCATGTGTCAACAACTGCTTCAGCTGCTCAAAAAGAGTGTCACGCTCCTCTGTCTAGTTAAACTTCTTACCTTTCCTCTGCAATGATGTAATGAAATAAGAAATTTGTGAGAAGTTCCTAATGAACCTCCTGTAATAGCCTGCCAACCCCATGAAATATCTCACCTCATCCACATTTCTAGTAGCTACCCACTCCATGATGGCCCTTATATTTTCTGGATCTACTGCAATGCCCTCCTTGGAGACAACATGTCCCAAATAATGTACCTCAGTCTGAAATAAATTGAACTTGTTGATCTTAGCATACAACTGATGCTCTCTCAACAACCTAAACATTGTTGCTAAATTCTCAGCATGCTCTTCCTCATTTTTATAATATACCAATATGCAATCAATGAACACAATAACAAACTTATCCAAATATAGACGTAACACACTATTCATCAAGCACATAAATGTAGTTGAAGCATTAGTCAAACTGAATGGAACTACAACAAACTCATAATTCCCATACCTGGTCCGGAAAGTTGTCTTTTAAATTTCCTCTTCTTTGATGTGTACCTGATCGTATCCTGACCTCACGTCAATCTTAGAGAACATTGTTTTTCCCTTCAGCTGATCGAATAAGTAATCAATCCTTGGTAATGGGTACCTGTTCTTGATAGTCACTTTGTTCAAGTTTTTGTAGTCAATGCATAATCTGAGACTACCATCTTTCTTCTTCACAAACAATGTTGCTGCTCCCTAAGGTGATATAATTGGCCTAATGTATCCCTTATCCAAAATTTCCTTCAACTGCAACTTCAACTCTACCAACTTAGGTGTGCTCATCCTGTAAGTTTATTTGGATGCTGGCGTTTCCCCTGACACTAACTCAATAGAAAAGTCCTCAGGAAATACATCCTAAGACTGCTATAGAACTAGGTACCTGCTCAAAACATCTACATCCTCAATTTCCTTACCCTTGTCACTCAAAATGTGTACTGCAAATAACATACACCCTTTCCTATGACTATGCTTTGCCTGCATAATTGTCATCATCCTAACTGATGTGGATTTCTTCTCTCCCTGTAAGACTCTTGGTTCCCCATTGTCATCCACACACTCAATGGATTTTTCATAACAATCCACCTTGGTCCTATGAAGATATAACCAATCCATTCCCAACAACATATTATATGTTCCCAATGGTAATACATTCAAATGTGTTTCCATAGGCATACCATTCAAATCAAATGCACAAGATCTTACCCAATGATGAACTCACTTCATTTTACCTGTAGCGAACTGCACTAACCAAGATTTTGCATGAAATTCCTTACTCAAACCACATTTACCCACCAAGTCAGGACTAACATAACTATCATTAGATTTAGGGTCAATCAAAATATAAATAACTTGATCACAAAGCTTACCATCCATCTCAATGATAGATGCCTGGTGGTCTGCCTATTTTTTATACAATGTTGCATAAATACAAGGAACGCTCTGACTAACATCACCAACAGTCTATGCCTCTTGCGCACTATATATCTGAGGCCTACCACCTTGATTATGTGGACAATCTCTCTTAAGGTGCTCCTTATTGCATTTCCAACACTCCAATTGACCAGTACCATCATCTATATTTTGTTGTTGTGACCCATGTCCCTGTCTAGTTGTATTAAACCTCTTTTTTGGTGGCACATTCTCTTTCTTGTCTGCATTCAAAGGCCTTTCTTTTTCAGCTACCATTTACCTTTATCTTTGTCTTTTCCTTTCCATCCTTGTTGGGATTCATTTTTACTCTTTGACTATTTGTAGTGTCCCTTATAATTTAGTTAGTTTTGGTGACACCTGGAGGGTGATTTTGATGGAGTGTATAAAGATTATATATGTCAGACTTATGTATATGCTTGTTCACTATATAATTGGTTTGGGTCACATGGCTTTTGCATGCTTATGATAATATATATGGTTGTGTATTTTTGTTAAGTGCATATTATTAATGTTTCTCTTTTGGCATCCTATTTTGACTTAGATGCATGACATGAATGATGGTCTATGATTGTTACACATGAACAAAAGCTACTATGTGGAGTAGTTAACTGACTATAATCTTGTTGATGATCTATGATCTACATGATTATGTATTCTTAACCATGTATTTAGTAGTAATTGGTAGGGAACTTAGTTACTTGTTGAGAACGATGCTCAGATAATAAATGACCGTGGAGGTCATGTATACAGTTGGTTAAAATGTGATTGAATTAATTCATTGTGAATTTTAGTTGTTGTGTTTAATAAACAAGGTTATGAGGCATGCAGGTCTAGGGAAACAAGACCTTGGAAATAGATCATCAGATGCATATGAGCTCACAACCAGTACCTTGAGGAAAATCATGGAGCTTCAAAAAAGCATAGATGAGAATCTATGGAAAAGATTAGGGCATGGAGTCCTAACTTTTTGAAAGATCAAGGCGTGGAGTCTTGATTCTACTAAGATGCATAGTCCTAGGTATAGGGCAAGGGCAAGGAGTCCTAACAAGTAGAGAGAGGTGCACAATAGGGGTGTGGAATCCCTATTCTATGACTAAAATTAAACACCACTTACGGGATTACATCAACCAGGTGAATTAATATAAGTTAAACTTTCACTTGAATTAATTCCAATTTACCCACTTTAGAGGGTCATTTGAATAAAAATTATTTTAAAATATTAATTACCTATTTTTGAAAAATCAATAATAGAAAGTTTTCTAGAAATGACACA
Organism: Pinus tabuliformis; assembly: GCA_031772625.1. Lineage (NCBI taxonomy): Eukaryota > Viridiplantae > Streptophyta > Pinopsida > Pinales > Pinaceae > Pinus > Pinus tabuliformis. Next base: position 513,135,252 of record CM062820.1, read on the forward strand.
TGGGTGGATGAATATTAGATAATTAAAGTAATTAAATAATTAAGAAAAAATGAGAGGTTTCCACCTCAGGGAGGGTGGTGAATAATATGAATTATAATAAATTAAAAATAATTTAGTTTTTGCATGAAGGTGATGAGGTGTCACTCCACTCAATGTTTATAAATATTGAAAAAAAATTTCCCATGGAGGGTTATAGCAAGAAGAGTAGGGAGATGCTGCCGAAATGACTAATAAATTCCTAAATTTAAAATCCCAATAAATTTTCCTGGTTGATGGAAATTGAGTGGTGTTAGAGGAAGATAAGATAGCTTAGTTTTCCAAATGATTCTCATTATTGTTGAATTTGGTACTGTTTGTGAGCTCATAAGGCTTTGCGGTTCCAGGGAAAAAGGTTTCCCTTGGATCTGATTGGGTGGTAAAACTGACTGGTCTGTTGGAGTTGGCAAGTGGGACTGCTGAACGAAGAGGACTGAGTATTAGGTAAAATTTCCAGTTTGTTATTTTTTTCTTTAATTAACCTTTCTTGGATGAAGATGTAGCTAGTTTACCTTTTAAATAGTTCTTGTCATTCTAAAAGATCTTATCATTGTTTTTGTTTTAACTAATTGGTGAATAGTGGCTCCAATTAGTAATTCTTTCATTTAAATGGGTTGTGAGACGACAACATGGTAGTGTTAATTGTAACCCTTGTGTCTTCTATCCATTACAACTGTAGTGTTCTTATTTTCAGTTTGGAGCTCTCTGCTTTATTGTACATTTTTTCTTATGAAAGCATATATTGAATATGAGTTATTATTATTGAAGAAGGAGGATTATAATTTAAGCTTATAGTTTACCTATCCGAGTAAAAAAAGGTAGAAGAAAAAAAAACCATGTCATGTAAAGTATAATTGGAAGAGATGATGTTCATATTCGTATTCTCTGGCATCATCCTTCGGTTAGTTGGTTTCCTTAAAGGTTATATGTTTATATTTTATCTAATGATAGTGTTCCATACAAGTCTTGTTTCAGAGTTTAGAAGTCATTGTTTTGAAGGCACCATGCACATTGTTTCTGCTTCTTTTCTTTAAAATATAACACTTATTCTGTTTGCAGAAAAGAAAGTACTCTTAACGCTTATTCATTTTGCAGAAAACAAAAACATATATCTCTGCTTGATTACTTTTTCTTTAAAAGTGTCAATGTGCTAATTTAGATTGTTGTATCATTAAATGCAATGGTGGATATCCACCATTGCATTTAGTTTGATGGGTGTATATATTGGTGTGTTACATTTACCTTGGTTAATGTGTGATATACCTACTAGTTTGTGAGATAAATTAGTGCGGTAAATTTTGTAACTTTTACTAGAAAACGTAAATTAGTGCAATAATATTTGTAACTTTTACTAGAAAACGTTATGCGATAAATTAGTGTGGTATGAGTCCTCCATTTGGAATATATAGATTGAAGTTTTCATTATTGCCAAAAGTATTCGTTTCTGAAAGAAGTTAACCTTGGTAATATTTTATAGTGTTGGTAATATTTTATAATGTTGGTAATATTTTATAACCTTGGTAATATTTATATGCATTCTTGGAAAATGAGACTTTATGAGTTATCCATTTGCATTATGTAGTTTAAAGTTTTTATTTTTGTCAAAAATATTAGACTACCATAATATTTTAAAGAAGATAAGCTTTGTAATATTTTATAGCATTTACTATTAAAAGTTTTATACAGTGGGATGTTTGGTTATTTTACCAATAGTTGATTTTGGAATGGGTTTTAAATCATTTATTACTATTTTAGTGTTGCACTCTACATGACACCAAATCTTAGTACGTGAGCTTCCACATAGAGTAATTTTGTTTGGACAATGTGAAAGAAAACTCTATTTTGTTTGTTTGGACTCTCATTGAGAGAATACGTCTGAGTCTTTCTGTAGGTTTGCATGATATACTTTGATTTTGTTTCATGCAACATGAAATTGTAATAATAAGAATATTTAGTTCAAATAGTACAAATTTTGGTAAGTATGACGAATCACTTATGGACTGGTATCCTTCCATGACAGGGATGTGGATGTTATTCGAATATTACATTGGATTTATTTGGTATCCTTCCATGACTGGGATGTGGATGTTATTCAAATATTACATTGGATTTATTTTATTGTATCTTACATTTTAAAAACTAAAATAAGAATTATGTTGGGATTTTCATTTTAGAATATATATATATATATATATATATATATAGAGAGAGAGAGAGAGAGAGAGAGAGAGAGAGATTCCCTTGTAATATTTTGCATGTAAAGCTATGGTATTGATGGAAGATTCTTAGAGTACATAAAGATATTAATTTTAGTTGTTTGGGGTAAATATGAAAACTAATTGGGAAGTAAGATAAATGGAATTGAAATTAGAAATATTATTCAAGTTATAATACTAGATATTTAAGAAGAAAGTATTATAGTGGGGTCAACAATATATGAGCCAAAAGAATTTTCATCACGACTAAAAACCTCTGACAATGATGTTAGTATGTAAGTTATTGAGAAGAGGAAATGGAAATGAATCGTCATGCCCTAATCATTTAATGGTTTCATAATGGTATCAAATATTTCTAAAATGACAAAATTTTATATTTAATATATAGGGTATTGTTTCAAAGAAAGATTCTTCAAATGGATGGATCAAATGTTAATATCTAAACTTTATGTTACATGGAATGAATGTTTTTGGATATGATGAGTTCTTCTTAATTTTTGGAAGACTTATAATATATGCGAGGATTAATGTTTTTAGTTTTCATGTTTTGTGTGTTAGTGTCAGTCTTTCCATCCTTCCTACAGTGATCAAATATGCTCTTACACAGTTGTCTCAAAGTGTCAAGGTCAAATTTTGTCATTTCAGTGAGTCTTCAAGCAAAATTTGGTCACTAGGCATTAGGCCTAGGGTTTGCCCAAATGTCAGTCCATGTCATCATTCAGCTGAGCCTATCATCATTCAGAGGGTTTTCATTATCATGTCAGTGTCGAATGAGTCATTTTACACCTTATTCATGCTTCAGTTGTGCCTAGGCAAGGTCATTTCCCTCTCCTAGGGTTTTAAAGCCAATTTCCCTTGGACAGTCAAGTTATCGGCAAAACTTGTATCCAGATGTTCATACACCTTCCCCTATCCTTAAAATACCCTATCAGATGCTTCCCATCACTGAGATCCCCCAAAATCCTCATTTTTGCACAAACCCTAGTTTCTAGCTACAACCTGGCAATTTTCTAGGTTGGGCCTGTGTTTTGCACTTTTGGACCCCTTCCCCTCGCTCAATCTCTAAGATTCCACTTTCCCCTGCTTCCTAACATCCCTCCCCACTCCCAAAAATTTCCTCAAGAATTTAGAAGCCCCCTATCCCCTTCATTTCGCTTCATTTCGACAGAATTCCTTGTTTCACACATCGGGACAAGTTTCACTCAAATGATGTTTCAGAGCAATCAAAGATGAATTTTGGGAAACTGAGAGAGGTTTTTGTCCAAAACATGCCACAGAAGAAAAACCTCCTTCACTTTTTGCACAGGTGTCATTGTTTGAGAGAAATGTCAAGAATACCGTTGCCTCAGGAGAATCAAAGACACCTCTGAAGTGACCTTGGGAAAATCAAGTTTTCTCCTAGCTTGGTTGGCCAAATGATTCGCTTGATGGGTAAAATGATAACGAGACATAAATAGCTTTCCAATGAGCTATCATGAGCTCAATTTGGGGTTGAGGAAGGCATTCAAAAGCTGACTGCAACAACACTCTTCCTTGAGGCAGCCTCATTTGGCACTTTTTGACCAGTTTTGGGAGATTTGATTTTTGACAAGTCAAATGAACTCGAAATTGAAAAATTCCAATTGGGTTGGAAATTAGACTAAAATAACTTTCCAACAAGCTATCTTGCACCTGATTCCGACATCAGGAAGGCCTCCAAAATCCTCCTGCAAAACGCGACCCGTCAGGCCAGGTGCGCGACCCGTTGGGTGGTGCGCGACTCGTCAGAAGCTCTTCCTCAGTTCAGAAAAACAACGTGCGCGACCCGTTGGGAGGGGCGCGACCCGTTGGGCGGCCTGTGCGACCCGTTGAAACGGCTTGCTGCAAACTTCAAATAAATTTCCCAATCTCCCTCCAAATCATCTAATTTGTTCGAGGTAAGCTCTTTACACATTATTTTTGTGGTTGGTGATAAATGAAGCCCTCATGCTTGTATTATAACCTCAAATCATGTAAGTGAAAGGACATTATATGGCTGCAATGTTAATGAGCAAAATTTGCTAGGGTTTGTGTAGTTTCAAGGTGTTTTTCCCTTTGGTTTGTTTCCCTCCTTCCCCTTTCACTCACACTTATATGTATATCTTTTTTACCATCCCATTTTGTAAATGAAATACAAACCCTTCCTTCTCCCTAATCACTAAAATGCAAACCCTACCCCTTTCCCAAAGCATCAAAGGATGGTGCCCATGTTGCAGAGGAAGACCCCGGCCCAGCAGTACAGGAGCTTATGTCATTATGGTTTGATTCAACTCATAGTCTTGCATCAGTTGACTCAGCAGGGCATCTCATGGGAGGAGTTCATTTCCCGTGAGTTTTTCACAGCACCACCCCAGCCACATCCAGAGGTCATTCAGGAGGAGGGAGGACCATCTCAACAGCCTGATATTCCGGTCACTCGACATGTTAGTTCTTCACCTCAGCTCACTTATCAGAGAGGCCAGAGGGCCTTATTTGCAGCAGCCAGGCGAGTACTATCTCCACAGCAGGTGGAAGGGGTCTCACCTTCATCATCAGCATAGCGAGTGTTATCTCCACATTAGGTGGAAGGGGCCTCGCTTTCTTCACCAGCACAGGTACCACAGAGGGGCAAACAGCCCATGATTCATGAGGGTCCATCAGGAGTTCTAGACACTGAGGTGATTGATCTTGAGGCCAGTTCTCCTAGCTGAGAGGCAAAGGAGATCATTCAGCATCTCAAGGCTGAAAATGATGTTTTGCAGAGGAAACTGGAGGGTGCCCAATGGACTATCACTTACCTGGAGCAGCGGAATAAACAGATGGAGGAGGAAAAAGTACTTGATGAGTTATGGAGGATTCGTAGTGACCGAGTCTTGAACCGAAGAAGACCCGGTGATCCATTGCCTGCTGACCGAGAGTCAATGCTCATCCAGGTGAATGCATACTTAGAGAGGCTATTGGCTAAGGCCAACCAAGAGAAAAAGCTGCTGAGGAATATGAAGAATCATTATTGGGTAAGGATGCATGTATGCAAAGCCAAAATGAAAGTTTTTCAAAGGAGGTTGACCGAGGCTCAAAAACAGAGAAAGAAGCCAAATCCCCTCCGTATCTTGTTGGCATTATGATTCAAGTGTTGTCCTTGATGGCAACTCACTCAGAGGATGGTACAGGTGCTCAGAGGTTGGTACAGGTGATGGCAACTTAATCAGAAGACAGATCTTAGTACAGCATGCCAAGGAAGTTCATATACGCATGTTCGTTAAGCCCAAGTCGCGTGTACACGCAAGTTGGTTTCAGAAAAAGCGCGTGTATGTGGAAAAGTATCTTTGGTCCATGGTGGTTAGTCCTTGGAAGTTGTGCCTATGATTTCGGACCATTGTGTCTCGACGGGCGTGTCGATCCCTAGTTTTGAAGTTGATGGTATTGTGTTACTATGGTTTTGGCTCTTGGTATTGAACTAGGCCTAAGACTATATAAGGAGAAGAAGATCATTAGGCAAGAGCATCTTTCGACAAGGCTTGAATATCTAAGAGAGAAAGAGATCTGATATGCAGGTTCTGGGTTGCTTGATCTAAGCCAAGGAGAGATCACATCGGTTGATGGAAGACTAGATCTAAGGATAGATCGGGATCTAATGGTTTGAAATGCACTATCATGATATGGTTGATTATGCGTATTTCTAGATCTGCATATCGTCGCAATGTTACGTTTTGGATCTAACTAATGTCTGGTACAGCTGCAAATTGAGAAAGTTTATTTTTAGATCTGTACGCAGGTTGGTTTCGGTAAAAGCGCGTGTATACGCGGGTTTTGCTCATTGAAGTAGCGTATATCTTTTGAAGCTTGATTTTGGGTTTACAGTGGGGTCTGACTGTTATTGCAGAGTTCTGTAGTCTGCTCTGTGTTCTGGTAACTGGTGATTAATAGGGTTCAGTGGTTCAGTGATTCAAAGTTTGGTTGTTTTATGCTTCAATGATCTGTTGTGGAAATTGAATGATTTGTGGTCTTCAGATTGTAATGTTGTGCTTCAGGAATATCCAAGTCTGAAAATGTATGAAAAGTGATATCTGAAAGAAGGAAGATTGTAGGTCAGCACCTACGTACTAGTATCTTGGCTAGTACAAGAGCAAAGGGGGTTGGATCTCCCTTCCAAGGAAGTTTGGAGAACGAGAGAAGGTTGTAGCCTTCTGCAGGTTGTAGCCTGCGTACTGGTATAAGGCTGCACCAGTACAAAAGATTGTAAACTGAAGTTTCATATTAAAGAAAGATAGAGACAACTTGCAGCAGGTGGTTTTCACCCACATTGGGTTTCCACCTTATATCTTGGTGTTCATGTGTGTGGCTTTTTATCTGTTCTGTTATACTGCACATGTTTACTGTTAATGTGGTGAATAATGTCCTGAAGCACTTAATTGAAGAATAAGCTAACTAAATTGTGAGTTTTCTTCTTATACGCTGTTTTACTTCGTCACAGTAGCGTGTACACGCTGGTTCACTTAACTGAAGTAGCGTATATGTTTCTGAGCATTTAAAAAGGTTGATTAATCTGATAATACTGATTCACCCCCCCTCTCAGTATTATTTCCAACAATTGCTATCAGAGCAGGTCCTTCAGAGAAGCTTGATCGCTTGAAGGAAGATCATTCATCATGAGCAATTACGAGAAAGAAGCATCAATCAGGCCATCGGTTTTTGATGGAACAAATTTCAATTATTGGAAGGTAAGAGTTACTGCATATCTTCAATCTCTTGGTACAGAAGTTTGGGACATTGTAGAAACAGGCTATGCTTTTCCTTCAGCTACTCCTACAGATCCAGCTGAGAAAAAGGCATATGAAACAAATGCAAAAGCAGTCAGTACTCTATTAGGAAGTATATCTCAAATAGAATTCATGAAGGTCATGCACTTCAAATCAACAAAAGAGATATGGGACAAAATGATCACTAGCTATGAAGGAGATGAACAGGTAAAGCAAGCTAAACTTCAAACTCTCAGGATTCAATATGAGACCCTCAAGATGTATAATGATGAAAGTGTGGCTAATTATTTTCTTCGGGTAGATGAGATTGTTAATTGTATGAAAAATTTGGGTGAAGAAATAAAAGAGACTATAGTAGTTCAAAAGATTCTAAGATCATTATCCCCCAAGTTTGAATCCAAAGTATCTGCAATAGAAGAAAAGGAAAATCTCAAAGTTCTCACTATGTCTCAGCTACATGGAATTCTAACTGCTTATGAAATGAGAAAGGGAGGTCCATCAGACAGAAGGGAAGCTGCTTTTAAGGCATCAAGAAAAGAAGATTACTATGAAGCAAGCCATGTTCCAGAAGAAGAGGAAGAAGAATCAAATTTTGTCAGAAATCTTCAAAGGGGTGCTGGAAGGTTCAGAGGTAAGCTACCTTTCAAATGCTTTGCTTGTGGAAGAGTAGGTCATTATGCTGCAAAATGTCCTAATAAGGATAAAGGAAAAGAACCTGCTAGATGGAATAAGAAACAAAGTGCAAATAAGAAAAGCTACTACACCCATGAAGATAGTGATGGCTTATCAAACAGTGATGAAGATGAACAAGGTAATAAATATAAGCTATTAATGGCATTTGAAGATGATGATTATGAGGATGCTGTAGATGTGGATAATCTCTATAATGAAATTACTAGACTCAAGAGATGCATAGAAGAAAAGAGTGTGATCATTGATACTTTGCAATTTCAAATTGATGAAAAGGAAAAACATCTTGAAAAACTAGAAGGTGAAATTGTTGGTCTCAGAAAAGAAATTGAGAAAACAAAAGCTATTAATCTTAAGTTTGTCAAAGGATCTGAAACTTTGGATGAGATTATCAATGTGCAGCGGTCTCCTCTAAACAAGATAGGTTTGGGCTATAATGGAGAAACCTCTTAAGCATCCACCTCAAAGAGTTATCTTGATGCAGCAAGAAGAAATGAGCAGAAGAACAATGAAGATAATCAGGTAAAGCAGGGACGAATTACAAACAGAAACTATCAGGGACAATCCTTCTTAAGGGTGAACAAAAGCTACAACCAACCACAGGTAAAATCTTCTCAGTTTGGCACAAGAATAGATGAAAATAGAAATTACAATCAGTTGGCTGGTAGATTCAATAACCGCAGAAGCTTCTTCAATGGACAATGCTTTTCTTGCCATAACTTTGGTCACAAAGCAGCTCAATGTGTTGCATATAAAACAATCATGACTAGGGAAGCTCAAAAACAAAGAAGTATGACAGGGATTACAAAGAGGACCTATAACAACTTTTCGGTTCTTGAAAATGAAGTTGAATGTTCTATTTGCAATAATTTTGGTCATAAAGAATCTGAATGCAGGAGCAGGTTTCAGGAGAAAAAGGAACAAGCCACGAGCACCAAAAAATGGAGAATAAAAGAACCTCAGACAGAAAGATGTGGGATAGCGTTTTATGCAGAAGGACAGGAAAATCTATGGTACATTGACAGTGGATGTTCGAAACATATGACAGGTGATAAAGAAAAACTTGAATCTTATTCTACTTTAGAAAAGGGAAAGAAAGTTTCTTTTGGAAATGATACTCCTGCAACTATAAAAGGAAAAGGTATTGCTCCTTTGAAAGAAAAGGTCAAAGCTGGAAATGTTTTGTATGTTGATGGATTGAAGCATAATCTTCTTAGTGTCAGTCAGATGTGTGATCAAAAAACCGAGGTTATTTTCAGATCGAATGGATGTCTTGTTCGTGATCTTGATACAGGTAAAACAGTTCTCAAAGGCAAAAGAACTCCAAATAATCTGTACATATTTGAAGAAGGACAACAACAATGCTATCTTAGCAAGGATGAAGAGCACTGGTTATGGCATCGAAGGTTGGGACATCTAAGCTTCTCACAAATAAGAAAAGCATGCAAATATCAGGCAGTTCGCGATCTTCCAGATATCAAAATTCCAGACAACACTATATGCAAATCTTGTCAGTTTGGAAAGCAAACCAGAACTAACTTTCCAGAAAAGGAAGGATCAGCTAGCTTGCCTCTTGAGCTAGTCCATACAGATGTATGTGGTCCATTTAGGAAAAGGACACCTCGAGGAGAAGAATATCTGATATTATTCATTGATGATTTCTCAAGGTTTGTTTGGTTAGGGCTTATGAAGCACAAAGATGAAGCATTCGAAAAATTCAAATCCTTCAAAGCATTGGCTGAAAATGAATCAGGACACAAAATTAAGTGCCTCAGATCTGACAGAGGTGGGGAGTTCACATCAAATGAATTTTTCGATTTCTGCGATGAACATGGGATAAGAAGAGAATTCTCTACAGCTAGAACTCCTCAGCAAAATGGGGTTGTGGAAAGAATGAACAGAACTATCCAACAAATGGCTCGTGCTATGCTCGATGAATCAGGTACTCCTGCAACCTTCTGGGGTGAAGCTGCACATGCTGCTGTTATCATTCTTAACAAAACAAATGTCCGAGTAAACAACACTCAAACACCTCATGAGCTTTGGAGTGGTAAAACTCCTTCCGTGAAGCATTTCAAAATCTTTGGGAGCAAATGTTATATTAAGAATACTGATGAGCAACTTGGCAAACTTGAACCTAGAGCAGATGAGGGCATTCTTCTTGGTTATTCTCCACATAGCAAAGCATACAAGTGCTACAATAAAAGACTTGGCAGAATTGTTGACAGTATTGATATAGTGGTTGATGAGAAAGGATATATTCCTAGGCAAGTTCATCATGAAGACATTGAAGAAGATGAAGGTTACTCTCAAAGGCGAAATGATGAAGAAGAAGAACCTCAAGAAGAAGAAGAATCTCAAGAAGAACCAGAGGAGCAGACAAGAATAGAAGAGAAGACTCCATCCAGATATGTCCAAAAGAATCATCCAGAAACTCAGATTGTGGGGCAGAAAGAAGCAGGAGTACAAACAAGAAGGACACTTGCAGAAGCTTCAAGCTACTTGGCTCTACTCTCCTCCATTGAACCACAAAATGTGAAAGAAGCATGCAAAGATGAATGTTGGGTCAAAGCAATGGATGAAGAACTTGAGCAAATCGAAAGGAACAACACTTGGGAATTAGTTCCTAGACCAAAAGATAAGAATGTAATAGGAACAAAATGGGTCTTCAAGAATAAGTTAAATGAAAATGGAGAAGTAATTAGAAACAAGGCCAGACTTGTTTGTAAAGGGTATGCACAGCAAGAAGGAATAGATTTTGAAGAGACCTTTGCTCCTGTGGCAAGACTAGAGGCCATCCGAATGTTCCTTGCTCTCTCAAGCTTTCAAAACTTCAAGGTATTTCAAATGGACGTGAAATCAGCCTTCCTGAATGGAGACTTAGAAGAAGAAGTATATATTGAGCAGCCAGATGGGTTCATTCTTGGAAATGATCCAAACCTTGTATGCAGATTGAAAAAGGCACTCTATGGGCTCAAACAAGCTCCAAGGGCTTGGTACTATCGGTTGGACAAATATCTTCACCAACAAGGCTTTTCAAAAGGATCAGCAGATAGCAATCTCTATATAAAAGTTGAAAATAACAAATTGCTAATTCTTGTTGTTTATGTAGATGATATTATTTTTGGCAGCAATGAAGAGACTATGAGTCAAAATTTTGCCTTGGTTATGCAAAAAGAATTCGAAATGTCACTTCTTGGAGAATTGACATATTTTCTTGGATTGCAAATCCAACAAAATGAAGGAGGTATCTTCTTGTCTCAAACCAAATACCTCAAGCAGATCTTGAAGAAGTATGGCATGGAAGAGTCAAAGCCAGTATGTACACCCATGGTTACAGGATGCAGCCTCAGTGCAAATGATGAATCAGCAGCAGTCCACCAACCCACTTATAGATCCATGATTGGGAGTTTACTTTATTTGACAGGTACTCGACCAGATATTACACATGCAGTAGGAATGGTTGGAAGATTTCAAGCCAACCCAAAGGAAACTCATCTTCAGGCAGTCAAAAGAATCTTCAAATATCTTCAAGGGACCCAAAACTATGGCTTATGGTATCCTAGAAATACAGATCTCACTCTTCATGCTTACACAGATGCAGATTGGGCTGGAAGTGTGGATGATAGGAAAAGCACAAGTGGAGGTGCTTTCTTCATGGGTTCCAGATTAGTATCTTGGTTCAGCAAGAAACAAAGTTCGATTGCCTTATCTACAGCTGAAGCAGAATATGTGGCTGCAGCATCTTGTTGCACACAACTTCTTTGGATGATGCAGACCTTGCAAGACTTTCAAATCACTTGCACTCCACCTGTCTCTATCTTATGTGATAATACAAGTGCAATCAGCATTTCAAAGAATCCAGTCATGCACTCAAAGACCAAGCACATACCAATCAAGTACCATTTTCTTCGGGAACAAGTGCTTGAGCAGAAGGTCAAGATGGAGTATGTTCCTTCTAAGGAGCAAGTTTCCGATATTCTCACAAAGCCACTGCCCAGGGAAACTTTTGAATATCTCAGACAAAAGCTGGGAGTAGTTGATGCTTCATCCTGTTGTTGAAGTTTGTTTGTTCTACAAAAAGTTGGTATACGCAGGTTACGGAAGGGATATACGCGTATATACGCGGATTCATGCTGGGAAAGTCGCGTGTATGCTGGACGCTTGTTTCAGAAAGAATATCCGCGTACATACGCTGTTTTATACAGGATAAACCGCGTATATGAAGTTCTGAACAGCAAGGGAAAACTCTGAAGTTCTGAACAGCAATGGGAATGTCAGAATTCTTCAGGCACAGTTTCAGGGAGTGCAACAGGCACAGGTTCAGGGGGAGCAGCTTAAAAGTCTCATAAAGCATTGTTGGCATTCAGATGTTTTGGTTGTTGGTTTCAGGAGAAGGAGCTCAGAAAGAAATTCTGGTTGCTGATCTAACAAGATGTTTATCAGATGCTGCTGGTGCCTTTCCTAAGTCTTGGTCTAGATCTGTTGTTTCTATGTCATGTATCTCTCTTGTAATATCTCTTTTATGGTATCAAGGTCATGTAACGGCCTTTGTTGGTTTCCCCACTATGCCTGGGATGAACGCTGTAATATAATTGGTTGTTTCTGTTATGTCCCCTCTTGGTAGGGAGTATGGATGTATGTATTGAGTCTTTTGGTGATAGGAAGGTCCCTTATGGTGTATAAGTCTTGGTTCTTGTTGAAGAACATCTTTTGCAGATCTGGCCTTCGGTCAGGGGGAGCACAAGTCAGCACAGCCAAACAGAGATATCAGCATGTCCTCAGGGGGAGCACAGCCCTTTGCCCTTGATGTCAAAGGGGGAGAGTGACTTGGTGTGATGGTTGCCATCAAGTCCAAAGGGGGAGATTGTTGGCATTATGATTCAAGTGTTGTCCTTGATGGCAACTCACTCAGAGGATGGTACAGGTGCTCAGAGGTTGGTACAGGTGATGGCAACTTAATCAGAAGACAGATCTTAGTACAGCATGCCAAGGAAGTTCATATACGCATGTTCGTTAAGCCCAAGTCGCGTGTACACGCAAGTTGGTTTCAGAAAAAGCGCGTGTATGTGGAAAAGTATCTTTGGTCCATGGTGGTTAGTCCTTGGAAGTTGTGCCTATGATTTCGGACCATTGTGTCTCGACGGGCGTGTCGATCCCTAGTTTTGAAGTTGATGGTATTGTGTTACTATGGTTTTGGCTCTTGGTATTGAACTAGGCCTAAGACTATATAAGGAGAAGAAGATCATTAGGCAAGAGCATCTTTCGACAAGGCTTGAATATCTAAGAGAGAAAGAGATCTGATATGCAGGTTCTGGGTTGCTTGATCTAAGCCAAGGAGAGATCACATCGGTTGATGGAAGACTAGATCTAAGGATAGATCGGGATCTAATGGTTTGAAATGCACTATCATGATATGGTTGATTATGCGTATTTCTAGATCTGCATATCGTCGCAATGTTACGTTTTGGATCTAACTAATGTCTGGTACAGCTGCAAATTGAGAAAGTTTATTTTTAGATCTGTACGCAGGTTGGTTTCGGTAAAAGCGCGTGTATACGCGGGTTTTGCTCATTGAAGTAGCGTATATCTTTTGAAGCTTGATTTTGGGTTTACAGTGGGGTCTGACTGTTATTGCAGAGTTCTGTAGTCTGCTCTGTGTTCTGGTAACTGGTGATTAACAGGGTTCAGTGGTTCAGTGATTCAAAGTTTGGTTGTTTTATGCTTCAATGATCTGTTGTGGAAATTGAATGATTTGTGGTCTTCAGATTGTAATGTTGTGCTTCAGGAATATCCAAGTCTGAAAATGTATGAAAAGTGATATCTGAAAGAAGGAAGATTGTAGGTCAGCACCTACGTACTAGTATCTTGGCTAGTACAAGAGCAAAGGGGGTTGGAGCTCCCTTCCAAGGAAGTTTGGAGAACGAGAGAAGGTTGTAGCCTTCTGCAGGTTGTAGCCTGCGTACTGGTATAAGGCTGCACCAGTACAAAAGATTGTAAACTGAAGTTTCATATTAAAGAAAGATAGAGACAACTTGCAGCAGGTGGTTTTCACCCACATTGGGTTTCCACCTTATATCTTGGTGTTCATGTGTGTGGCTTTTTATCTGTTCTGTTATACTGCACATGTTTACTGTTAATGTGGTGAATAATGTCCTGAAGCACTTAATTGAAGAATAAGCTAACTAAATTGTGAGTTTTCTTCTTATACGCTGTTTTACTTCGTCACAGTAGCGTGTACACGCTGGTTCACTTAACTGAAGTAGCGTATATGTTTCTGAGCATTTAAAAAGGTTGATTAATCTGATAATACTGATTCACCCCCCCTCTCAGTATTATTTCCAACATATCTTGGCTGAGGCATCCCTCAAAGATCATGGCACTCATTATCCTAGCCACAGCTCAAATCCCAAAAAAATTCTGAAAGTTTTGGGTAATTTTGGCATTTTTTGGAAATTTACAGGTTTTGGCTCCTCAACGGGTCTCACCCCCGGTGAGACCCTTTGTCATGGCAACTCCTTTTCACAAAAACTCAGCATTTCCTGATTTTTTATGCAAAGTTACATATGCCTATGGATGGACTTGAGTTTTTATGGAGTTTTGGGCCTCCAAAAGGTCAAAATACATGCAAAATTTGACTTTCTGCCCCTTTTTTGAGTTGCAGAAACCAGTCTTGGGAGAATTAAGTTTTGATAGGGCAAATGACCTCCAAATTCAAAAATTCCAGTTGGTTTGGAAAGTAGACTCACAGACCTTTCCAACGCGCTATCTTGCACCCAATTCTGACACTTGCAAGTGCCTCAAACAGAGATCCAAAGGGGCGCAACCCGTTGAGCAGGGGGGCGCGACCCGTTGAGCAGATTTTGCCAAAATTGACTTGTTCAGCCCAGAAAACGCAGATTTGACTCTTTTTGACTTTTTGAGGTTAATGATAGTCCTCTTGGATGTAATTGTGACACTTTTTATATACTTTTACTCTTGTTTAACACTTCTAGAAGATTCATTTATGTAAAGGGTAAAATTGAATGTATGAACTGGTTTCCAAGTTTATAGAGGCAAGTTGTTTTGACTGCCTATTTTCTAGTGTCTAGTTTAGAAGTTGTTGAAACAGCTCCTAGGATAGTGAGCTCGACCCATGGAGGCAGGGAAAGAGGTTAGATCATCTATATTATGTACTTTCTTGCTCATTTTCATGGTTGGACTCTTGAGGGAGAAGCTATCATTGTATTATTTCACTTGTATCTCTGCAATTTTTGGCTAAGGAAGACCAGGGTTTTGCAGTCCTCTTTGGGATTCTTGTGGACTCATGTGTTGATGGTGTGTTTCTCAATGTTCTTGTAAGCTTTGTTATGTGATTCATTTCCTTTCTTTATTGCTGCACATTAAACAAATGAAGTGTTAAAGTATGAATTCATGCTAGCCATGCTCTGCTTTTAAATTTGTTTAATTTCAATGTTTTCTACTGTCTAAAGGGAATTCAAAGTCATTGTTTGCTCTCTTTAGCTCCTCATCTTTCATTCCTGATCATCCATCTCACTTTAAGGCATCAATACTGTTTCCTACCTTGCCCCAAGGAACCCCCTGCAAAAACTGTGTCCAATCCCCGCACCCAAAATTGCAATTCCTCAATTTGCCACCAAAAACCCAAAAAACCCCAAATCAACCCTTTTTAATCAGTTTACTAGCCTAATATCAGTGTTACCTTGTTGGTCATCTCATCCCATTGAAGATCTACCGAGATTGACCGGAGAGAGCCTTCTCCTGCCCCGTAGGGCTAGCTACGAGGCTAAATGGTTTGATGTAGCCTTGAGGTTTACCTTTCTCAGCCTGAGGTGAAATTTCAAGCGCTAACATACTGGCGACCATACTGGGGAGAACAAACTTGTTTGTGTGTTGATGTGTTGGTTTCATAAGTCTTAGACGGAGCCTGAAGTTATGCCAGGTAGCCTTCGAAAACGCTCTTGTTTTACATCAGCGTTAGTAGATAAACACTGCTTCAGTCAATCTCCGTGAGCTTGTGAACATAGCACTTCATTTGCATTTTACCCCAGTACATGTATCAAGTTCAGATCTGATTGTTGATGGTGAACAACGATCAGACACTTGAAAGGCTGAAATCATTCACCTGGCGACTCTAAATCAGTTTTGAGATCAGATCCAAAGACTCCACTGGAGGATGATCCCGACCAACAAAAACATGAAAGGAGATTATGGACAGATCAGGTACTCAAGTTGGAATTTCATCCAAGATATTTTGTTCATTGTTCTAAATTATTTCTCCTCTTTTCCTGAGAATGTAAAAAGGGCTTTGCAAAGTATATTGTATTTGAGAAGAGATCCTCGACCTACAGTTAATTCTTTTCCTTCGAAGATTGTGAATACCAAAGATTTGCATACCTTTGAGCTTGATCAAGACCTTTCTTCCGAATTTTGTGATGGCCATCTTCAAGTTGATGAACCTCAAGTGACCAAAACTAATTCTATACCTGTTGTACATACCCCTATACCTTGTAAAATTCCAGATCGGTACAAACCTCTTGTTTTACCTTCTGTTCTTCATGCTTTCCCCAAAAACTATGATCTATACTTGCCGATGTTTGATGGTGAATGTAAGAATGTCAACGCTGAGCAACATGTCCAGAATTTTGAGAATTTTCTAGATCTTTTTGAAGTTGATGAAGAAGATGTTAGTATAAGGCTTTTTGCTCTTTCTTTGCAAGCTGAAGTTAAGAGTTGGTTCAAAGCCCTGCCTGATGCAAGCATCTCAGATTTCCAGCAGTTCGTCAAAGTTTTTCTCGATAGGTGGATGATCGGGCAGAACCTTTTCTTGATTGTAGAAGAGTATAACCAGCTGAAAAGATTGCCAGGGGAGACAATACAACAATTTTCTGCTAGATTTAATCAAGTTTATTATTCGATGCCAGTTGGTATAAGGCCTACTCCTAGATCTGCTCTCTTGCACTATCCGGGTGCCTTTGATCCGGAGATGGAGTTTCAGCTGAGAGAAAGGGATATTGCAACACTTCACGAGATGCAAAACAGTGCAGTAAATATAGAGGCGCATCTGCTGATCCGAAGGGCAAGGATGAAAGAAGAAGAGATGAAAAACATAGATCCGGAAAAATCGACATCTCTAGAGGTAAAGCTTGACATTTTGGTAAGTGCCGTGGAAAAGATGATGGACAAGATCAACACAAGAAATGCTTATGATGTTCAAGATCATGGCGTGTTAATTGAAGAAGAACAAGTTGCCGATTCAAAATATTTTGTTTCTGATCCCAGTTGTCATAGTGATTGTTTTATAGATCATTGTGAAGAAGAGAGAGCTGTTGATATGATGTGTATGTTTGATGATGATTTGCCTCGGTTTGATGAGTATGATGATGATTATGTTCTCCAAACAAAAGCTAATCTTACAGACAAATCAGCAGCTAGTTTGTGGGAGGAAGAAGTTCATTTTCAGCAGCTTGAATACAATGTTCAGCCATCACATATCAGCTATGACAGTGACGAGGAAAGTGCAGCAAATTTTGAAGTAAGTGAAGGATCTTTACCTTTTTGTTTTGATTCATGTCAGTTCATTAAAGACAACTTCCATCAAATTAGAAATCAGCTGTCAACAAGTCTTGATCTAGACCATCTTGGAGGCAATAAAAACCTTGTTCCAGACTTCTCATATTCAGATTTGCAGCCCCCAAATTCCATTGGTTTTCAAGTTGCAGATGAAAGCATGGAAGCTGACATATTTGATCAAATGATACAAGAAGGTGACTCTGTACCATTCTGTTTTGAATCATTTCAATTTTTGAAGGGTAGATTGCATAGTAAATCTTCAAATGAACAGCCTATAACAAATCAGCAATCTCTCAGTGTTAATGTTGAGGATGAGACAGATAACAAAATTCTTGAGCAGCCTGTAGCATCAGATTTGCAGCCACCAAATGAAATTGAAAGGCAGATTACAGACGAAGCTGTGGCAGCCGAAATACATGATTTGATGATACAGGAAGATTCTATACCCTTTTGCTTTGAAGCATTTCAGTTTATAAGGCAGAATTTTCATAAAATCTCTCAAGGAAAAGATGAACAGCTAGAAGGATGTCATACATTTTCAATGGATACATTGCAGTAGTCTTTTCAAGTTTTTCATGATCCAATAGCTGATGTTTTGGATGAGGTTTGCAGTCGAAGTCTTTCTCCATTGACTACATGTGAGCTTGAAACATGTGCTGATATGAATTTGATGCGGCAGCCGGTTTCTTTGTCATTTTCAGCAGAGGTCTCGTCACAAGGCTCAGATCAAAGTGTGCATTCATGGTATGAGAAGAAGAGAAGTAATCCATTGGATGAGCTAAGTTCCAGTGTGCTTGAATTTCAAGATCCTTATGCAGTGTTTTTGGAGGTGGATAGAGAAGCCATATCATTCAATGGATCTGTTTCTAAGTTGTCATGGGAGTTGCCTTTCAGTAGATCTCTCTTGTTGTTCATAAGCGAGAACTTGTGGAGAATTCAAACAGCAGACGGGATACTTACTTGGTTGCATTGGTTGTTTCATTTCACTTGATCAGGTGATGAATGAAACTGTTAGAGTAGGTTTTGATGAATAAGCTCCACGTTGAGCATCATTTTCAGTTGGTCGATTGTGTTTAAGTATCGAGTCAGTTTTTAGTTGAGTCATGAGTCCTTTGTGAGTCAATTTTCAGTCCTGTTGTTAAGTTAGTTTGTGTCAGTTTTCAGTCATGCATTTCAGCTTGAGTTTTTGACTCCATTGCCCAATAATTGTAAGGCACTGGTCTGCTCTCCCAGAGGTCTAAGGTTCTTGGCACCTCCAAGGAGCTACCATCCCCATTGGAGCCAATGTTAGTGTCAGTCTTTCCAGCCTTCCTACAGTGATCAAATATGCTCTTACATAGTGGTCTCAGAGTGTCAAGGTCAAATTTTGTCATTTCAGTGAGTCTTCAAGCAAAATTTGGTCACTAGGCATTAGGCCTAGGGTTTGCCCAAATGTCAGTCCATGTCATCATTCAGCTGAGCCTATCATCATTCAGAGGGTTTTCATTATCATGTCAGTGTCGAATGAGTCATTTTACACCTTATTCATGCTTCAGTTGTGCCTAGGCAAGGTCATTTCCCTCTCCTAGGGTTTTAAAGCTAATTTCCCTTGGACGGTCAAGTTATCGGCAAAACTTGTATCCAGATGTTCATACACCTTCCCCTATCCTTAAAATACCCTATCAGATGCTTCCCATCACTGAGATCCCCCAAAATCCTCATTTTTGCACAAACCCTAGTTTCTAGCTACAACCTGGCAATTTTCTAGGTTGGGCCTGTGTTTTGCCCTTTTGGACCCCTTCCCCTCACTTAATCTCTAATATTCCACTTTCCCCTGCTTCCTAACATCCCTCCCCACTCCCAAAAATTTCCTCAAGAATTTAGAAGCCCCCTATCCCCTTCATTTCGCTTCATTTCGACAGAATTCCTTGTTTCACACATCGGGACAAGTTTCACTCAAATGATGTTTCAGAGCAATCAAAGATGAATTTTGGGAAAATGAGAGAGTTTTTTGTCCAGAACATGCCAAAGAAGAAAAACCTCCTTCACTTTTTTCACAGGTGTCATTGTTTGAGAGAAATGTCAAGAATACCGTTGCCTCGGGAGAATCAAAGACACCTCTGAAGTGACCTTGGGAAAATCAAGTTTTCTCCTATCTTGGTTGGCCAAATGATTTGCTTGATGGGTAAAATAATAACTAGACATAAAGATCTTTCCAATGAGCTATCATGAGCTCAATTTGGGGTTGAGGAAGGCATTCAAAAGCTGACTGCAACAACACTCTTCCTTGAGGCAGCCTCATTTGGCACTTTTTGACCAGTTTTGGGAGATTTGATTTTTGACAGGTCAAATGAACTCCAAATTGAAAAATTCCAATTGGGTTGGAAAGTAGACTCAAATAAATTTCGTACGAGCTATTTTGCACCCGATTCCAACATCGGGAAGGCCTCCAAAAGCCTCCAGAAAAACGAGACCCGTCAGGCCAGGTGCGCGACCCGTTGGGTGGTGCGAGGCCCGTCAGAAGATCTTCCGCAGTTCAGAAAAACAACGTGCGCGACCCGTTGGGAGGGGCGCGACCCGTTGGGCGGCCTGTGTGACCCGTTGAACCGGCTTGCTGCAAACTTCAAAGAAATTTCCCAATCTCCCTCCAAATCATCTAATTTGTTTGAGGTAGGCTCTTTACACATTATTTTTGTGGTTGGTGATAAATGAAGCCCTCATGCTTGTATTATAACCTCAAATCATGTAAGTGAAAGGACATTATATGGCTGCAATGTTAATGAGCAAAATTTTCTAGGGTTTGTGTTGTTTCAAGGTGTTTTTCCCTTTGGTTTGTTTCCCTCCTTCCCCTTTCACTCACACTTATATGTATATCTTTTTTACCATCCCATTTTGTAAATGAAATACAAACCCTTCCTTCTCCCTAATCACTAAAATGAAAACCCTACCCCTTTCCCAAAGCATCAAAGGATGGTGCCCATGTTGCAGAGGAAGACCCCGGCCCAGCAGTACAGGAGCTTATGTCATTATGGTTTGATTCAACTCATAGTCTTGCATCAGTTGACTCAGCAGGGCATCTCATGGGAGGAGTTCATTTCCCGTGAGTTTTTCACAGCACCACCCCAGCCACATCCAGAGGTCATTCAGGAGGAGGGAGGACCATCTCAGTAGCCTGATATTCCGGTCACTCGACATGTTAGTTCTTCACCTCAGCTCACTTATCAGAGAGGCCAGAGGGCCTTATTTGCAGTAGCCAGGCGAGTACTATCTCCACAGCAGGTGGAAGGGGTCTCACCTTCATCATCAGCACAACGAGTGTTATCTCCACATCAGGTGGAAGGGGCCTCACTTTCTTCACCAACACAGGTACCATAGAGGGGCAAACAGCCCATGATTCATGAGGGTCCATCAGGAGTTCTAGACACTGAGGTGATTGATCTTGAGGCCAGTTCTCCTAGCCGAGAGGCAAAGGAGATCATTCAGCATCTCAGGGCTGAAAATGATGTTTTGCAGAGGAAACTGGAGGGTGCCCAATGGACTATCACTTACCTGGAGCAGCGGAATAAACAGCTGGAGGAGGAAAAAGTACTTCATGAGTTATGGAGGATTCGTAGTGACCGAGTCTTGAATCGAAGAAGACCCGGTGATCCATTGCCTGCTGACCGAGAGTCAATGCTCATCCAGGTGAATGCATACTTAGAGAGGCTGTTGGCTAAGGCCAACCAAGAGAAAAAGCTGCTGAGGAATATGAAGAATCATTATTGGGCAAGGATGCATGTATGCAAAGCCAAAATGAAAGTTTTTCAAAGGAGGTTGACCGAGGCTCAAAAACAGAGAAAGAAGCCAAATCCCCTCCGTATCTTGGCTGAGGCATCCCTCAAAGATCATGGCACTCATAGCCTAGCCACAGCTCAAATCCCAAAAAAATTCTGAAAGTTTTGGGTAATTTTGGAATTTTTTGGAAATTTACAGGTTTTGGCTCCTCAACGGGTCTCACCCCCAGTGAGACCCTTTGTCATGGCAACTCCTTTTCACAAAAACTCAGCATTTCATGATTTTTTATGCAAAGTTACATATGCCTATGGATGGACTTGAGTTTTTATGGAGTTTTGGGCCTCCAAAAGGTCAAAATACATGCAAAATTTGACTTTCTGCCCCTTTTTTGAGTCGCAGAAACCAGTGTTGGGAGAATTACGTTTTGACATGGCAAATGACCTCCAAATTAAAAAATCCCAGTTAGGTTGGAAAGTAGACTCACAGACCTTTCCAACGAGCTATCCTGCACCCAATTTTGACACCTTCACGTGCCTCAAATAGAGCTCCAAAGGGGCGCAACCCGTTGAGCAGGGGGGCGTGACCCGTTGAGAAGATTTTGCCAGAATTGACTTGTTCATCCCAGAAAACGCAGATTTGACTCTTTTTGACTTTTTGAGGTTAATGATAGTCCTCTTGGATGTAATTGTGACACTTTTTATATACTTTTACTCTTGTTTAACACTTCTAGAAGATTCATTTATGTAAAGGGTAAAAATTGAATGTATGAACTGGTTTCCAAGTTTATAGAGGCAAGTTGTTTTGACTGCCTATTTTCTAGTGTCTAGTTTAGAAGTTGTTGAAACAACTCCTAGGATAGTGAGATCGACCCATGGAGGCAGGGAAAGAGGTTAGATCATCTATATTATGTACTTTCTTGCTCATTTTTATGGTTGGACTCTTGAGGGAGAAGCTATCATTGTATTATTTCACTTGTATCTCTGCAATTTTTGGCTAAGGAAGACCAGGGTTTTGCAGTCCTCTTTGGGATTCTTGTGGACTCATGTGTTGATGGTGTGTTTCTCAATGTTCTTGTAAGCTTTGTTATGTGATTCATTTCCTTTCTTTATTGCTGCACATTAAACAAATGAAGTGTTAAAGTATGAATTCATGCTCGCCATGCTCTGCTTTTAAATTTGTTTAATTTCAATGTTTTCTACTGTCTAAAGGGAATTCAAAGTCATTGTTTGCTCTCTTTAGCTCCTCATCTTTCATTCCTGATCATCCATCTCACTTTAAGGCATCAATACTGTTTCCTACCTTGCCCCAAGGAACCCCCTGCAGAAACTGTGTCCAATCCCCGCACCCAAAATTGCAATTCCTCAATTTGCCACCAAAAACCCAAAAAACCCCAAATCAACCCTTTTTAATCAGTTTACTAGCCTAATATCAGTGTTACCTTGTTGGTCATCTCATCCCATTGAAGATCTACCGAGATTGACCGGAGAGAGCCTTCTCCTGCCCCGTAGGGCTAGCT
Organism: Pinus tabuliformis; assembly: GCA_031772625.1. Taxonomy (NCBI): domain Eukaryota; kingdom Viridiplantae; phylum Streptophyta; class Pinopsida; order Pinales; family Pinaceae; genus Pinus; species Pinus tabuliformis. The sequence continues at coordinate 513,157,793 of CM062820.1, forward strand.
ACGAGGCTAAATGGTTTGATGTAGCCTTGAGGTTTACCTTTCTCAGCCTGAGGTGAAATTTCAAGCGCTAACATTGTGAAAGGCCAAAATCACCATACAAAGTCTATATAGAGTATTGTTAACATATAGAAATAATATAGATCTATTTTCAATGTTTGTATTAAACATGGATAGGTTTTATGTGTGAAGTCACATTTTATGATTTAAAATTAACATGTAATATTATAGTTGGATTTGAGACAATTTAATTATATCTTAAAACATTTCTTAAGAATTTATATGATTTAATTGAAAACTTACATATATATATATATATATATATATATATATATATATATATATATATATATATATATATATATATATATATATATATATATATATATATATATATATATGGTGTACTTATGAATATATATATACAAATTAACCGTAAAAGAGAGAAAAAATCACCTATTTTGGGTAGCTTAAGTTATAGACCTAGTTGGAAATCAAGGGATCTTACATTGTTTATAACAATGCTTCAATTTCCTAATAACTTCATCAAGTGATCGAGGCTCATCATACTCAATCCGATCTCTAAATGATAATGGAAATCCACTAACAAATCATTGAACTTTAGCCTTCTCATCTTTAAGATATGGTACATACCTCAATAGCTCCAAGAACTTATTCATGTACTCTTCATCTGTCATTGATCTCATCTTTAGCTCATAGAATTCTTTGGCCTTTACTATCGTAGTACCTTTCTGACAAGTATTTCTTCTTAAAAAGCCTCTTGAACTCATGCCAACTCAAATCATATGTCCTAATGTATCTAACTCGCTTCACATCCTCCCACCAAATGTCTGATTTGCCTTTCAAGCTAAATATCGCTACTCTAACCTTCATGTTATTTGTGTAATTATGCAACTCAAAGAATTTGTTCATCCCAAGTATCCAAGCCTCTGCATCTTCTAGATTCTTCACATATCCATCAAAAGTAGGTGGATTTTCTTTCTTAAACTCATATGGAAAGTATACCCTATCACTGCTCCTGTAAGGATGATAACGATGATGATCATAGTGCCTATTTGAATCAGAACTATAATAATACATGTGTCTATCCCTCCTCCTATCCAGAGTTTCCAACAATCTTCCATCTCTAACTGTGTCATCTCTATCTAACCTGTGACCACCATGCGCAATGGAAGCATGGTGGGCCCATAATCCACAGGTCCCAGGATCAAAACTTGGCTCTAACACCACTATGTAGCACCCTCCTCCCACATCTACCCAAGTAAATAGCCAACCGGGGTAAACATGTGACCTACTGCCATATGCCCCATTAGTTCATTCCTCCTACTCATGGCTAATCTGATGTGGTCCTTGTCATTGCAAGTATGACAAACTCTGAAGTATCACTGCATTTACCTCTTCTTGTTTCTCCTATGCCTGCATGATTCTGTCATTATCTTCCTTACAACTCCTTATTTCTTCCTTTAATATTCTCAGTGTATATGCCAAATTGTAAGATTTCCCAACACCATACTGCTTTTCTGATTCATAGGGAGAATCTTTGTAGTCTACCATATTTCTAGCCATTTGATATTTCTTCCCGCAAGCTATATCATGTTAGCTAAACCAAATCACAATAACCAGCGTGCCTTAGTATATTTCGGGAGGATACCTTGTCTACAAGACCAACAAATCAACGTGAAACATGTATAACATAATCATAGTAGCATATAGACATATAACAAATAAGTGAATCAACACATAAGCATCATTCTAGCTAGATTCCAGTCATCCATGCATGACCATATCAACTACGCATACCATGACTACATGCATGACAACAAAAACCATTACAACATTGTACACTTGACCACATGCAAACATTAACATGCATAAGAAATGTGTAATCGACCACACACATGCATGAACACATATAATCAAGCATAAGCGAATAATACTTGAAACCAAGCCTTTAAGAATGATACATGCAACCAAGCATACAAGAATGTAACCAAGTGTACAAAATGATACATGCAAGAAACATATAACAACATGTAACCAGTCATACACTCATGACGATGCATCCCACATCAACAACATCAACTTCCACATGGCGACATCATTACAACCATGATCAAAACCATGCAATGCAACAAGCACATGGAATGCAAGCATAAGAGACACACATGAAAATGACATGCATGCATGACCAACACACATAGCCCATCCAGTCTGAGGGGTGAACCATGCTCTAATAACACTCTGTAACACCCTCCTCCACATCTATCCAAGTAACCGGCCAACCGGGGTAAACATGTGACGATAGGCTACTATGATCAGTTCAAACTCCTATGTGACCTTAAGGAAATGAAACTAATGGAAATACAACATGCATACCTTCCACATCAACTACAGGACCCCTGAGAACCATCCCAACACTTCAAGTAGCTAGCCCTTATGTCCCACTAAATATTTAGGCCTCTTGACCTCTGGACACTCTCACAATATAGGCCTTCCAACGTCCAGGAGGCTCTGGACACTCTCATGCTATAGACATGCTAGAATCTAGGGACTATTTTGTCCAGTTTTGTGCCAATGTCCTCGAGATTTAAGCCACTTCTTCTAGCCCAGAGCCCAGGTCACTACCCAGAATTGAATGACATCTCTAAAACAGTAAAATAACATGGAAACAATGATGCAAAAGAAAATATTTGAACAAGCCCTGTGGTGAAGTAAAATTATGAGTGTGGACATAAACAATTCCTCTAGCTCGATGATGGATCTGTTGGGTTGTGTTATATCCTTTCCACGACTAGCCCACGTAGTTAACTGGGAGGTTAGAGGGGGGATGGAGCCCCCCCTTCGTTGCGTTGATTGCATAGCGAGGGGGGTCACAGGGGGTTTGAAGGGTGCAGGTAACCCCAATTTATGGGGTTCGGGGTAGTGCCCTGGAAAATTTTGGTTTTGGAACCTATGTTAGGTTGGGCGGACCCACCTATGGTTTTGTGCATGATTTTCACACATTTTTTTTGGACGCAATGGTTTTTGGTCCATGTTATTTGATGCTTCGGCATGTATAAATATGTATTATAACATTGAAAGGAACATAATGAAAAATCAAGCTGGTAGTCCCAGTTTTGGGATCCAGGGGAAAATCTCTGTGTATATGTGTTTTATGTGTTATGCTCTCGCAGTGTTTATTTTCTGTGTTCTAGAATTCGTATGCAGGTAATTTCTGTATGGGGTTAAAACCTACATTTGGTATCAGAGTTGTTTTTGGTTTCAAGGGGACGCCTTTGTTGCTGAGGGGTTTCGCTCGGGCCTATGGTAGACCCTGTTCAGTGGGAGATCTATGAGATCAATTCTAGTGGTGAAAGAAGATGGCGAGAAGTGGAAAGATAGAGATCGAGAAATTTAATGGTAAGAGTTTTGAGTTATGGAAAATCAAGATGGAGGATCTGTTGGTGGATAAAGATTAGTGGATCGCGGTAGCTCCAGGTACTAAACCAACGGGAGTGTCCGATGAAGAATGGAAGAAGTTGTATCAGAAGGAAAAGAGCACAATACAATTATGTGTCTTAGATTCAATATTGGTGAATATATCAGGGGAAGCTACGATAAAGGCCGTGTGGGACAAGTTAGGGACTTTGTACCAATCTAAGTCTCTAGTGAATAAACTGTTCCTATGGAAAAAACTGTATAACTTGAGGATGAAAGATGGAGACTTGGTGACAGAGCATCTAAACGCATTTAATACTGCGGTAAGTCAGTTAGCATCTATTGATATTAAAATTTCAAATGAAGTAAGTGCATCAGTTTGTTGTGTTCTCTACCAGATTTGTGGGATAGTCTAGTTATTGCAATAGGTAGCAATGCAATTGCCTTACAGTTTGATGAAATAGTCTCATCCTTGCTGACGAAGGAGATGAGACGGAAAAATATGGAGAGCCAGAATGGTGATGCCTTGTTTGTACGAGGACTATCCTAGAATAGAAACAAAAATAACTCATCGAGTGGGAGATCTAAATCTAGAGGGAGATCTAAATCTCCAGGAAAACCTGTAAAGGTGGTGTGCCGGAGACGTGGAAAGGAAGGACACTACCAAAGGGACTAAAAATATAAAGCTCCTGATAAAGGAAAGGGATCTGATGATGCTCCTTCTACAGAGGTGAAAACCACCTCAGATGAAGGTGGGGATGTGTACTTGGCTTCTTCAAGTACACATGTAGATCATGAGGCATGGTTGATTGACTCAGGTGCATCCTTTCACTTCACTCCCCATAGAGAGTGGTTCTATGAGTATGATAAATACGATGGTGGTGATGTCTTCTTAGGAGATGATAGGAAGGCTAGAATCGTTGGTCGCGGAAAAGTAAAGTTGAAGTTGCAAGGTGGAAGGGTTAGAACACTTCCGGGTGTTCTGCATATTCCTGCATTGGCCAGAAATCTTATTTCTGTAAGCAAGTTGGATGACGCAAGTGTAAAAACAATGTTCGAGAAGGATACCTGTAAGATGGTTCGGGGAGGACTAATATTGATGCAGGGAGTTCAGATTGGAACTCTGTACAAGCTGCAAGGTAGCACGGTTATTGATGAGTGCAACAGTTTTGTGGTTCCTGAAAGTGGAGCAGAAAATCTAGTGGTCTCTGGAGAGAAGACCATGTTGTGGCATCGAAGGCTTGGACATATTGGAGAGAAAGGCCTTCAAATACTTCATGGTAAAGGTATGGTAGAAGGTATGAGTAATAGCTCTCTGGATTTTGATTTCTGTGAAAATTGTGTATATGGGAAGCAGAATCGGGTGACTTTCCCCTCTGGTGGTAAGAGGGTGAAACATATATTAGAGCTTGTGCATAGTGTTGTGTTTGGACCTGTGAAGGTTCCATCTCTGGGTAAGTCTGTGTACTATGTATCATTTATGGATGACTTCTCAAGGAATTCATGGATATATTTCCTTGATAATAAATGTTAAGTCTTTGACAGGTTTAAGGAATTCAAGGCTCTGGTGGAAAACCAGACAGAGAAGAAGATAAAGGTGCTGAGGACAGATAATGGTGGAGAGTTTTGCAGTAAGGAATTTGAAGAATTCTGTAAGAAGTGTGGTATAGCACGGCAGAAGACTACTCCATATACACCTCAGAAAAATGGAGTTGCAGAAAGAATGAACAAGACGTTGATGGAAAGGGTAAGAAGCATGTTCAGTGGTGTCGGGTTAGGAATTCTGGGCAGAGGCAGTGGAGATAGCATGTTACTTGGTCAACAAATCACCTTCATCAACGTTGGAGGATAAAACTCCACAAGAGGTATGGACTGGTAAGAAACCCTCTCTTTCACATCTGAGGGTATTTGGATGTGATGCATATGTACATGTTCCAAAGGAGAAACGAACCAAGTTGGATAGTAAATCTGAAAAGTGCATATTTATTGGGTATAAGGATGGTTTAAAGGGTTATAAACTTTGGAACCCAGTAACAAGGAAGGTTGTGTATAGCTGAGATGTGGTGTTCAAAGAGGTGAAAGATGTTATTAAACATGAAGTTCAACCAAAGGAACCTGAGAAGATAGAGTTTGAGCTAAAGGAGGAAGAATCAGACTCTACAACAGAGGAGGAATCAGAAGATGAAGAGCCACAAACTCTGGGTGTGAGAAGATCAGTTCGAGAAAGAAGGCAGCTAGAAAGGTATAGTCCATATGCTTTCTGTTCAAATTTTTCTTTATCTATTACTGATGATGATCCCAAAACTATGAAGGAAGCAATAGATTCAGAGGATGGAAAACTCTGGAAAGAGGCCATGGTCGATGAAATGGCATCTTTGCACAAAAATGAGGTTTAGGATCTAGTGGAGTTGTCGACTGGAAGGAAACCCATTGGCAGCAAATGGGCGTTCAAAAAGAAGACAAATCCAGAAGGAAAGGTGGAGAAATATAAAGCTCGGTTGGTAGCAAAAGGTTATTCCCAGGTGTCGGGAATTGATTTTGGTGATATTTTTTCTCCTGTTTCCAAGGTAACCTCTATTAGATAACTTTTATCTGTTGCTGCATTTTTATTTTGAAGTAGAATAGATGGATGTGAAGACACCATTTCTTCACGGGGAACTAGAAGGGGAGATCTACATGAAGCAACTTGAAGGCTTTGCGGTGAAGGGTAAGAAAGAACTAGTATGCAAGTTAAATATGTCTCTGTATGGGTTAAAAAGTCACCAAGGATGTGGTATCAGAAATTTGATACATTTATACGGGAACTTGGCTTCACCAGAAGCAAAGCAGATCACTATGTGTATTTTAAATTAATTGGTGACCGTGCTATTTATTTGGTCTTATATGTGGATGATATGTTGCTGGTTGGAAATGACAAAGAAATTATCCAGGATTTGAAGACCCAATTGTCCTCCAAATTCGACATGAAATATCTTGGTGCTGCAAACTATATTTTGGGTATGGAAATTAAAATAGATCGGGCAAAGAGGAAGCTCTGGTTAAACCAAAGGAAGTATGTCGAGACAATATTGCAGATATTTAATATGCAGGATAGTAAATCGGTGAAGGTTCCTATTCTTGTAGGTGTAAATTTATCTGTTGAACAGTGTCCCAAGACACAAGAAGAGGAAGAGGACATGTCTCATGTTCCATATGCAAGTGCAATCGGTACCTTGATGTATGCAATGGTCTGTATTAGACCAAACATTGCACATGCAGTGGGAGTATTGAGCAGGTTTATGTCAAAACTAGGAAATGAGCATTGGATAACAGTGAAGCGGGTTTTCAGGTATTTACGTGGCATTAGTGATTATGGTTTGTTCTACCAAGGAAGACCAGGATTGGACAGAGTGTTGGATATTCATGGCTTTGTTGACGCAGACTAGGCTAGAGATCTGGATCAAAGAAGATATACAAGTGGGTATGTGTTTAACCTATTTTGAGGTGCAGTCAGTTGGATGAATAAGAAACAATCTATAGTGACACTATCAACTACAGAGGCTGAATACATGGCAGCCACTCATGCAAGAAAGGAATTAGCTTGGTTGCAGAGATTGTGTTCAAGTATGGGGTTAGTACAGGGAGCTATAAGGATAGACTGTGACAGCCAAAGTGCAATTTTCTTGGAAAAGAACCCTGCATATCATTCAAAGACAAAGCACATTGATGTTCAGTATCACTTTGTGAGGGATATGATAGAAGACAAAAAGGTGTTGCTGGTAAAGGTGGACACTTTGAAGAATACTGCAGATGCATTGAAAAAATCTGTGAGCTCTAAGAAGTTATCTTGGTGTAGAGAAACAATGGGCGTGGTTGGATAAATGACTAAGCTCTCTTGTGGCCCCTTGTGGAAAGAAAACAAAAAGTGGGAGAATTTTGGGTTGTGTTATATCCTTTCCATGACTAGCCCAAGTAGTTAATTGGGGGGTTAGAGGGGGGGCTAAGCCCCCCCTTCGTTGCACTGATTGCGTAGCTGGGGGGGGTCACAGGGGGTTATGTTAGGTTGGGCGGACCCACCTATGGTTTTGTGCATGAATTTTGCACATGTTTTTTGGACGTGATGGTTTTCAGTCCATGGTATTGGACGCGATGGTTTTCGATCCATGGTATTGGATGCTTTGGCATGTATAAATATGTATTATAACATTGAAAGGAACATAATGAAAAATCAAGTTGGTAGTCTCGGTTTTGGGATCCAGGGGAAAATCGTTGTGTATATGTGTTTTATGTGTTATGCTCTCGCATTTTTTATTTTCTATGGTTTAGAATGCGTATGCAGGTAATTTCTGTATGAGGTTAAAACCTACAAGGTCTAGCCACAACCGATACATTCTATGGAATATTTCCTTAGGTTAAACCCAATTAAGAGGGCTTACCTCTTAGTACGCTTATCCTATTTGATGATGACCTTTCTTGCTCGCTCCAGCTATCTCTCATTTACTTCTTCAAACACCGGAAACAAGTAAACAACAACAAACAACAACCGTGGTAATAGACAAATTTTAATTCAACCTACTTATCAAGTCAAGAAATATTAAGCCATAAACATGTAAGATGACACATTATGTAGGAAATCAATCGATAGTTGCATATATGTTGAATCAATAAGAGATTACAACTATTGTCTTGATGTTGTTGTTCTCCTCCGACAAAACTAGTTTCCCACACACTTCCGTTAGCATTCCATGATGGCCTCAACAATGATAGTTTTAAGGCTCTTCCCTTTAGACTTCAAACTAAACCAAATTCACACTTCTCCCTCACATAACTAGAGATGTACAACTCTGAATAGCTTGGTGTTTACTCCAAACTTAATTAGCACTAGCACACCAACATTAACACTTCAACACTAACACTAGCTTGTGCTTGGGAAAAATGGAGGTTTACATAGCATGAATGGATGGAATATGGACCCTCTTCTCATGGGAGGGTCTTATCTCTTGAGGTAGTTCCATCCTTATAGGGGAAAGGAGCCCAAACTTACATCCTCGACCCCATCCGACCAAACCATTTACCAGACTTTCGTTACGAAGCTTCTAGAGCTGGAAGCTTTGACTCCTTATTTAAAAAACTTTCCATAAGAGGATCAACGTGACTAGAAAAAAGCTTAGTCACTCTGGTTGGTGCTAGGGATAGTGTTAGTCCCTGTATATCGGCGCAATGAGGACAAAGGTCATTAGTGCCGATCTTGTAAACTAGGAAAAATAGAAGATGTTGGGAAAATGGTGCAAAAGGGAATTCTTCTGCTCATGAAGAGGGACACAATGGAAGTTTCTTCATGAAGGGAAATCATGTAGGGTTCACTGTAGAGGTGCTCCAGGATCAAGGGATGGGGGCTATAGGGGCAGTGAAAAAATGTTGTATAACAAGCCCATAACCCGACCCCTACTAGCCATGATAGGCATTTCATCAAACATATCACAAATATGTAATTTACAAGTGTAAACAACATATTTAATCATAGGGATCTCATATTTATTTGAGAATTGCTAAGAACCATCATTCCCTCATATCATTTTGTACATTATCATATATTAGGTCATAGATACATTGTCTATTCATTTAAAAGTAAAAACATGATGAGATCCATACATAGCCACTGTCATAAAATCATATATAACCAACATAATAGTAGCAGAAGTACCAATGAGATCACAACCATATGATCCATATATAAATCAATATAATACTCATAGAAATACAAGGAGAATAACCTCTCATTAATGATACAAAATCAAAACCTGGGATGGGATTACCACATTCCACCCGACCATAGAATGGCTGAGCCAAATCTCTCTTTATCCATTCACCTCCATGCCATATTCCAAGCATGAATGTGGGTCTCAAACCAAAAGAACCAACCAGGGCATACCAAGGCTAAACCACCTCACCCTCATTAATAGAAACTAGACTTTACGTAATCCATCCTGGATCACTAGGCCAACAAAATAAACATGTCATAATAGGCTTTACCATGATCTCCACCCAATCACTAGGCCAAACAAGCATGGATTCCAATGGATCTCTGTACCTACACCGTGAGGAATTTTCATCTCTCCTAGTCTCTCAGGATTTACCACAATCCAAACTCAAATCACTAGGCCTTAAATTGAGACCCACTCTCCAAGCTTTACCGCATATCCCAAACTCGGGATTACTAGGCCCAACGGAGGTAAACCACCTCTCATCTTTACTGTATATCCTGCCATTCACCAGCAAGGATTCCTAGGCCTACCGAGGCAACACAATCTTGGCTTTACCGCAACACATAGTCTAGCTCAGGGGTCACTAGGCCAATGGCTTTACCGTGATCCATAGTCTACTTCAGGGACCACTGGGCCATGTGCTCTATCATTTGGAGATCCACCTCCCTCAGCTTCGAATCCATCCGATAATCCAAATCAACCAAAACATGAGAACCCCATCACACCATGGCTATCCGTAAATGGCAAGGCTAGGCTGAAAATGTTGTCACACCTAGAAAAACCCATGCCATAACAGCAAAATAACCACATGCAATACCATGCATGCCAAATCTAGCAAGGAAAATACACATGAAAATCGATACCTATAAAGAATATTGTTGTAGTTGCTTGATCCTACCTTTCCCTGCATGTTCTTTTCTTCCTCTTGCCTTATTTTCCTTTCTTAATCCAATGCCAAACTGATCCAAAGAAAAATATAAGTGTCCACAAGTGAGAGAGAGAGAAAGAATAATGGGAGAGCTCCAAAACTGAACTCACAAAATGTTACCAACTGATCCTCAGAAACCTTTTTATTAATGAGGCCTCTATTTTCTTAATTTTCCTCCTCACATACCACCTATGATCTTTCACCTCCCTTTTCTCCTAATTTCCATTATTTTCATAAATAAATGTGCCAAAAATATCATTTTGCCTTTACAAATCCTTAGCCATAATAAACTGATGAACACCCACACTAGGATTTCTTGCCCAAAATTTAACTTGGAATAAGTGTCCCATCAACCATGGTTATTATTTTTTTCCTTTAAACTTCAATTACATGGAATATTCATGAGGGTTGTTACAAAAATACACACGATCTTTTTCTTTCTTTTTGGAGCTTGATATTGAAACTATTGTACTTTTGTAATGTCGGCCTCCCAAGGTCTATAATTTCATCCTCTAGTATCCCTCTAAGTCTTCTTTCTAACACCACAAGTCATACCAAGATTGGATTCTTCAAGATAAATTTATGCCAAATCTCTCACAATGACTTGATTATGTACTTATTTAGTAGAGAAAACTTGTATGGGATGCAACCTGTCATTGTTTCAACATTAGGCCCTGAAAATGATACAAACAAAACTAAAGTTCGTGCACTTTTAGTCACTTTTGGCATAATTCAAATAAGATGCTTAAAAATAAAGTTATGACTTAATTCTTGTCACTTGTTTGAGACTGAATTCTGGAGCATGCAAGTAAACAACTATCACACATGCCTCTCTCCATAGAAATTGAGGGATATCTTGATCATGTAGCATGGCCCTAACACATTCTTCAATAGTTCTATTTTTCCTTTCAACCACACCATTTTTTTAGTATTATAAGGAACAATCAGCTCCCTCTTAATCCCTTCTTCCTTGCAGAATGTTATTAGTTATTTGGAGGTGTAGTCTCCGCCATTGTCAGACCTCATATTCTTGATCTTTCTCTCAGTTAGATTCTCTACTTCATTCTGAAATTATTGAAACTTCTTGAATAACTCATCATTATTATTGTGGAGGTATAAGCAAGTTTTCCTTGAGAAAACATTAACATAGGTCACATAATATTGATTCCCACCAAGATACTTTACTTCCATCAGTCCACATACATCTGAGTGTATGATATCTAAAACTTCCTTAGATATGGTATTACTTCTTGCAAATTTCTTCTTTACGTTCTTTCCTAGAGCACATCCCTTATAGGTCCCTTCACGTTCTTCCTTCAATTTAGGGATGCCATTGACCATTTGACTTAGAGGTGGAAAAATATTATAATGAAGGTATACATACCTTCTATGCCATAGTTCGTAAGGACTCACATTTAAGTGGACTAGGGATTGAGATAGAGGTGCAAAAAGTATATATAATGTCCCCTCATGAATCCCAATCACCATAGTATCATCAATACTATAGCCCTTACCCCAAACCAAAACCTTTCCATCAACAAAATCAATTCTATCACCCTTACCCTCTAGATAAGAAAAAGAAAATAAGTTTTTCTTAAAACTTAGGGTGTATAGAATATTGTTAAGGTGAATACTTCCACTAGACTCGAGCTCCAACGAAGTAGATCTAATACATTTCACTGGATAGCTCTTCTTGTCACAAGTTTGATTAAATGAAAGGAGGTTCATGTTGAAAAATTATAAATTTGAATGCATTCTCCCATCATATGTCCGGAAGCGCCATTATCAATAACCCATACATTCTCATCCTTGAAAGTGTCAGATAAAGCGAAGAACAAACTTCCATATATTACTTGCTTTGCTAGCTTGCAGATTATATTTAATATGAAATTCTTGATAGATGTAGTGAGATTCCCAAGAAAAGTTGAACCCTTCCTTATAACCCTTGCCATAGTTCCAACTAAGATGTGATCTCCAGTCTCATTATTACACCTTAGCTCTGAAACAATGTTGAAAAATCAGGAGACTTATAAATTATAGATGGTTTTCCTTAACTTGATAACTACTTGATATATGTTGGCCTTTTATTACTTTATTAGTTCTTGTTCATCAAGTAATTACCAAAACAATGAGGATCACAACAAGACAAAGTACACAAGATATAGGCTCCAAGCCAGGGAAAACCCCCCTCTAAGGGGAAAACCCAAAAAAAACGATTCTCTTCTAATAGAATATTCTTACAATTATACTTCTAAGACCCAAAGACCAAAGCCCAAAATCCTTCCGAGAACTAATTCAGCACCCTAGCAAAGCCTTCTTCAAGGAAGCTTCTAAACTTCGACCTACTGCAACTTCATCCCAGATTTTTGACCATGTAATTTCACCTCATAATTTTGGCCTTGTAATTTTAGCCTCCTACAACTGGTAGCAAAAATACCCTAACTTCACATGTGTGGAAAGAGACAAATGATACCAAGACACTTTGACTTATTTTCTTCGTCCTTTCCATCTCTTTTTCTCCTTCAATATTATATATCGAACTTGTGTTGGATGTTTGTCTCAAATGAGATCGAGCTCCTTATATTTATAGCCTTCTTGAGGGGTCGAATAGCCCTACCTTAGGCCGAATTTTCCTTGACTGGGGCTGACTTGGTCTTGGAGGAATAAATGGATTTTTCTTGACAAGATAAATATATTTATAGAATTCAGGCTTCTATGATCCATATCAAATTTGTGAGAGATTTTTCGGCGAAAATCACATGGAATACCATTTGTCGACGTGTTTCGAACCAACTAGTGTGGTTCATCGTCAGGACAAGTTGAAGAAACAGATCCAACCTAGCATGTTAAATAGTCTGAGCAGAGCCTCCAACGGATAACTTGACCAACGGCTAGTTTGACTCTAGGATCGGGGTCAAAATTATTTTATTAATTTAATTAGTAAACTCTGGGATCAATATATAAAAATATATAAAATTTTAATGGGTATTTAGTTCAAAAAATATTATAAAATTATAAGTTAATTAGAATTTAAATGAAATCTAGTTAAATAAAGGACCTTATAATATATGAATAAATTGAATAATATATAAAATAAAGGATGTTAGGTTAGTTAGAAAATTATTTAAAAAGTATAAGTTGATTAGAATTTAATTGGGTCCAAATTGGACTATAATGCATGACATAAATTCTTCTTTTCCCTAGAAATACCTAAAGGCACGAATAACATGATTTTGAACTAGACTTGAGCATGAAACCCATAGTTTACATAAAATAATTTTTTCTTTTCTTTATTTTTCTTTCTTTATACAAACTATACAATGTAATGACTACAATTAGGTCATTATGAAGACTGAATCTAGTTACAATTTCCAACACTCCTAACCCTACAGACCTTGGTGTCATACATTTTATATTGTGTAAGATCTCTTTTTTTAGCGATAATGGCTCATTGAACAACCTCATGCAATGTATGAGGAATCAAAATCATAACCTTGGCCCAAATATTAATTTTTTTTACTCTCGACTTTTTGATTTTCAAATGCAAAGCATATCTAAGTAGCTCCATGAATTGAGCCTCATATTCAAGAATTTATCAACTTCCCTGCTTCAGTGCCTTAAATTCATTCAGTTGTCTCTCAATGAACCCCTCCAATAGTTAATGATCTCTGAAATTTTCTTCAAACAATTCCCATGTTACCTTTGAAATTCCTATCACCAACTAAGGTAATAGTGTTTTTCACCATGCACTTCCTTTCAATTTAAATGTTTCCATCTTAGCCTTCATATATGAGGTGTAATCCCTCAATATGAAGCACATGGCGATGTTCTTTAGACATTCCTTTACAATTTTCCAATCCTTGGACCCCAAAAATTCCTAGAACTTCACCTTTTCTAGTTCTTGATGCACATTATTCCTTATTAGATTTCCCTTCATTGCATGAAGTAGGTCCTCTCTATTCTCATTCCAAATAGAATATTAATTCCTCTAAAATGTGTTGAAATGATCTCACTAAGTTCAAAACTTCTCTGGTAGGAATGTTTTCTTATATTTCATCGTACTTCACATCATTAGGTGGGGTTATAGGAGTTAGTTGTTATGGTGGCACCATGTTACGACCTCTAGCAACCCTACTCCTTCCTATGCCTCTTCTAGCAATGATACCTATCACAACCAACAACCAATTTACATTAGTCCATTAATAGTAATAACAATATGAAAGTGATTCCAATTCCAAAGGTTTAGTGTATGAATTGGCAGTCTAATACCAAGAATAGCATCTATTGATGTAGTCCCAAAATTTCACCCCCTTTTTTCTGGTTCCTATCCTTTTCAAGTGGCATACTAATTGATGTCTATAAATATACTCATTCATTTTACAAAGTGGAGAGTTGAAATGAAAGATTGTACTATTCAAATAGTATAGTAAGCATTTTTCATTGTGTAGAATAAGATTAAATCGTTATATCCATATCATACTTTAAATTTGTTATACCACACAGTGAAAAAATGAAGATTTGATTACATTTCATTGAGATTGTATAACAACTACCTATTACAATAAAAGAATATCTGATTGTCTTTTTATCAAATTTTCAATGTTTGAATCATCTATTGAAATAAATAACTGAAAGATGATGACATGTACAACTTATAAGGATTGCAATTATTATACATGATACAAAGAACAAAATATATAACTAATGGTGATGACAATTATAACTTATAAGGATTACAATTGCTATTTCTGATACAAGAACAACCTTTAATTTTTAACCACAAACTCAATGTTTATAAATGGAAAATCATAATATAAAATGAGAAATTACAGTGCTTCATATGAAATTTTCTCAAACCTCTTATCAAAGAATTTATTGAAAATACGACCTTGGTTCATGTAAGGAAATAGTACCCAACCTATGATTAATGATATTTTCCTTGTATTCCCAAAATCCTTGCCAACTAACCAAAGTTGATCACCATGTCAATTGTCCACCCCCTCAATGCTAAGGTATTATTCTTCTCTTTGGCTCCCTAAGCTGCGATGTGGTTGTCGAAAGGGGAATAGATCAATAGTAGCTAATAGGAATTGTGCTATGACTCTAATCTCTCTAGATCATCTAGTTCATAACCACAACGTTGTCCAACAAGTACTCAAGATCACAATTTCACAATCACAAGATTACAATATCAAAAATTCTCACAAGAATACATAAAACATCATTACAAACCCCATCCATCGTTAGGGAGCTAAAAACATCCCCCCTTTCATAAGAATGTGTTCATTTTATAAAGTATTTTAAGGTGAGGAATTAGTGTGACATTTGTCTTCACATGCAAAATTAATTAATTATTTAATTTCATAATTTGATTATTCACCAAGAGACATTTCCTATCTCCAATTTAACTCTCATGTAAATTCCTATTATTTTATTTTAATTAGTGACTTCCTCTCACACAAGGGTCACATCTTCCTTAAAAGTACTCCTATATGTCCCCTTATGCCCTTTTTTCCTTCCTTAACTTTCGCGATTTATTTTAATTAACTCATTATTACCTACCAAGTGTCTAGGTTAGTTTTTGGATTATTTATTTAAATAATTGAATTCTTGCATATGTCTATTAAATTTGTGTTCACATAATCTTACATCCATTTAACTTTAAGTTAATTCATTTTTTAAACATGATAATTATAATTCATGCATATATATATATATACTTAACTCTAACTTATAGAAAACTCCCTTTTTAAGTATTAGTTTACTAACAACAGCTAACCCATTTATTTCCATTATTGTGTTTTCATATTAAGTTTAGTTTTCAAAGTTAGCACTCATTAAACTTACATTAATTTGATACTCAATAAATTTCTAAGTTTTTGTCTTTAAGCTTACATAACATATCAATCCTTAAGGACTTATGAATTAATCAAAGTCTTATATTTCCTTATCCTCCATTTCGTTCTAAGGGTGCCACAAGTTCCCTTTAAACACCTTTGATCTTAGTAGGGGAAAGAAATATTGACAATTTTAAAACTCATAGTCTCCTCATCACTCTTATTGATAGTTTCATGGTGACTAAGGATCAAAGTTCATCTTGATGCACGCCCCTCTATAGTTCCTAGTGAGAAACCATACCAATGGTCTAACCCTCGTGGCAACATGAAACTCCAAGGATAATTACCCTCATACTTCATCCTGAGCCATGGATGGAGTGCTAGAAGGTATGACCAAGGATGTTAATCATACCCCTCCAAAGATGTCCAGTATCCTTCACCTAAAACCCCACTACCCATATGTGGGTCATTTGATTAGCATTTATCGGTGCCTACAAAATTGTGATAACATCCATCAATATAATCCATATAAGCATACCATACCCACTATCTACATAATTATTAAATATCAAAACATAAACATAAATCACAATGTGACTCAAACTGTCATGGTATGGGTTGTGTCCATAGTCCTCTTTTCCTACTGTAGAGAAGAAAAAGTTAGTAAAAGTTGATCAAAATGATATAATTATTATCCTATAAGCATCATAAATGATAACATATAAATGCCATAATTAACATCATCATCATTATCATAATGAAAGTAAAATATCATAATATCATAAAATACATGTCTCATCAAAATACAAAATTTATGAATCAAAATAGTGTAAATCTCATGTCAACTAGAGTGAGACACTATGTATTTTTACCCCCTTAGTCGTAGAAGACATTTCTTTCATATATCAAAACTTACAAATAAACTTTAGTTATTATTTGATGATTTAAATGAGGTATTAACAATGTTAAACTAAAAAAAATCCCTTTAAGCATGCTCAAAGTGTGAGGTTATAAATAACTAAAATTATGGGATAAACACTATAGATACTACTAAAACCTCCAAATAGATTAAATCCATTTTACCATCATCACTCATCATATATTATGAAGGTTAATTAGATAGTTGATTAAATCATTATTAGTTACATTGTACGATGATACCTTATTTTTGATAAACACAGAGAAATATAACATAAAATATTTTTATATGATTAATACTTCTCATATATTTGAAAAGGATGAAAATCATGTTTTGCTAATTGATTTATAGTATGTGAAGGTGAATGTTTAAATGAAATTTAAAAAATACACAGAAATGTGTATTATCTTTAACACTTAGAATAGGACACCTCTACACACGTGGTGAAAATCATTATTAATATTCTATTAAGATCTACCACACTTTGGTCATTAATATGAATTCTTATGATCACATATATAAAATACAACCATTTTGACTTGTATATATCATTTCATATTTAAGTTCATATTTAAGTTCTGGTGACTTCAACAATGCTTTTGCATCACATGCAAA
Source organism: Pinus tabuliformis (assembly GCA_031772625.1). Lineage (NCBI taxonomy): Eukaryota > Viridiplantae > Streptophyta > Pinopsida > Pinales > Pinaceae > Pinus > Pinus tabuliformis. Next base: position 513,175,271 of record CM062820.1, read on the forward strand.
ATCTCTATGCATTTTTTTTATTCTTATTTGGTTGAGAAGCATATATCTTTATAACTTTAATAATTATGTGGAGATTTATAGGGATTTGGATTTAATATTTAGGTATTTAGCAACATTATTCAAGATGGTTTAACACGATACAAGTGTGGCTTTGTTGTGGCTTTGTTGTGGCTAGCAACAACCTCTTTCTTATTTAGTGTTATTATTAATACTAAATAAGTGGGGACCTTAGTCAAAAATTTAAAAAATCAATTAGTGCTTGAATTTATTTTTTCAATAAAACTTACCATCATAAACTTAGGAGAATACCCTTGAAAAATCTAAAAAAGCTTAAGTTTTATGATGAGATAGGATAAAATCACTCCTTAAGAAATATTGCATCGCAAAAAGGATAATGGATACCTCCTTACAAACACAATTCTAAGGTTGCGAGATCGTGATGCGAAACTTCATCGCATCGCATGCATCAAATATCACTTACGCTGAAAAACCTCAAACTTCCGATATGCGATGGCACATATCGCAAATCACATTTCGCAGAAAACACATTAACAGATAATTGTCATATGCTACGCTGATGCAATATTGCAATATTACGATGTTGCGATATTGCGATATTACAATGTTGCGATATTGCGATATTACGATGCTGCGATATTGCGATATTGCGATCGAGCGATAAAGCGATAATGTGATAAAGCGATAGAGCGATATTGCGATGCTGCAATCTACGATATTGCGAAGCAAATCGCAAAACTTCATCGCCAATCTTTTTGGCTCGTTGTTCAAAAAAGTATTTTCCATAAACCGAGACCTGGTTATGCACTTCAATGCTAATTAATGAGTTAGTTGCCAATCATTAATGAAATAGGGTTTTGTGCTTATCGAAGAGCCATTTCACGTAAGGTGGTATATTTTATATGTCTTCGACATTTAAAGCTTTCCCGTCACCTTTTCCTTATCATGATTCTCACCTTATTTGTAAATTGCGGGAACAAAGAACAGAAAACTATACAAAGCAGTATTCAGGATACTATGGGAAAGAAAGGCAAAGCTCTGAGTTCTGAAGATCAAGAAATGACGCCCTTGTATATAGACACCGCCTGTAACAAAGACGTTGGTATTACTACTTAGGAAGGCATGTATAGTCTACTTGAGGAAGAGAATCCCAAAATGATGGAGGTTACAGCTACTGCAGGCTCACATGGGTCTTCTGAGGCGTCTATTACAGAGCTAGCTTGCTCATTCTTACACCGAATAGCGGCGAGGCCCAAAATTCTTCCATACACGGACATGGTTAAATGGGTACTGGACAGCGCCGACATAAAAAACAGACAATTTAAGACTCAGTGTCAGCAACTTACAGAATCATTATTTTCAAAAAATCTAACTTTATATCTGCTAACAAAAAGCACGCAAGAGGCAAAAATCGCACCAGGGAAGCCTGGATCAAGAAACGGAGGCAGTTTCCAATGCGGATCGCTGGGCAAAACCTCTTGAAAGGGAAAGCCTCTAATTGCTCACGTCACCTATAAGCCCAGAAATTTGTAAGAAAGAAACGCTAGAGGTAAAAAAGTAAAACTCAAATCCTAAAACCAGTGGTATTTGTCAGAAATATCTTCAAAATGGTATGTATATATGCTCAACAACTACAGACAGGCTGGAGACAGAAGGCTCAAGAAAAGGCATAATCAATCAAAAGATTGACTAAGTTGAATTGGGATTCTTACTGGGCATATTTGGTAAAACCACACAGCTAGTGCATGACTCTCAAATGTATCATCAATTCTGTCGAGAAGATGGCGCCAGCTCTTGTCGATGTCATTTTTGCAGGACAGTTAAAGTCGGAAGTTGGCCAGCCGACTCTTCTCAAACAAATGCTAAACGCTTGCGATTTCAAGGAACAGATACAAAAATAGTTAGTTGTTAGTTTTAATTTTAGATTCAATGTTAGTATTAATTTTGCTTTATTTTTGCCTGAAATGAGGACAGTCATTTAAACCATATCCTACATTTTTGTAATAAGTTATTTTTAGATTTAGTTAGTAGTATTTAAACCCTTCTCATGCATTTAGAGAAGGGTCCTGAAATTTGTCAAAACTTGTCCTCAAAACATGCACTTTTGCACCCTCTTAGGAGGTTTTGATGAATGAATGGAACAAGATTTATTGATATCTGCATTTAATATCTACTACTGATATTTCACTTTTGTACTCTTAGTGGATGTTGGATTAAGAAGCGATAAATCATTATCGCTTGAAGCTCATGAGTAGAACTAGTTATAAATGGTACTTCTATCTCTTAACTCTTTCTACCTTTGTGTTAAAGTGATATTTATGTTCAGTTGTTTATATATTGATGCGTGAATTCTTGAGTTATCATTTGGCACTTTTGTGCAGTGATAGCAATTTATTTATGCTTAATGTATGAGTAGCTTATTATGCGATATGTTTTTCACAACTATTTCGTCTAACTTTTTATACGAAGTGGTTTATCTCTATTGAATTCTCTTCTTATAACAGTTGAATGATCTTTATTACCAATTGTTATTTGAAATCATTTTAGATCGCATAACGGAAAGATTACACCCCGGGTTAGTGTAGAATTAGATATTTTTGTTTATTAGAATACAATTGCATATTATTAGATTAGAGTTAAAGTAAAAGCATTTCACTTAGGAAATTTTAGAAAGGAAATATCAAATCTCAACACACACACGCATAAATTGGGAAATTGGTCCCATATCCCCAGTCGGACCCACTATACCAAACAGAAAAGGAGCTGCTAACCAAGGTCTGGACTGGGTGGGTATCCCCCTTGTTGTAGACCCGATTTTCGGGGCTTCAACAGGTTTCTCACATGGAATCAGGTGAGGAGTCAAAGTTGTTTTGTGGGGGAGGTTCAGTTAGTGGATTAATCTAAAGACATTTTTTTAAATAACATATTTACACATTCAAAGGAGGTTCCCTCCTATTAGAATGATTTTCATAGCAACGTTTTGGGTCCCTTTCCTCAGGATATGGAAAATCAATAGGACTTCTTAAAATATTTTATAGTTAGGGAATTTAAGCTCTTTGGGGGCACAACATCATAGGCATCACGCCTGACATCCTCAAAGGGGAATTCCCTCACAGCTATCCCTATCAAATATATTGAGGTGACTAGTAGGTCTTAAAAACCATTAATTATTCTATCCTTAGGAGTTGGTGGAGAACTTTCTAGTATGCAATGTGCTCCACCCACTTTTCTGTTTTTGGATTCATCGACATTAAATATGGGTTTGTCAAGCGTAAGGGGTGTATATCACCTCTAAAGGTCTCTTTGAGCTCTCATCATCACAAGGAAAAAATGATTAGATAGTTGACTTGATTGGAATGATGATGGTGGGTAGGTTTGCAAATCATCGGGTTAATATAGATCACTTACATGAATGGATGTAGGAAAAATGGGTTCCTCTATTTGGGTATGGACCTATTCTTCATAGCCTCTCTCGCGGTTGGTTCGTCTTTATTTTTAAATGTGAAAATGATGCAACCAAAATTTTAGCACATAGGTGGTTTATGGATTACAATGTGTTGTGCCTTAATCCTTGGCATCGACTAATTGACGCCAAGTCGATGCAAGATGTAAGCATGTCTACGTGGGCTAAACTCCTTGACCTTCCCTTGGAGCTTTGGAATGGTGTTGGGTTCAATGCCATTAATAATACCATTGGCTCCTTTATTGTTGGGGATACTAGATTCCAAGATAGTTCAGTGAGGTCTATTGCTTGAATCTTGGTTGAAATTGATGCCAATATAGGTTCTCTCATTCCATCATGAGAGTCTATGGAGAGAGATCATATGCACAAGTCCTATATTATGTTGGTTTTCCCTTTTGTTGTGTCATGTTCTAGGTTATGGAATATGTATATTCAAACTATAAAATTCTAGGGTACAAATTCCATAGGCATTGGGGCCTTCATTTAATTTTGAAAAGGTTTTGATCAATTTTGGCTGACCGAAGGATGAGAAGGAAACGGGTGGAAACAACGGTTAGATTGCAGTGGAATAAGTTGGACAACAGGATAGGAATAGGCAGTTGCAGAAGAGTTGTGGCAAGGTGGTAGCGGAAGACAAAGGAAGCCGAGTGGGCGGGAAGGTGCAAGAGCAGCCAAGGGAGAGAGCAGCTGAGATAGAACTAGTAGTCCAGGTGGCAAAAAGGAATATAAAAGGAGAGGGCCAGTAAAGAAGGGAGGTTGGTCTGTTAGTTGGTGAGGTTGTGGGATTCGACAAGAGAACATCTGGTTGCGGCAGACCGATATCAAAAGGATGGAGACTGGATGAGCAGTGCCCTTGAGACTGAGACAGAGCTCGAGTCTAAACTGGGTATTCCTTGTATTTGCTTGCGGTGAATGCTGAAGATATATTGTAATGTCTTCTTGTTAAGTTAATAGAGAAGCAAGGCTATATTGGTTGCGTAATACTATATGCATGGGTGTGATGGTGTGATGACTCTTTAAAATTTTTGAATGTCCTATCGAATGCATGTAGTTAGTATTTCCTGTGTAATAGTTGTTATGTTGTTATTTATGTTATATGTGTAATGTATATATATTTGTTATCGGAGGATACTTCGGTCGATGATCCTTGGACTCCATGATGAACCTCTCTTGCTTCCGGTCACAGCATGCCTCGGGTGAGACTCCTTACCCTTTGGATAAGGTGAAAATGTCGGTGTTGTTCTAGACTACAATGGATCATTGTTGGCCCACTGCACCTAAACCCAGGGTCTTTTCTCCCTAATGATTCTTTCGTGCCAACAAATGGTTCCATTGCCGAGACCTGAAGTTACGAGGATTGGTTTGGACCATGGTGTCGAGGATATTTAAGAGAGAGATCATAGATTGGTGGAATCATAAAGTAGATCAGTTTGTAATAGAGCAAGCTACCCACTAGAATCAGTCGGTCGAAAAGGTGAGTGAAGGGATTTTGTATGCCGATGGTACCGATTACCAATATGAGATATTCTGGTGCAAGTTTCCACAAGACCTGTACAATTGGTTAAGAAGGCTAAAAGGGCAGAATCGATTAAGGGGGTTGATGACAGATCGCCATAGATGGACCTTGTCAGATCTTGTACTGCTTCAGCAGTAGGACAATGATCTGACCAGAGCAGTCGATTTTTGGGTAAAGACTACGGTGGAAGGATATATAGTCGAGTTCGCTGTTGAGAGTTATCAATCCTTCTCAAAGGCAGAAGTAGTATTTGGATCTAGATTAAGAGGAAGGTTGATGAGGGAAGTACTGACGTGGATTAAGATGTTTATGGTAGAAGAAGGATTACTGCCCTCACCCACCGCTGAGATGGTAGTGTAAAACCCCAGTACTAGGGGAAGTACTTAAGGGGGGAATGTTGCTAGTTGGGGAATAGAAATGTTGTTGAAGGGATGGATGCGGAAGAATTGAAGAAGGATAGAGATGTCAGAGCACAGAGGAGGGTGCTGCTAGCAGATAAGTGGCAGGAAAGAGTGATTCAAACTCTGAAGAAAACAAGGATGGACCCTCACCAAGTAGGAGTGGTGATGGGAAAACCCCGAGTCAAAGAGGGAGGAAAGGAAGATGCTGAATAGAGCAAGATTGGTGGCAGGAGAAATAGGAGCCAAAGGGATGAAGAGGGACCTTCCCTATAGGTTGTGGAAGGAAGATTGCAAGAGCAAGGACTGAGTGGGTGTAGATAGAAAAGAGAAGAGGACATGGGTGATGTGATGAGGAGATTATTTAATGAAGGAGAGGCATCCATTGAGAGTCAGCAGCAATACCCCCAAGACACAGGTGGCGTCTCCCCCGATCTTCCCCTGGTACCTTATTACTATCCGGAGGAATTTGTTATTAGGTTAGCCAAGATAATATGGATTTATAGTGGGCGTGAGAAATATAAATCTAGTTTTAATATTGGGAGAAAAAAAGGAGCCATTATTATCAATAACTTAGGATTACAGGGATCCCAACAGCCAGGGAACAAAGGGTTTGTGCTATTATCTCATACCCAAGTTACTATGGCAGGGTCTTTTACCATATATCCAGAGTTTGCGGGAAGGGGAAACGAGGATGTAGAGAAGCACTGGTATCTCTATGAAGCTATTTGGAGAGCACGTTAGACTACAAACAATGTCAGGACAGTGTAATTTCATACCACGCTGAGGGAGAGGGCTCTGCGCTTGTTTATAAAATGGGCAGAGAAAAACCAGAACCCCATGATAGATGATATCAAGATAGGATTTGTACAGGAATTAAAAGTATCACAAACGGACTAGTAGGGGCTATCAGAGCTGTGGGAAATCAAGCAGAAGGAGGGTGAGACGGCTTGGGAGCTCATGCAAAGGTTTAAGGATGCCATTGCTAAGTTTAGTTACACTCTGGACCTGAATCACCAGTGGGACTAGTTTATCAAGGCACTCTTGCCCCTAACCAAAATGTCATTGTCGCAACAGAAAATTGGAACCCTCAAAGATGCTTTGGAGAAAACATCCCGAATAGAAGCCATGGTTGAGTATCCTCATGAATACCGGGGAGGGATAGGCTTGCAAGACTGATCGATCATGGGTCTCCAAAATCAGATTGCAACATTAACGGAGAAGTTGAACGACCTTCAGCTAGTATGACCAGCCAAACCCAACGTATGGTGCACCCACTACATCATCGAAGGGCATGTTGCGACAGAGTTCCCCAGGTTGTGAGGGATTAATCATACAAGGGGAGTCGATGGGTCGTCAGGGGCCCCACCAACCATAGGAGTTACGGCAATGGGAGCGCAAGGAGCTTTTCTAGGAAGGAATAGCCAAGAATTTTGCGAGATCTGTAGAATTGTATGGGCACTTGCCACAGATGTGCCCAATACTGCAGAAATACTCCAACGTCCCCAATAAAAACTACTGTGAGTTTTGCGTGTCTAAAACGTATCACACTGATCAGTGATGACCACTGGATGCTCTAGAATGATGGCTGGACAGATATACGTTCAGAGTCAATGAGTCAAACCAAGGAGGATGAGGAGGAAATGGGTGAGGAGGGAGGACGTGAGGAAGAGGCCCCGTAAGGTGTCACAACTGCGACCAGGAAGGGCATGTCGCTAGGGAATGCCCACTCCCGAGGAGACCTTGATGTTCATAATGCAGGATTAATACCCACGCCACGGAGGATTGTTTGGAACTCATTGCAAAGTGGGAAGAAAGAACTAGACAGAGGGGGGCTAACCTAGTTAATGTTACACCCTGTACCGACGACAGAATTCCTGAAACCAATATTAATATAGTCACCCGAGGAGGAAAGAAGACAGGGGAGGATCGTAGCACAGCAGACCCACCCTTGATTGTTAAAGCAGCATCTCCACAGAAAGTATATCATCCCGAACACCAAAAGTAGTATTATCATGAGGCAACTAAGCTGTTCGAGGGGATGATCGAGAAGAGAGACAACCAGAAACCGCAGGATCATGTGCTTGATCATGACCAGCCAATTGAAGAATGGTTTAAACTGTTCCTGAAGATTGTCGAGGATGAATGCATGTTGAAGGAGTTGCAGAAAAGTTTGAAGGTTGCGTTATCCATAGAAGAAGGGGAAGTGGAGCGACCACTTGCCTACTCACTAGAAAAGAATTCCAGAAGAGTGAAATGGAAGAGGAGAAGCGACAAGGAATTTCGAATCAACATGTAGGTTGCAGGGTTCTAGATAAGGGACACAATGTTAGACTTGGGGTCAGATGTAAACATCCTACCTAGAAAAGCATGGGAGGCAATGGGGAAGCTGCAACTGAAATACTTGTCGATTCAACTAAGAATGGAAAACTAGTATTGTATACTGCCCATTGGAAAGTTGGAGAACATGGAAGTCGATGTGGCGGGGGTGAAGACGCACACTGAATTTAAGGTGATCAACATCATGGGGGATAAGGACCCATACCCAACGCTCCTTGGGGTTGATTAGGCCTATGAGAACTATGTTGTCATAGACCTAAAGAAAGAATTGATGATTTTCGAAGCAAAATGACTAAGGGTGACCCAACCCCTGGACCCCTATCAAGGACCTAGGTTCATAGAACTAGTAGATGACAGGGATGAACTAGGAATGCTAGACTAGCTATACACACTCATAGCAGGAAAGAGTGAAGATTACATAAATCCAACAGCAAGAGGCTTCGTTAGCTAGAGAAGTATCCAAATCTCAGAGACCGGATCAGAAGCTACATGGGATGCATGGAAGCAAGGCGAGTATGAACTAAAAACTATATGTTGTGCAATGATAACCCAATTAAATTGGATAGGAACGGAGATAGGCGACTATCCCAAATATTATGGCCTTGAACCGGTGGCCACCTTCTTGAACATGGTAGACAGGAAATGATAGAGGATCAAAAGATTCCCTTTCTTGATATCGCTCTCATGGAAACACCAGCAAGATGGTGGAAGATGCACCACAGCGCACTAAGAGATTGGGCGAGCATCAAGCAAGCCATGAAGAAAATACTTTCTCAGGAGGAAGCTCGACCACAAGATAAGGCAAGATACAAGGGGGATTCAAGTCCCGAGAGGCACATTGAATATTTCACAACCAATTGGAATAACCAGGGAATACCGAAGGATTGATGGGTACATGCGTTTATACATACCCTAGGAACTGTCCCCCGAGCTTGGTATGTACAGGAGGAGATTCATCGACAAATGACGAATTGGGATGTTCTGGAGGTACAATTTGTTAGCATCTTTTCATTCAGAAGTAAAGAGGAATGCATGAGGGAGACACTTCAGGTGATAAAATGGGTTCTATTCGCCCCAAGACAGTTGGTTGAAGGATGTCCTGATGAAAGTTTTCTATAGTATTTGTCTAACATGGATTCTCCGGAATACGTAACATGTGACAAGGTGAATGTAGAACCAGAGGAGGATGGGTTTGATGGATTGAGACACCTGACCTTCGAAGAAACAGAAGGAGAAAGAGATATCTGGGACAGAGGATAAGCCCAAAATAGGATTTGTGGGAGACTATTGGGACGAAGAGACCACAAACAAAATTTTTGACCTACTACAGGAATATTAGGACCTGTTCCCAGCTTCTGTAGCAGGGTTGAAGGGAATAAAGGGAGATATAGGGGAAATGAAGATTGTTCTAAGACCGGATGCCCAACCGATAAATCACAGACCGTATAGATTGAATCCAAGGGTGAAGGAGAAAGTTAAGAAGGAAATTGACAAAATGTTGGAAGCAGGAATTATATTTCCGGTAGATGAAGCTGAGTGGATAAGCTCGATAGTCATACAAAACAAGAAGGATGCAACCGAAATCAAAGTATGTGTTGATTACAGAAGCCTCAACAATGCATGTGTGCATGACCCATTCCCGACACCTTTCAGCGATGAGGTCCTAGATAATGTGGCGAGGAATGAAGCATATTCATTTACGGATAGATTTTCGGGCTACCACCAAGTTTGAATAGCTGAGGATAAAAGAAGAAAAACATTCACTACTGAGTGGGGGTCATATTCATACAATGTGATGCCATTTGGACTAAAGAATGCACTAGCAGTTTTCTCAAGGATTGTCATAACTGCATTCCGATACTATATTCATAGATTTCTAGAGGTGTACATGGATGAATGGATAGTGTATAGTCTGTTAAAAAAACACACCATCTTATTAAGAGTAATGTTTGAAAGGTGCAGACAACTGCAGATTGCTTTGAACCCAAAAAAATGTATATTGCTGGGAAGTCCTGGTTACCGGGTGCAAGCCCCGGAAGTGATGATTGATGCTATGTGATTCGTTCTCCACATTTCACTAGTTTCAATCCCACTTCTTCACCCCTGTGAGCATCACCCGATGCAATGAGTGCTAAGTGAACTATTCAAAAATCATGAGAAATTAGTCAGTTACGACTACCTCTCATGGAAATGGTCATACGTTTGAATGACTTACTTAACGCAGTTGAATCCCAAAAATGATATCTAATATAATGCACTGCGTAAATCCCCCATACTTAAATTCAAAAAGAGTCAAGGGATCTCTACTTGAATGGTTCATGAGGCACAATACTTGCTAAGGTTTTGTAAATGGGGTAGCAAGCTAAGTGGGCTTGATTGTGGGGAAAAACTCCACAGTTAAGCGCGCTTGAGCCAGAGGAGTTCTGGGATGGGTGACCTCCTGGGAAGTCCTGGTTACCGGGTGCAAGCCCCGGAAGTGATGATTGATGCTATGTGATTCGTTCTCCACATTTCACTAGTTTCAATCCCACTTCTTCACCCCTGTGAGCATCACCCGATGCAATGAGTGCTAAGTGAACTATTCAAAAATCATGAGAAATTAGTCAGTTACGACTACCTCTCATGGAAATGGTCATACGTTTGAATGACTTACTTAACGCAGTTGAATCCCAAAAATGATATCTAAAATGTATATTCGTAGTGCCATTTGGAACACTGCTAGGCCATATTGTCTGTAAGGATGGAGTATGCGTAGACCTGGCAAAGGTTGCAGCAATCATCAACATGGAACCACCGCGCAATGTGAAGCAACTAAGGTCAACTCTGGGCCATACGGGGTATTACCAGTGCTTCATCAGGAATTATGCTTCAATCACAACCCCAATGGAAAAGCCACTGAAAAGGACGGAAGAATTTGTTTGGACTGAGGATTTGCAGACATCACTGAATAAGTTGAAGGAAAGGCTGGTAAGTGTCCCTATCCTTGTCTATCCATATTGGAATAAAATGTTCCATGTGCACATCGATGCATCGGGGATAGCACTGGGAGTAGTCTTAGCATAGACAAGGGAGAAAAATATGGACCACTTGGTGTACTATGCTAGCAGAAAGTTGTCAACTGCGGAAAGAAACTATACAACAACCAAGAGAGAGGCCTTGGCCATGGTCTATTCTCTCCAAAAATTCAGGCATTACTTGTTGGGTGCGCCTTTCAAATTCTTTACAAACCATTCCACACTAAAATACTTGGTAAACAAATGAGTACTGGAAGGTAGAATATGCCGATGGTTGTTGTTGTTCCAAGAATTTACTTTCAAGGTGGTCATAAGACCCGGCAGACTGAATGTGGGGCCATACCACTTGTCGTGACTGGAGACAGGAGAGAATGAAGGCGCAGTGGATGATCGATTGCCCGATGCCAACTTATTTAGAATAGAGGCAATCCTAGATCACCTAGAAGAGATCATCACATTGTTAACAATAGGTCATTGCAGAAGTATATATGGCAGCACGAAGCTGCCACTTGGTAGTAAGGGCAAAAGATTACTAGCTGATCGTAGGAAACCTCTACAAGATGGAATTGGATCAAATATTGAGATGCTGCGTCCTTAAGCATGAAAGAAGCGATGTGTTGGTGGAATGCCATGCTAGAGTCGTAGGAGGCCATGTGGGAGATAAAGCCACCGAAAGAAATATACTACAAGCAAGACTCTAGTGGCCAGCTATTCATAAATATTCTAAAAAAATTTCCAATAGCTGCAATGCCTATCAAAGGGTTGGAAAGCCTTTGCGATGGGATGAGCTGCCTATAAACCCTGTTCACACAATGCAAATCTTTGACAAATTGGTAATAGACTTCATTAGACCCATTACACCACTGGCAAGGCATTCACGCACGAGATACATAATAACCACAACAGAATATCTCACCAGGTGGGCAGAAGCAACACTCGTCAAGGACTGTACAATAGAAACAACTGCAACGTTTATTTTCGAGAACATAATCTCAAGGTTTGGATGCCCGAGGAGCTTCACAAGCGACCAAGGAACGCACTTTCTGAATGAAACCATTGAGACTCTTCTAAAGACCTTGATTATTCAGCATAACAAGAGTAGCCTGTATCACCCACAGGCCAACGGTATAGTTGAAACATTCAACAAAATCTTGGATAAGGGGATAACAAAGGTCATGCCAACAAACAAGGACGCTTGGGATGAAAGAATGCCCGCAACTCTATGGGCGTACAGGACAACATTAAAGGGACTTCATAAGAAAACTCTGTTGCATCTAGTACACAGAAGGGAAGCTGTCGTTCCAGCAGAATTTATATTACCAAGCATGTTCATATCTAAAGCCACAGGAATGACAGATAACATGGCCTTACGGGACAGACTGAGTTAGCTTTTGGAACTTGACGAAACCCAGTTCTTGGCTGAGTTTCATTAGTCAGTGGAGCAGAGAAGGAAAAAATCTTGGCACGATAGGCACATCAGGAGGAAGTCTTTTGAAGTAGGGGAATAGGTACTACTATATGACAGCAAGTTCCAGAAGTTCCCAGGGAAACTGCAGATGCACTAGTTGGGCCCATTTATAGTCACAGAAATAAGAGAATCTGGAGCAGTGAGACTCACGCAACTGGATGGAGTCATGCTGCATGGATGGGTGAATGGCACTCGCCTGAAGCCCTTCCACAAAACATAAATCAAGATAAAAGAGGGTCTCGAAAACGAGCCCGCAAAAAAAAAATCGTCAGTTATAATAAGCTACTAGGTAGAGTCATGGGTTTTTTCAGAGAATAAGCAGAAGGTCAATAAGGTTGCGGCAGCAACTTCAGCACGCTGCAACCCATTTATGGTCGGGGAGGGGAAGAAAAGTAGAATTAGTAGTCACACATGTAGTCCCAGTCAACAAGGTACATGTAAGCGAGTGCTTTTTACAGTCTTTATGATCACACGCCATACCTACCCTTTCTGCCATACTGATAGTCATTTCCATATTAAGTAAATAATAATGCAACCTTCAAAGTAGGAGCCGAAAAATATTTTCCCATTAAGCATGAATTTAGTTAATAAATAACCCCCTCATGGCAAAATAAATGTGCCATGTAGCCCACTATGTACTTTCCCAATCCATGTCATAGTTGTGATGTCCAGGTCAGCTGACAACGACAAGGTATAACTAGAACACATGGGAAAGTTTCCAAAGTAATTAGTTTCTGAGGTCCATTCAGTCAGGAAACGTCGTGTCAAGTCTGGCTACTTAGCTCATAGGATAATGAAGGGAATTCTAGAACTTCAATTGCAGATAGCAGGAGAAGTATAGGTCCGCTCTGAAGAATAGTTGCAGAGACGTAGTAGCGAGAAACCTCTGGTGCAAATCATTTACCAAAGGTGAAGGGAGATGGAAAAAGGAATTATATCAGTCCCACATGACACATTAGATGAAAGAATTGAGGTGGTCGATAATTTATATGGAAAATATGACAAGGCGAATCTGGTCAACAATGATCTTATGGACTATTTCTAGTTCCCAACTGTGAAAAGGGAAGTTTATGCAGAGGATATCTAGAGGGAGGATGGTACCAAGACCTCCAGGTTCAGGGAAAATTTCAATGGGATACAAAGGTCAAAGTTACTCCATTTGAGAAGCTTACCTGTGTTCAGTACTCAATTCGCCGCAATGCAGTGTGCCAAAATTTTGTGAGCAGGATACACGGAGGATCACTGTGGTTGGACAAGGAGTATCCCATTCATGTGGATGATATTAATCGTCTAACAGGGCTATGAGCAGGGGGGAAGGTAGTGAGCACAACATTTCAGTCAGGATCTAATAGAGCGAAGAAGCAGACTGAAGATAACATCTATGCAAGATATGAGACTGAGCGAGGTGGAAGAGGAGTGAAGATCGATATCATCAACAAGGTCGACATCAAATTTTCCTGCTACATCATAGTGGGGAAAACCATGAGGCATTACACGAAGAACGAATGCAAACTAGACGCAATTTTGGTTGCGGAACATTGCTGCCAGGGAGAGATACTTAACTAGTCCACATTTGTTCTTAACGAGTTGTTTGAAGCTTGTGAAGATGTGTACAAGCGGGGAACTAGTTTCATGTTCAGGTACATTTTGATGTCTTTGGCCATGTGGAGGTGGAGGCCACCGAAGGAAAGGAAAATGATGACCATTTTCGGAGGACAACTGCTCACACTCTACTATGACCCATGGAGGGCAGCGGGAGACCCCAACTCAAAAGAGATCAATGAGATAGCTTTCAAGGATTGGTACGAGTAGATGCTAGCCGCCATCAAGTCAATAGAAAGGATACCAAAGGCTCTGCCAGACGAATTCTCAGAATAAATATGGTTCAGAGCCTCACATGCACACACCTATCTTAGATCACAGTGTGTCCATCCAGATACCTTTAAGATGAGGTCGCAAAAGCTCATTCTAACGGCAGCAGTGCTACACAAGGAGGTGCGATCATGGCCGAGAGTGGCCTGCAAAATCACGAACGAGAAATACAATTATATGTTCGGAGCCTTGAAGCAGCAGGTGTAAGGGGTAGATGTGGTGGAGAGCAACAGGAAGCAGCCAGCCAAAGATGACTTCCACCCAATAGTGCTTCAGATGGAGGAGAAGATGTTCGAGCTAAGAGAAGCAATTGCTAGTTTTGAAGGACAATAAGGTGAGAGCAATTATCCTGCTCAATTTCAAGGCTCTACCATGTTCTCTCCTATTATCACAACCCCGCTGGCCATGAAACTCCCCACGAGAGTAGCCCAGTCTCCCTCTCAGCCAATGGTCCCCAAGCTAAAGAAGAAATGAGTTTTTCACAGTCCATCCTTCAAAAAGCCGAAAATGGCCCCAACAATCCCGGTTGTCGACCTTACTAATGAGGTCGAGCATTCGATCTCCGCATCCCCCATAGTTGAAGAGATTCCCACCACCACTTCCAACATTTTACATCAACTGTGGGAGTCATCCCCACACACAACCTCCACCTCCACGACCCTATCAGAGACCTTCCTGTTAGGCCAAAGAAGAGCGACTGTGGAAATAGAAGTTGAGTCAGCCAGGTAGGAAAAGGGCACCACTTCTGCCAACAATACACAACAAACATCACTTGTATCACCAATGCTTGGGTCGAACCCACCACAAGGAGGAAGCCTAGACACTATTCTACAGGGAGAAAGGATTGAGCCATACTGACCACTTTTCCCTATAAAGCTCACAATGGTCCTGAACCATAGCATCATTCCACCCACTCCACAATTCACTGCACAGTCACAGCAAGCTCATTCGCTCACCTCCCACTTCAAAAAATCCATCGCTAGTGGCCTACCCATACAACAGCAGTTCCCTGAACCCAATACAATGCAAGCTGACACACTCCAGCACTGGTCGTCGGCCCAGTTATTTACATTTATACAACAAGCAGCACATAGGGGCGAAAGGATCCATGAGGATCTGGCCAAGGAACATGAGCAACAAGCAAGGCAGTTGCAGGAAGTAACAGAAGAGCACAATCACCTGCAGCAAGAAAATATGTATTTGCAAGCCCAGGTTGATAAAATCATGCAACGATTCAGGGCATTATGGCCAGCAATCTTTGACGCAAACATAGAGGCTCCAGCGGACATCATGACCTGCATGTTGGTAAAATGTTGTGACCACATCCAGGCGGCATGCTCAAACCGAGTAGCTACCAATTTCGACATGAAGAGGAAGTTGGAGATGGTGAGGTCAGCACTACCGGACCTAGTGGAGATCTACGCGAGGACAGTCGAGGGAAAAATCGTCAAGGTGGAAACAAAGAAACAAGCCTTAGCAGATGCCCTTGCCAATGGCTACGCTCTGATGAACAAATTCCATGACTGGCCAGGAAGCCTGGCACTGAAAAATCACTCGGTCTACCTGATGAGAGAGCGAATACAGACCTTATTCGCCAGCACAAAGGACTGTATAGACCCTACCCAACTGCAGCAAATCAATGACCAGATTGATGCCATCCAGGCCCAAGTTGATCTAATTGAGGAAGAGTCTGCAAAGACGAAGAAGGTGATCAGAGATCTGCAGCCACCGGTTTGGATGCAGGTTCTAACTCTGAAGGAGGTGTGTGACTCCAATGGACACCAATGGAGCGACCTGCAGAGCTAGTGGCCAACAGAGTTAACATAGAATTTGGTTGAGGAATTTAGCCAACGCGCTGACACAATCCTCGTCGAATGGGACACTGCCATTTAGAAGTACCAGGAATTCAGGCAACAAACCACGGTCGTTGTTTCAGAGTTGGAGCCTTCGTTTGGAATGGGGGAACCTCAGAGGGAGGAAAGTGCAGTAGAAACATATGCCAATTCACAAGAAATGGTCGAGGAAAAAGAAGCACCAACCCAGTCGTCGGTAGAACCAACACAGTTGACAGTGCAACCACCACCTGTAGAGCCCATGGAAATACCAGTAGGACCGACCGAGGTCGAAATGAAATGACTAGGAAACGAGTCAAAGAATTGTGGTCAGGGCCTGTTGGGGCCTTCGGTTAATTTTGAAAAGGTTTTGATCAATTTTGGATGATCGAAGGACGAAAAGGAAATGGGTGGTAGCAACGGTTAGATTGTGGATGAATAAGCTGGACAGCAAGATAGGAACATGCAGTTGCGGAAGAGTTGCGGCAAGGTGGCAGCAGAAGACAAAGGTAGCTGAGTGGGCAGGAAGGTGCAAGAGCAGTTGAAGGCGAGAGCAACCGAGAAGGAACAGGCAGTCCAGGTGGCAGAAAGGAATATAAAAGGAGAGGTCCAGTAAAGAAGGGAGGTTGGTTAGCCAGTTGGCAAGTCTGTGGGATTCGGCGGGAGAACATCTTGTTGCGGCAAGCCGATATCATAAGGTTGGAGCCTAGATGAGCAGTTCCCTTGAGGCTGAGACCGAGCCTGAGTCTAAACTGGGTATTCCTTGTATTTTCTTGGGGCGAATGCCAAAGATATATTCAATTGTCTTATTGTTAAGTTGATAGAAAAGCAAGGCTAGATTGGTTGCAGAATACTAAATGCATGAGTTTGATGGTTTGATGACTCTTTAAAATTTTTGAATGTCCTATCAAATGCATGTAGTTGGTAGTTCCTATGTAATAGGTGTTATGATGTTATTTCTATTATATGTGTAATGTATATATATTTGTTATCGGAGGATACTTCGGTCATTGCTCCTTAGACTCCATGACGAACCTCTCTTGCTTCCAGTCACGACACGCTTTGGGTGAGACTCCTTACCCTTTGGGTAAGGTGAAAATGTCGGCGTTGTTCTAGACTACAACGGATCATTGTTGGCCCACTGCCCCTGAACCCAGAGTCTTTTCTCCCTGATGACTGTTTCGTGCCAACAAAAGGGAAGATGATGTTTTTGGAATAAAACATTCAAAGGTAGTTGAAACCGTGTTTCCCCCTTCTAGGAGGAAGCCTATGATTTTTTTGGTAATATTTTCCTCGGTTTTGTTGGGGTGAAGCCTTGATATTATTCTAATCCATCTTTCCTATTCAAATGAAGTTACCAAAGGGGTCGTGGGTTTTTTGAGTCTCGAAGAGAGTTTGATTAAGTCAAATATTTGTTGCTACCATTTGAGGCTACATTACTAGGCGTAGAAGAAGGAATGGGTGCTCAACAAGACTTATTTAAGAACATGGAACTAACTTCATCTCAGTGGAACCTTCAATCGATGTGAAATTACATATCTTGAATAATTGATTTCTTAGTTAAGGAGCCTACCAACTCCATGTTATTTCTTCTATTCCGTCTAAGGAGTGATGTTAGAGCCTTCTCACTAGGTTTTTTATTCATTGAAGGAAAAATTTCCTAGTGTAGGGGTGGGTCATGTCATTTCACGTTCTGACTCTAAAATTTGATCCCAAATCTAATAGGCCCATATTCCTTGTATCCCAAGCTCGATTATAATTGAGTCACCTTCCTGTCCTACTATCTCTTTTGGGAGGTACCCTTATTTTCTCTAGTTGCACGTAACCCCTCTTTGTTTTGGAGGTCTAGACATTCACCCTCTCTAAATATTTGGGATATATTAAGGCAAATTGTAAGTTTATTATCTAACTTACTCAAGAAAAGGCCTTCAAAGAAATCTCACAAGGTTGACAACATATTATTTTTTAGGCTTACAGCTACAAAATCCCCTAATATTTCTCCCCCATGAAGATTGTCTCTAAATTTTCATGCACTTAAGAGGCATTCAAAAAAAAAAATCCCTTAATATTTTGGTGGAGAAAAAGAAACATGAGATTGTTCTATTTCAGAAGACCATGGGGGTATCTGGTTTTTTAATTTGTGACCTGAAAAAGTTTCTAAAAGCTTGGGTTTTTATTAGGTCAAACTCATTTGGTATTTTGTGGAGTTTGATTTTTGGTATTAATAAGCCATTGATTTTAATTTATTCATTTGAAATGCATTTAGTCCTCGTGCTAGAGTTCCATAGTCACGAGCCAAACTTTTATTTTTCCATACTAAATATTTATGGGCCTTATATGGGTAAGGTAATTGGGATAAATTATTTCACTATCTTGCTTATAGTCAAAAACTCTTATTGTTGGAGGTGGATTTAATTTCTCAATTGGAAGGGAAGATATTTGGGGCACTCATTCCCATGAAGATATCTTGTTTGGGTTCTATATTGATAGGTTTGAAAGAGTAGGTTGAGTAGAGAACTTTTTAAGACAATTTCTACCTAGACTAATAATCATTCGAGTGAAAATGCTATTATTAAATGGTTGGATCACTTCCTTTCTCATTAAACCTTTATCCAGGTGGTAGAAAAATACAATTCATGGAGTGTAAAAAATAATTTTGAGAAGGGGATGAGAGGCCAGGTACACCATTTAAGGATAACCTACATTGAAGTGAATAGGATTTTTGGTCTCTAATATTGGAAAATTTGACTCTTTTTCAGGCGGACTCTAGTGTCTCATCCCTTGCCAAATTTTCTCATAGTTTAATTAAGCTTAAAAGAAAGCTGGCAGGATGGGCTTTTGAAAAAATAAAACAAAATCCCAAGGACATTAAGATGATAGAGCATGATTTAGTTGTTTTTAAATTTTGTGGGGAGATGTACCTTGATCAGCAGGCTCGTCTATATTAACTAGAGATCCGATGAGTAAAACTATTGTTGGCTCCAAAGAGGAAATGGAGATTGAAGAGTTCTTATTTGTAATTGGAGATAGGGGACCAGAATGAAAAGTACTTACATTCATTTGCAAAACAATGGAAAATTTTCAACATGATATGGGAGCTCATTGATGGCTCAATAAATAAAGTGAATGGTTTTTAGGATCTACTTCAATTGGGTGCTTTACACTTCAAGGATCTCTTCAAGGCTCCAAAGCATGAGAAAATTGGAGACATGTTCTCTATTCTTTCCCATTTCCCAAGCCTTGTGGAGGTAGAAGAAAATGAGGATTTATTTCAATAAGTTTTTGTAAAGGAACTTATGTGTGTCATTATAGGTCCAAAAATCTAGGGTTGAAGGGTTGGATTGTTGAATTTTCTAGGGATGATTTTGTTATCGTTAGTGTAGATTTACTAAGGGTGGTGGAATAGGTAAGGCAAATAGGTAGGATGTCTGGTAGACTTAAATGTGCATTCATTGCACTTGTTCTGAGAGGGGATGTGTCAAGAACTTTAAATTGCTTTTGGCCTATTTCATTTTGTAACTATTTGTACAAAATAATGCATAGGATCATTGCAGTCAATATAAAGCGCATATTTTCCAAAGTAATATTACAGGAATAATTTTGGTATTTAAAATTTGATTGCTTCATGAGGCCATATGGGTATCTTAAGAGAGAGTGCACATGATAAAAAATATGTCTAGCCTCATAGTGGTTATATTGGATCTCTCTAAAATGTATGAGTGAGTTTCTTAGACTTTCCTTAAGCTCCTCTTAATTTAGATCATGTTTGATTTGAAGATTGTGAATTGGATAATGTGTTGTGTTATGAATTTATCCTTTGTTGTAATAATTAATGGTGTTAGTTCTAATTTGTTCAAGACCGCTCAAGGATTCTGTCAAGGGTACCCACTTTCTCCATATATTTTCATTCTTGTTTCCAAAGGTCTAATCCGTATAATTATTATATCTAGAAAATCTCACTACATCGACGAGGTGTCTATTAGGCATCATATAAAACTCACTCACATTTTTGTTGATTATGTCCTTATTTTCTATCTGTGTATTTTAGTGAAAGAATAAAACAATAAGACTATAATATCAAATTTCCGTAGAGTTATATGGATAGAGGTAAATGTGGAAAATGTGGCTATTTATTTCCCTAATTTTGTCGTAAACTATGGTAAACAAGTGACTGATTTTTTTGGATATCAGGCTCATGAATCAAGTGACGGGTTAAACTACCTACAATATTATAACAAGCTAAATAATTAATGAATTTTGGACTAGAAATGGTTACTATCAAAAATCCAAAAATGATCAAATTTCATTGCAACAGTTGGATCTCTCGAGGAGGTTGTTCATCCTTATAATTCCAATGCATTGGAACCTCCTAGCATTGATTCTAAGAGAAATAGTTAGCAAAATTCAAAAGATTATCTCTCAATTATTCATGGAAAGGAAAACCCAAATATATGGGTTATCATCTTATGAGTTGGAATCCAATTAATTTAACTAAGTGCCACAATGGCTATGGTATTGAGAATATTTTCTACTAATTAGGGAAAGCCTAGGTTGGGAAATCACTATGGATTTTTCTTACCTGTGATAGCTTAGGGAATAAAACACTTGTGGCCAAATATATTGCACTTGGTTCTATTATAGACTATATCCAGCCCCCACTTAAGACAAATCTAAAATTATGTTAAGCATTGGATGGTCATTTCTCAGTCTTTCTCCATGGTTTTAGCTTGCATGGAAAGTCCTTTCATGCATTTATGTTCATATCAAGTCAAATGTGATTTCGAGTTGCAATCAAAGTGTTTTTGTGCCTTCATGTATTATAACCCATCTATAGGAGATAGGTATAAGTACATTTGATTAGATTTCTAATTGTGATAATAATACTATTTGGCATCAAGCATAGATCTCTGCTATTATTATTTTTTTGGAGGTGGAGTGGCATCCTTAGTGGAACAATCTCACTTATGAGCTCATGAAACCACACATTATAATAAGGGATGGTAATAATGAGTTGGTTTGGGTTTTAAATTCTGCAATGGGTCAGTGCACTGCCAATTTGGGTTATGGTTAAATATTTCAACATATTTTGGACAATATTAATTGGTGGTTCACAAAAATTTGGAAAATAAAGGTTCCATTAAAGGGAATCCTTCTATTATAGCTTATTTTGGAGAATTAGGTGTTAACTTTGGATCAGATGCAGAGATGCAATTTCAAATGTCTAAGTATTTGTGATGAGTTGGTTTTGGTTTTCAATTCTGGAAGGTATCACGAAATTACCAATTTGGGTTATGGTTCAATGTCTGAAAATGATCTAAAAATGGGGCACTAAAGGCTTCTTGTGAGCTTACAAGAACCTCTCCCACTTCCAAAGCTTATATATTCCCAAGATATTATAATTAACCAATGCGGAATTAATAATGTGCTTGAAAACATGGTGTATGCTGGTGTTTATTTTTTACTATTTATGTGCTTTAAAATTCTATTGTTTATGCTGATATAACATGCATATAACAGTAAAACAATGCAGCAAATAACAACACATAAGACAACAATTTAATTAGGAGTTCACCCAAAAAACTTGGGATACGTCTCCGTGAGCTCTGGTCAACTTGACTAGGCTCTCTGGGATTATGGCAATAGTCCTTTTACAAGCTCCTCGCTCAACTCCATCGATTTACATAGAACACAATGGGCTTAGACACCATCTTATCCCTGGCTCTGAAGCTCTCAGCTTTCTAGCTCTGCTCTCTCGCTCTAGCTCTTGGCTCTGGCTCTGGATCTGGCTCTTGGCTCTGGCTCATGGCTCTGGCTCGTGGCTCTGGCTCTGGCTCTTGGCTCTTGGGTCTGGCTTCTCTGAGCTCTCTCTCAGCCTCTGCATGCACCAATGGATCGCTTGACCTCCAAGCGCCCCTTAGCAACCTTCCAGCGGCCCTCAGCAATCTCTGCTGCTGTCAATTGAGCTTTCTGGTTCACTCGACCTCTAAGTGACTCTCAAAACACTCTACATTTCCTCAACAATCATGCTCTCTGGATTTTGTGAGGCCTCTTCCGGCTCTGTGGCTTCCCCAACCATTTCTCTATGTGTAATCACTCCTCCGCAGCTTTGCGGCTTCTACTGCTCCCTGTCTCTTCGACTGGCCATCTGGCTCTATGGCTCTGTGGCTCTCTCAGCGTTACAAAAGCATCATTGCCTATAAAATTCTCTCTTGCAGCGTGGTGCAATGATCAGGGGAATTTATAAGGAATCGGGGGCCTTTCTTCAGGTGAAAAACAAAAAAAAACCATATTTCCTAATACACAGAGATATACCAGAAATACATAGGAAAACACCTCATGGAGCGTTTAATCAAACTTCAAATATTATCGCATCTGCCCTATAATCATATTGGGTCTGTCTTCGGTCGCTATCGTAAGCCCTACAGTTGATCTGTGTGATCTCCGATCCAACGATTGATATTCATTTTCGGGTGGCTTAGGAGTACGAAGGTTACCTACTCGAAAAGGCGGTTTCTCTCTCCCCTCCGCCAGCCACGTGTTGGCCATTGTATGGGATCGGGCAAAACCATCCCAATACCACTTACTGCCTAAGGCCCACCCGAAATCCCACTTACGAAACTCAAATAATATAGAGTTGCTTCTAAAATTCTTTTCGAGTCTGTTTTATCTCTCCGGGCGCATTTCCTTTGTATTTCAGTTTTATAGTGGAAATGCGCTGATACACAGAAAATCTGAAAATCCCGGATTTCAAATTTTATGTAATCGAGCTTATAATTCCCAGCGGGTCCAGCCCTGATCGCTAATCACAATCGCGCTATGTCAACGGCCTTGCTATCGGCGATCACCAATTTAATCTGGACCTTCGATCTGATCCCCAATCGGACGGTCCAGATTGCATCACATATCGCTATCGCATTGGCACTTTGTATCGGGGATCGCCAATTTCTCGACCACTGATTTAATCATGGCCATCCATTCCTTTCCCTATCTAATAGTTGAGATTGCACGTCGCGATCCCTATCACATATTGCATTTGGAATGGCCCGGGGGTTCTTCCCTTTGAATATGGACTACGCCGACCCGATCCGCTGATCCGATCATCGGTGATAGCATGTCGCATAGCCTAGGTCCCAATATCACATGCGGGCCTGTCTCTGACCTGATACATCGGAGATCGCTGATTGGGGGTCTCCTGCCTTCGGCCTAATTCCTTCCCTTTTGCATCTTTCCGATGCCATTTCCCATATAAGGCCTTTTAGTCCATTTTTAGAAGATTTTGCCTCTTTTTCAAAGGACAAAGAGAAGCTTCTTTTTGCGATAACTTCTGCATCCGAAGTCCATTTTAGCCCATTTAAATTATAGTAGATTCATAATGAAATGATCTCTGCAATGGGGCTATTTCCAGGAGCATCCTTGGACTTTCATTTTCCTCTGTGAGGAACACTTAGACTTAGAAGTCTATCCAAAATCCATTTTGGATCATACCTTCCCACTAAAAGAACTTTTGGTCTACAAAAGACTGACATACTATGAACAGTAACTGAGAGTAACAACACCCTCTTCTTTTGGCCTCCATACACTTTCCTTTCATAGTTCCTATAAACCAAAGCCTTTGACCACTCTCCTTCCTGGATGTGCTGGTCCTCCTGGGGAAGAACTGTTTTCCTCCTTGCCTTCCTGTAGAACTCCTGTTGAGATGGTCACAAAAGGTAGTTTGAACTTTTCTGCCTTGATCATTGATCTAAGGTGGCTCAAACAAATTTGAAGTACATCTGCTCCACAAAATTTTCATTTGTACCTATTTGAAAAGCTGCCAACAACAACTGTTAACAACAACAGAAATACAGACAACAACTGGATGGCCTAAACTCCTGCTTCAACAAAAGAAACAGATTTCACATCTTGTGAACACCTCCATGTCTTACATCTGCATACAAATGATGGACTAGATAACAAGCCCACAAAACACTCCTTTAAAACAAATGACCCTTCAAGTCAAGCATGTAGGAAAAAGATCATTAGGACTCTTTTTCAAAAGATGAAACACTTCATCATTATCTCCATCCTGGAGACCATATCAACTTTTCCCAAGTCAATATTACATGCATGTTACAACAAAGAAATCAACCCTTCAAGTTAATTACACACACATGTTCAAAAACAAGGAAATCATCAGCATCCCTGTGTTCATGCACATCAAGCTCATGCATGCATTTCATCTTTCAACTTTCGCTTAAGCACACTGTACTTTCGAAGATGAAATGAAATATAATGTTGCAGCAACAAAGTGAGTCTCCTACTCAACTTCTCCATTCACCTTCTTGGTAAAATCCTGCAATTTGCATTCCATTAACAAAGAAATGTAAATAGATGCCTTATATCAATAGACATACAATCTTAATTGGATAAGATTTCTAACCATTTCTCACCAATCCCTTTCAAATATACTACCTTTGTCTACACATCATCATCAACATGTGAATCATCCTGAGACACATCATCCATGGAAACTTCCTTTCCATTTCTGCCATCTTCCCTTTCCACTTTATTCAGCTTTTGTGGAAGCATTACTGGATTCAGAGTCCAACACTTTTCAGCAAGATGCCCTTGCCTATGGTAGTAAGTGCACTGCATGTGCATCCTCTTGACAGCATGATTTGCCTTGTCCATTGGACCTTTGGCTTCTTGCTTACTTTCCTTCAAAAGTTTCCTGTATGTGGCCATTCTCTTCCAACATCTAGAAACATGATGGTTATCCAAACGACAAAAGGAACATGCAATTGTTTTCCCATATATATGTGGAAATTTATCATGCTTTGCACAATCAAAAGGAAAATGTTTAGAACTAGATTTATACCTTTCTCTTTCACCTTTATTTCCTTCATGAGGAGGTGAAGCAAATGAAGAAGTGGCTCCCTTTAGAACACCATCAATCTCTTCAAGGCTGTTGGTGTCTCCACAACTCTCTGGTTCAAGTGTTAGCTTCTAAACACCTGCATCCTGCAAATGATGTTTCAAGTTATTGCATTCCTCCTGAATACAATCTTCACACTGTTGAGGTAGAGGACCTACAATGAAACTCCTTCTTGGAACTGTTTCAATGGTGTTCATGGCAGCTTTGGAACTCTCTCCATAAGACTATCCATAGCCAAGATCAAAATACTTAGGCCTTCCCTCAACCATTATTGGCTCAACAATACTTTGTGCATGTTTACACAAGACTTTTCCTTCATAGCCCATCTTGGACATTAGTTTGGAACCTATGCCTCTGGTATGTTTTTCAAAAGAACCAATATAAACATTCTTAGAATAATTTGAAGACAAACAGGAATGGTTTACCTCTTCTTCAAGTTTATACTTGACCAAGGCTTCTTTGGTAACAAAGAGCTGTGACTCCAACTCATGCATCCTTTTCAGGTTCATATTTTCAATATGAAGTTGCCTCTCCATTTCCTGCAATTTGTCAGAAAGCATCTTCTTCTCTTCCTCCATGGAATTCAACTGCTCTCTAATTATGTTGCTCTTCCTTCCATCATCATACATTTCTCTCACCATATCCATCATGATGAACAAGTCCTGCTTCATGTCTTCATCAAAGAATCTTGTGAAGAAAGAAGAATTTGAGGACTCACTTGTAGAAGTCATTATGCCAATGAACAAAAGAACTTCAAACAAGATGAACAAAGAGCTTATTCAAGCAACCTTTTGCAAAAAACATCTTGTGCTTCAAGGATTACCTTGAGGTCCTTTGGGATAGAAGAATGCCTTCAACCCTTCTTCCTTCTTGTCCTTCCTGGACGGAGCTATCAATAGCTTTCCCTTCACCTCTGCAAACTCAAACAATAGTCAGTCTGCAAACAAGCATACAATCAACCTCTGACTATTTAAACACCTTTTAGACAAGTAATCTTTGCTCTGCAAATCAAGCATTCTGATATAACCTTCTTTGAATGTGGGGTTAACCAATCTTAGGCTCCGATACCACCTAATCTGAAAATGGGGCACTAAAGGCTTCTTGTGAGCTTACAAGAACCTCTCCCACTTCCAAAGCTTATATATTCCCAAGATATTATAATTAACCAACGTGGAATTGATAATGTGCTTGAAAATAAGGTGTATGCTGGTGTTTATTTTTTACTGTTTATGTGCTTTAAAATTCTGTTGTTTATGCTGATATAACATGCATATAACAGTAAAACAGTGTAGCAAATAACAACACATAAGACAAAAATTTAATTAGGAGTTCAACCAAAACTCTTGGGCTACCTCTCTATGAGCTCTAGTCAACTCGACTAGGCTCTCTGGGATTATGGCAATATTCCTTTTACGATCTCCTTGCTCAAATCCATTGGTTTACACAGAACACAATGGGTTTAGACACCATCTTATCCCTGGCTCTGAAGCTCTCAACTTTCTGGCTCTAGCTCTTGGCTCTGGCTCTAGCTCTGGCTCTTGGCTCTGGCTAGTGGCTCTAGCTCGTGGCTCTGGCTCTAGCTCTTAGCTCTCGACTCTGGCTTCTCTGATCTCTCTCTCGGCCTCTGCGTGAACCAATGGATCGCTTGACCTCCAAGCACCCCTTAGTAACCTTCTAGTAGCCCTCAGCCATCTCTGTTACTGTCAATTGAGCTTTCTGGTTCACTCGACCTCTAAGTGACTCTTGAAACTCTCTCCACTGCCTCAACAATCGTGCTCTCTAGATTTTGTGAGGCCTCTTCCGGCTCTACAACTTTTCCAACCGTTTCTCTGCGTGTAATCACTCCTCTGCGGCTTTGCGTCTTCTTCTGCTCCCTGTCTCTTCGACTGGACATCTGGCTCTATGTCTCTGTGGCTCTCTCAGCATTACAAACACATCATTGCCTATAAAACACCTGCTTGTAGTGTGGCACAATGATCAGGGGTAGTTATAAGGAATCGAGGGCCTTTCTTCAAGTGAAAAACCGAAAAAAACCATATTTCCCAATACACACAGATATACCGGAAATACATAGGAAAAAGCCTCATGGAGTGTTTAATCGGGCTTCAAATATTATTGCATCCACCCTATAATCATATCGGGTCCGTCTTCGGTCGCTATCGCAAGCCCTACAGTTGATCTGTGTGATCTCCGATCCAACGGTTGATATTCATTTTCGAGTGGCTTAGGAGTACGGAGGTTACCTACCCGAAAAGGCGGTTTCTCTCTCCCCTCTACTAGCCACATGTCGGCCAGTGTATGGGATCGGGCAGAGCCATCCCAATACCACTTACCACCTAAGGCCTACCCGAAATCCCACTTACTAAACTCAAATAATATAGGGTCGCTTCTAAAATTCTTTTCGGGTCCGTTTTATCGCTCCGAGCGCATTTCCTTTGTATTTCAGTTTTATAGCGGAAATGTGCTGATACACAAAAAATCCGAAAATCCCAGATTTCAAATTTTATGCAATCAGGCTTATAATTCCCATCGGGTCTAGCCCTGATCGCTAATCGCAATCACGCTGTGTCAACATCCCTGCTATCCGAGATCGTCGATCGTCGATCGCCAATTTAATCTAGACCATTGATCTGATGCCTGATCGGACGGTCGAGATCGCATCGCATATCGCTATCGCATCGGCTCTTTGGCCGTCCATTCCTTTCCCAATCCGATGACTGAGATTTCACATCACGATCGCTATCGCATATCGCATTTGGAACGGCCCGAGGGTTCTTCCCTTTGAATATGGATTGCGCCGACCCGATCCACCGATCCGATCATCGGTGATCACATGTCACATAGCCTAGGTCCCGATATCGCATGCGGGCCTGTCTCCGACCCGATACATCAGACATCGTTGATCGGGGTTCTCCCACCTTCGGCCAAAGTCCTTCCCTTTTTCCTTTTTCCGATGTAATTTCCCATATAAGGCCTTTTAGGCCATTTTTAGAAAATTTTGCCTCTTTTTCAAAGGACAAAGGGCAACTTCTTTTTGCAATAACTTCCGCATCCGAAGTCCATTTTAGCCCATTCAAATTGCAGTAGATTCAGAATTAAATGATCTTTGCAATGGGGCTATTTCTAAGAGCATCCTTGGACTTTCATTTTTCCTCTGTGAGTAACACTTAGACTTAGAAGTCTATCCAAAATCCATTTTGGATCAGAAAATAATTTGCATAATGTTAATTGGTGATTCACAAAAATTTGGAAAATAAAGGTTTCATTAAAGGGAATCATTCTATTATGGCTATTCTAAAGAATTAGGTGTTATCATGGGATCAAATGCAGAGACATAATTTGGAGGGTCCAAGAATTTGTGTCTTGTGTCACAAAGCCAAAGAGGACATTTGTCATATTTTTCTTTGGTATCAATTTTATAGATTGTTTTGACCACGTGTTGTATTTTGAGTCAATCATTTGGATCTTTGGAACAAATAATGCATACTGGAGTGATTTAAATGGTATTTTGAAAACTGGTCACTGAAAGGACTCATATCCCTTACAATCGTTATGACATGGGCCTTTTGGTTAGCCCACAAAAAAATACTACTTGACAAGAAGCTCTCTCCCCCAACCCTAGTTGCATCAAATTCATTATCTATTTCTCTTTCACAAAGCTTCCCTCCCAATATAGTTCAACCCTGGTCCATTAAAAATCTTGTGATTGATAAATAAAAAACATGGGGATTATTTAATGGGTTGATTCAAGAGGAGAGTCTTCATTGTGGACTAGGATTTTCACTACATATATTAGATAACCATTTTTTACTTGGGAAAGCTTATATAGATCATGAAACAAACAAATTTTCAAAGATTAATGCATTACATGCTTTATACTATTACAAATAGAGATGCATGTATTTTACAAGTCTTTAGTGATTCTAAAATGATGAATTAGTGCATCCAAAACAATACCAAATTAACAACCCAGATCTTATTAATATAGCTTTGTAGTTGGAGTGTGTTCGCCAATTTCTTGAAATTTACTTTACACGTGTGTATAAAGAATTCAATGGACAAGTGGATTTTCTCTCCAAGGAGACTTTCCAACTAAATTTTCACTTGTTTGTCATCGAAGAGTATAAGGACGATGTTCTTATGGCCAGGGTGAAACAAACTTTAGTGATTTGTGTGATAATTTTTTTTGTTGGCATTATATGACACGTATAATATATACATGATATCCAAGTTATGGGTGTTGTATCATTTTGAGACATCTCTACCTAGGGACATTCTCATAAGACAATTCTTGTAGAAAATCTGTGATATGTTAACCTGATAATGCAATATAAATCAAAGCAGAATACTATAACCTACTTCTACTATCAATTTGCGGAAGCTTAAAGATCGAGCTAAACAATATAACGAGAAGAAGAAGAATCAATGGCACAATACATATGAAAATACTTTGGGGAAAATATCAGATAAAAACCCCACACTATTGTATTATCATACATGGTGGAAATACATAGGATTTATACAAAGCCTTAGCTCTCGTAGCTAGCCAGCTCTCAGTAAAATCCTCACAGATGCTCACAGGCAATCTTGGCTTCTCTCCAGCCTTCCTCTCTACCCTCCAAGCTCCTATATCCTTGTTTTGTTCCTTTTGGATGATTAGCCTATTACCAAGTGGAAAAACAAACCTTTAAAACTACGTAATCCTAAAGGATGAATCCTTGACTGCATGCATGAGTTTTCACCATGAGAAAACACATGCAAATGATAGTACACTATCCTTGAACATTAATCTCAACTGGGTCTTTCTCAGAATAGACATGCATGAGTTTATGATGAGGGAATCTTCAGTTAACTGGAGTAGCACTAGTTGAGTGTATTAGTGCATCAACTGACTGTTAACTCACTATTAGTTCCTCAAACAATTTGGAACTAATTTAATTGGACTTAACTCAGTAAATAGAGTTAACTAATTACATCTCAAATATAACTCAATCTTATCTCCTTAATTTAAGGGATAACTCTTGCATGACTTCAGAAAGACTTCTAACTTGAATTTCTCCAACTAATTAATTTAAAATAAATTAATTAATTATTTCCAAGTAGCTTTTAATACTAAATTCGATTTTACAATTTAATTCAAGGAAAAATTAAATTGGAATATTATTGTTTCCATATTTAAATACTCCCTCTCAACAAGAATGGATTATCTTCCACCTCGATCCTGTCTCTATGGAACTAGAATTTACACTTTAAAAATGCCTTTGTCAAAATGTTAGCATCTTGCTCCTCTATCGAAATATACTGCAACAACATGATACTCCTCGCTACACAGTCTCTGAGATGATGATACCGGATGTTGATGTGCTTGGACCTATCAATTCTCAGAGAGTTTGATACAACTCTGATTATCACAATAGATCACAATTGGATCCATCCTCTGATCAAACTAACCAACTAGGATTTTTCGCATCCAGATGGCCTCACATGTTGCTTGACTTGTAGCCATGTATTCTTCCTCTGCTGATCTGAGTGCAACCAACCTTTGTTTCCTACTGTACCAAGAAACTGTTTTTGACCCAAGGTTGAAAATCCCTCCTAATGTGCTCTTCTGATCTAATGGACTCCCTTGCCCAATCCGCATCAGTGAAGCCCTGTAGCTTCACTCCCTCTGTCCGTCTGTACCATAATCCATATTGAGATGTGCCTCTGAGGTATCTCAATACATGCTTTGTCGCCTTCCAAAACATCTTGGTAGGCTGAACCATCGCTTGACTCAACTGGTTCACCGCATAGCACAAATCTGGTCATGTGTTCATTAAGTACATCAGTGAACCCACAAGCTGCCTGTACACAGTATCCTCTACCACTTCTCTTGAAGTAGCAACCTCCTTCCTCCAGTTACCTACTAAAGGAGTTTGCAAGGGCTTACACTTCTCCATGTGGAATCTCATGAGTAGCTCGTTGGCATACTTTCCCTAAACACAAAAAACTCCCCATCCTTCTGCCAAACTTCCATGCCAAGAAAGTAATTCATGAGACCCATGTCTTTCATCTCAAATTCTCTTGCAAGGTCCTCCTTGCAAGAAATGATCAACTGATCA
Source organism: Pinus tabuliformis (assembly GCA_031772625.1). Taxonomy (NCBI): domain Eukaryota; kingdom Viridiplantae; phylum Streptophyta; class Pinopsida; order Pinales; family Pinaceae; genus Pinus; species Pinus tabuliformis. The sequence continues at coordinate 513,206,207 of CM062820.1, forward strand.
TCACCATTCAATATGAGATCATCAACATAAAGTATGATGATCAACATCTTACCTTTCACCACGATGTGGTACAGGTTCGCATCCGCTTTACTCTTTGTGAAGCCCAACCCAATGAAGTAGTTGTCTATCCTGGTGTACCAAGCATGAGGTGCTTTCTTCAGCCCGTACAACACTCTCTTGAGTTGGCACACATGTGACTCACGATCGAAGGTCTCAAAACCTTTTGGCTTCTCTATGTACACCTCTTCCTCAATCTAGCCATTGAGGAATGTAGTCTTCACATCCATCTAATGGATCTTCCAACCCATTTGTGTTGATAGTGCCAACATAGATCTGATAGATGAGTACCTTGTGATAGGAGAAAAAGTCTCATCATAGTCAATCCCCTCGACCTGTGAAAAGCCACGGGAAACAATCTTTCCTTATGCTTCTCCACACTACCATCAACAGCTTTCTTTACCTTGTAAAGCCAACAAGAACTCACAATTGACTTGTTCTCTGGTCTTAGAACCATGTCCCAAACACTGTTACGAACTATGGAGTCATACTCCTCAACCATAGAATCAACCCAAATCGGTTGTTGCACTACTTCCTCAAAAGAAGATGGCTCGTCTCAACACATTCACCAGAAAGGGCCATGTATCCAGTGTACCTCTCAGGTGACCTCCTCTGTCTACGCTGAGAATATGTTGTTCCCACATTCTCTCTCACATCCTCCAACAATCTGTCAGCTTCTCTTGTGCGCTTCCATCCATCTCTGGAAGACTCTACTTGAGTGGGTGTCTCCACTCCTAGAACCTCTGCATGCGGCTGCTTCGCATCAGTCTAAGGCTCCTCCTCCTTAGGAACCAACAGTTCTTCCACAGCCTGTAGTTGGAGCTCCCTCTCAAGGGAAACGTGCATGGCCTTCGGCTCATCAAACCTGAGATCTGTGCGAACCACTGTCCTCCAACTGTTAGGCAAGTACACCCGATAGTTGTGAGGTGTATCAGTGTGCCCCAAAAACATCCCCAACTCTGTTGTCGGCTCAAGCTTCTTCCATGCATCCTTTGTCACATGAAAATATACTGATGAGCCAAATATCCTGAAGTGACCCACGTCTGGTCTCTTACGGTAGAAAGATTCCTCTTGTGTCTTCATCCCAAGTATGTGATGTGGGCTTCTATTATGCAAATAGACCTCTGTGTTGCATGCCTCAACCCACAAGTGAAGTGGTAGGCCTTGGTCATGCAGCATTTCCCGTGCTTCCCCTACAATAGTTATGTTCTTCCTCTCTGCCACCCCATTCTGCTGTGGGTTATGAGGTGCCATCAACTCTCATTTAATTCCTTCCGCTACATAGAAGTCCTTAAACTCTTGAGAGACATATTTTCCACCATTGTCGCTTCTCAAGGCCTTGATCTTCTTCCCTGACTCTTTCTCGACCAAAGCTTTGAACTCACAAAACTTTGTGAAGGTTTGGTCCTTCTTCTGCATGAAATAAATCCAGCATTTACGAGAATAGGCATCAATGAAAATCACATAATACCTTTGCTTCACTGTGGATTCCGTTGAGAATGGTCCACACAAATTAGTATGAACTCGCTCTAAGATAGCCTCTGCTCGACTGTCTCGATCATGAAAGGAAGACTTGGTGTACTTTCCCAAGGTACAACCTTTGCATGTGTCAACTTGCTCAAGTTTACCGGTGGGAAGTCCTGTAGATATCTCTGTCATTATCTTCAAAGCCCCATGATGCAAATGGCCCAACCGCTTGTGCCACAACTCGCCAATGTCTTGGCTTTGCACCAATTCTGCTTTCGTACTCAATGTTTCACAATCATCTACCTCTAGTTTATAGAGATTCTTCACCCGAATCCCTATCCTCTTGGTCTGACCCGTGGCTATGTGTCTTAGGAATGCATTTCCTTTACTAAAGACAACATCGTAGCCTTTATCCTCCAACATCGCGGCTGATACCAAGTTCTTCTTCAGTCCAGGCACATACATCACATTTGTCAAGGTGAGAGGAGCTCCATACTCCCTCTAAAAAGAAACCGTGCCCATTCCTGAAACACTATACCTTCCGTCGTCACCCATCTCTATGCACATCTTGAGGTCTTTCTCCTCCAAGGCACTGAATAAATTTTTATCACCGGTCATGTGGAATGAGGCTCCATTGTTAAGATACCAGACACAACCCATCATCAATGACACCATGCATGCGATGAGGGTAAAGTCCATTTCGAACTAAGAGGCTAATGCCTCACCTTCCGATCCTTCCAAGGATCCCTTCTTGGACTTCCTTGATGGGTAATTAGTCGCATAATGTCCCATCTTGTGACAATTAAAGCATCTTACTTTAGACATGTCACCCTTCTTCCCTCCATGAGCAGAATTCGTTTTGAAATGGTAAGCCTTCCCCTTCCCTTTCCTTGCCTTACTTGCTAAGGCCAGATTTTCTTCATTATCATTCTTGGATGAAGAACCATCTAGTGTGCTCCTCCTAATCTCCTCCTGCATAAGATCCGACCACAGTCGTTCCCAATCCAACAGTTTCTCCCTTCCATTCATAGAGTCCTAGTAGCTATTCCAACTCTTTGGAAGGCCAAGGAGAGTGAGGCTCACCATATCATTATCGGCAGTAGTTATTCCCACACTACCAAGCTCATCTCTGCAAGTGGTGAGCTTGTTCACATATGTGGAAATAGTTTTCCCTTCTCCATCTTGATTCTTCAAAGCTTATCCTTGAGCACAAATTTCCTCTGGTCACTACTATTCTGGTAGAGGTCCTTCAATGTCTTCCACATTGAAAATGGAGTATCCTTCCCATGGAGACTCAAGAAAATATGGTATCAAACTCCCTCAAGGGTGATCCATCTCGCCTTTGCCACACACTTCTTCCACTCAGCCAACTCTTGTGCATTAGTTGAAGCTGGATTTTGGATTTCTTGATCACTGAATTCCTTCAAGCCATTGTCTTTTAATACAGCCTCCATTCTATCTTTCCATGCTATGTAATTCGAGCTACCTTCCAAGGCATACTCGAGTCTCAAGCCATAGAACGCCATTGGCCAACCTTGAAGTATGATATGAATTCAATTTTCACCTACAACCCCGAACTTCAAACTCTCTTCTAAGTATACTGTTCACAGCTCCGATACCATGTAGAAAATCTATGATAGGTTAACCCGATAATGCAATATAAATCAAAGCATAATACTATAACCTACTTCTACTATCAATTTGTGGAATCTTAAAGATCAAGCTGAACAATATAACCAGAAGAAGAAGAAGAATCAATGGCACAATACACATGAAAATAATTTGGGGAAAGTCTCAGATAAAAACCCCACACTACTGTATTATCATACATGGTGGCAATACATAGGAATTATACAAAGCCTTAGCTCTCACAGCTAGCCAAATCTCAGTACAATCCTCATAGATGCTCACAGGAAATCTTGGCTTCTCTCCAGCCTTCCTCTCTGCCCTCCAAGCTCCTATTTCCTTGCGTTGTTCCTTGTGGATGATTAGCCTATTACCCAGTGGAAAAACAAACCTTCAAAACTGTGCAATCCTCAAGGATGAATCCTTGACTGCATGCATGAGTTTTCTCCATGAGAAAAAACATGTAACTGATAGTACATTGTCCTTGAACATTAATCTCATCTGGGTATTTCTCAGAATATACATGCATGAGTTTCTAATGAGGGAATATTCGGTTAACTGGAGTAGCACTAGTTGAGTGCATTAATGCATCAACTGATTGTTAACTCACTGTTAGTTCCTCAAATAGTTTGGAACTAATTTAACTGGGCTTAACTCAGTAAACTGAGTTAACTAATTACAACTCAAATATAACTCAATCTTATCTCCTTAATTTAAGGGATAACTCTTGCATGACTTCAGAAAGACTTCTCACTTGAATTTCTTCAACTAATTAATTTAAAATAGATTAATTAATTATTTCCAAGTAACTGTTAAGACTAAATTCGATTTTAATTCAAGGACAAATTAAATTGGAATATTCTTGTTTCCATATCTCAACGACTCTATGTGTGAGCTATAGTTTTGTCTCTCTTCTCATAAGAAGATGCAAAAATTCACTTCTTTATTTGGTGGCCTAAGTTGTTACATTTAGTCTCTTTTAGGGGATTTTTTTCCGTTTTTCTCATATAGTGCCTTTAGAATGTAATTTTGATTTTATGTTGAAATAGAAAGTATGATTTATTTCTTGGAAAAAGACAACTTTAGCAATTAGGTGAAAATTGTAATGTTATACAATTTATTTATTTTTTTGTCTAGGTAATGTGAGTCCTAAGATGGTTGGCACACCTAACTTGTGGATTGAGTAATCACAACCCAGGGGCATCTAAGCCATAAAAATCACCTAGGGATCGCACCTAACCTGGGCCACACTATCCCTTAGAATGGTTGGATTTATCCCCATGTATTTTCGAACCAGTGACCATTACTTCACAGAGTGCATTAAAGAACACCTCATCACTATCTGTTTTACACCCTGTGGGCTAGTGTTGTACAATTTCATAGTGATAATTGGAATTATTACAATCTAGATATAATTTTCTCTTAAATTATTCGATCAACTTGTGATAATTATTTTTTTGAAGATGTCTAATCATTTTAATAATGTTTCTTTAAAAAAATTGAAATTATATCTTATATTAAAAATCAGTACCACCTTTTTAGTTTCAAGTTCAAATGGCGGATCCAACATCTTGGGTGCATCCTCTACCTCTCAGTCAAAATCCTTTAAGGATACCATCAATCCAAGGAGTGCACAATTTTTCCCAAAGAGATCTTAGTATCAACCTTCATTGTGGATTAGGCAGAAAATAACCCAAATATTAAAATGGATTTTATCTTCAATCTAAGGATGCTTACATGGATTATTTGTTGCATGCAATTTTCTGTTGATTTATTGGGTTATGGCTTATGGAATCTATGCTACAGGAATGGGTGCATCAGACCTGGTTCCCAAATACATATATGTTTTTTTGCTTGAAAGGATTTTTTGTGGTGTATTTTAAAGATCTTAAGGATTATCGAAAGGTTTTTTATGAAGGACCGTGGTTTTGGGGTCGTGTTGGGATTTTTTTTAGAACTTAGTTTGTTGGTTTTAACCCTCTTTCTATGCTAACTACGATAACTCCAGTTTGGGTAAGACTCCTAAACTTGTCCCTTCATTTTCAACATACAAACATCTTAGCTTATGTGGGTAACTCACTCAAACATTTCATTAAAGCAGACACAAAAAGGCTTGAGAGGTGTATTATGACCTTTGCTTGAATATGTGTCAAAATTGATCTTAGCAAAGGGTTGTTGTAAAAAATCCTCCTCAAGATAGAATGACATTATCTTTTCACAGCTGGTGGATTTCGTTGTAGGATCTGTCAATAACCTGCTCATATCCAGAACGTTTGTCACTCTTCTCAAGGGCTCTCTCCTCCTTTGGATTCTAGGAATAAGTCATGCAGATGGAAATATCCAAAAGGAGCTAATACTTATTCATCTCACAAACCATAAATATGCAACAACAAAAAAAACTTCTATAACTAAAATGAGTCCTTCAAACTCATCTCAACCACATGTGAGGACATCTCATCATGCAGATGTCGAGGTCCATCCCTCAAATTGAGACGCACCAGATACAACTATCTTTTTGGCTTCATCAATGAGTGGCCAAAAATGATTCCATGAATTAGATCACTTTGATAGTGAAAAGGAAGCAGCTAAAATAGCAAAACCTCCAAGTTTGGAATTGGACCAACGAAATGCAATGATTTCTCCATCTACTTTTATCCTGGTAACTCCTTGGAATAGATTGATGTATGGAAGTAAAAAGGAAAAAAGAACCCTCGTTAAAATTCATGATCATTTATGGGTTATTTTACCAGGAAAGTAGTAAATGATTTTGCATTTTCAATCGTAAGTTAGTTTTCATGTAAATTCAGGTTAGCTTATCTCTTGATATTGGATTTGGTTATTATTCCCCTGGAAATTATGAGCCAGAATTATGTGTGAACATGTAATGGATTGAATAGAAGGTAATACAATTTTGTAATTCACAAAGTAAAAAAAAAAACAGTTATTGCCAATGGACTATTTTTTATTTTTTTAAGGGATTGTGAATACAACTTTTTTAAAACCATGGCCTTAGCCACTGGTATTTTTGAAATCAAACCACTAAAATTAATCCCTAAATAAAAAAGGGGTGCCTCTAAAATCACTTTTTTCTCATTTTAATCCCTCTATTTTCATGGAGGAAGGAGAACAAGGGATTGTAGGGGATAAGATTAAAGTTATAAACTTTAGAAATTGTGGTCTTAAAAACTAGTGTTGTTGCCCAAAAATAAAATCAAAGCAAAGCGTTAAAAATCATCCTAAAAAATATCATTCCTTTACAATTAGTTTATCATTATCTTTTGTGAAGTAAATTTTGATCTCTTTAAATCAAAGGTGTACATCCATTACTGTTGAAATTGTGTTCTTTCTTGTCACTGGGGAAACCAGACCAGATATAAAACTTCAATTGTTTCAAAATATCAAAATATAAGAGAATATTCAGAGTTCTAAAAAACAAAACATAAATTCTAATTGTTAGGCCATGTTGAAAAATATTAGTTGCGGTTGGTATTTTCATCATCAAAATCAAAGGAGAAAAACATTTCTTTCTAACTATCAAAGTTGTCCCCGCCACTTGAAGTGGTTTGACCCCAAGGTCAAAACCCACCTTCTTGACCTACTATGTATTAGTAATTCAACTCCTCAAATTGGCATCACACCAACTCATCAATTCAACCCACTTCAAGGAGTTTTGTTCACACATGTAAAGGAGAAAGAAGAAAAAATTTTCTAGCAAATTTTGACCTCTCTTATCTCTGCTTTGACCAACATTAACTTGTATCTACTTGTTGTTGTTTGACCAAATATTTGACTAGACTTATAGGTTGAATATTATTTGGATATTTGATTTTTTTACCGAGTTTATGTTCCTGTTTCTGGGCATTGACCAAGGGTTGACCACAGGTCAAACCCTATAGTTTGACCAAAGTTTGACTAAGGAAAATGTTGTGCAGGCTATCCTCTCTACAGATAGAAATGATCCCTCTAGTCCTATGGGAGGATCTAGGAACAAACGAAGACAAATATGTGCATACTTTCCTAGTTTATACCATAAAACACAAAGGAGGAAACATGACCTACCTTACTCTGATGCCAACATCCGTTGGTGTCGTCTTTGATTCTTTCGCTTCCAAGATCAATCTCCTCTTCACCGTTATGGATGAATACCTGCAAGGAAGATCATGTGGAGACAATAGACATAAATAGAAAAATTCATTCCAAAATAAACCATGTAACAGATCAAGGAGTATTACACTAAATGAGTAATGATTGACACTTTTATGGAAAGAAAACACATAATGTATTATTAATAGATGGTAAAGGGAGAATTATAACCAATTAAGCCTTGATGTTGGAAGCCTCCTTTATGTGAGTTTCCAATTCCTAGCCGTAACCTTCAAGCACTCCTTTCTCTTTAGAAAAATGGGTAGCATTTAGGCATAGTTTAGCACTAGGAAGGCAACCAAGCAATAGCCATCTAGTTGTGGATAATAGGGATCTCATTTATAGGGAAGGAGAGGAAGTTAAGGATCCATAAAAGGAGGGAGAGGTTCCACATATTAAGGGAAATATCCATGAAAGTAGGATCAAGGACCAAGAATGGTAGATCTCGTTCCAATCCTTATTAACCTGTAATGAGCTCGTTGTTCTCGAGACTTCTAGTAAGAGAAGCTTCTCCTCCAGTTTAGGAAAAATTGCCTGAAGAGGTTCAATGTTGGTTTTCCCGATAAAAGTTATGCTAGAAGCGATAGGATATTAAAGTGAAATAAGGTACCAGCACAGGTCACTAATGATGCAAAAAGTGTTGATCCTAAAAAAAGGTTTTGGACAAGTTTCTTCATAATTATTTCAAGGCAAGTTTTCTTCTTTTTTCTCAGGGATGCTTCTGAACAGGTTTCATGGTGAATACACTGACAACTTTCATCATTTTTACACTTTAGGATATGAGACGGGGAGTGTGACAAAATAATGTATAACAGATGCCCCCTAAAGCATGAAGGCAGAATGGCAAGTGATGGTTGAAATGCTTTACAAGTCAAGGCAAGGACCTAGAGAAACACCAACAGGAGACGTAAAAATCAAATGCAATACAAGATATTTGACATATCTAATGTAAGTATGTCTAATAATACATCCCTAAGTAGGCATCTAACAATATATGAATCCACGCATGGACGCAACCATCCGAATAGAAAGGATCATGTGTATGGATCAACGACATGGACGCAACCATCTGAATAGAAAGGATCATGTGTATGGATCCACGGCATGGATGTAGCCATTCGAATAGAAGGGATCATGTGCACAATCAAGAATATATAATAACTCCATGCAGCCTGGATTTATTAAAAAAAAACCAGGGTCTTCTTCTCTATCTCGATCCAACCAAGGTACGAATCCCACCATGTGAATAGATGTGTCGGAGTCAAACATGGTAGAAGCCACCTCATTACCAGTCAATGATGTGAACGGTTAACAGGCACGAGAGAAACCACCAATAATGACTATGGTTCTCAATGTACAACAACATAATCCACGAGTGTCAATAATGAAGTTGAAGTCGAACACTCGTAGAATCATTTGATTTAAGGCAAATGATGTGAACCTGTCATCGAATGCGAAGAACCTTCCATTAATGAATGCAACCTCTAAGGCACTGAAAGGTATTTTCTAGATCATCTTCCTAGATAATGAGTTGGAGTCGACAAAAAGTGATCCGTCGAAGGATGGCCATAATGTTTCCCACATAATTGACATGAAACATAGGAATTTGCAGAGTTGGCAAGAGTGATTCAGGATTGTTGCAGAAAATTCAAAGAGGGTATACGTGGTTTGAATTGCATATGGGACTTCTCTTGAACATATCAGTGGCACAACTCCAAAATTTGGCAGCATTTGACTCAACATAGGATCAGAGGTCATGATGACAATAGGAATGAAAATGGATTCCCAAAACACAGTAAGCCAAGTGACAAAGTGAGGGTAACCCAAACCTAACACGAGATACAAAAAAGTTTCATGTTCAAGAGAGACATGTTGCCTTTTATACAAAATACATGATATATGTTTACTTCCATTTTTCCCCCACTATTTCTAATGATTACCTCATTATTTTTTATCTCAAGTTTGAAGAGGATACCATGTGCTTGTCGTATAAGTTCATCCTTCCGATGAATCCATCCTAGTACTTTTAATGAGCCCTAGGTAGGAGTAACTTAGTCTCGTCATGGTAACAAATCCTTCATCTTTTTAGTTTTACGAGTCCGATGGAGGGGTAACTCAACATATTTTTCATGTTTAGAGAGTTTGAAAAAGAGGCGAAAAGAAAACTCTAGATGTCCCCTTTTGCAAATAGTCTCTTAAGTCCAAAAAGGTAGAAAACAATACTCAAGAGAACCTCTTAGCCATGTTTGAATAAGGTATTTCTTTTTTGTAGCTAGTGTATCTTGGTCCGGAAAAGGGTTAAACGTATACTAAGTAGACATCTTTTCATTTACTTTTACAAGTTCAAAAAGACAAGTGATCGGAAATATTTTCATATTTTGAGAGTCTAAAAAGAGCTAAAAGAGGAATCATCCTGGAGGAACGAGTGGTATAAAAGGATAGCAATTGATTTCGGTCATGATGGAACTGCTCAAAACATGTAAAGGTCGAGAGGTTGGCTAATAATACCACTCATCACAGATGTTCCTTAGGAAGGGTAAAATAACCAAATATATGTTGATGATGGAATGGAAAAAACCAAGGCTCATTTGGCAAAAATAGGTTGATAAAAATGGCAATCACAAAAGGTAGGATGAGAATGGTTTCATTTGTACACAACCTTGAAAAAAAGAAAAACTATGCTTGGATTCGGTTTCATTTTTACACAAGCTTGAAACAAAGAAAAAATATGCTTGAGATAAGTTTGCATGCCCTCAACATAATGACTCAAGTTGAGGTACATAACCCCCAAGATTCATTTCCTTCACCTAACTAAACTACCGGTTACTAGCAGGTGGATGGAATGAAGTTTCATATACAAGATCAAGTGAAAGACTCGGCTGGGAATTTAAAAGATATAATCAAAGACTTCAATTGGAAGGATATTTTTTTCATTTTTTAACAAGCTTGAAACAGGAAAAGAACCATGCTCATGACACCTTGTTTCATTTTTAATGAGCTTGACACAAGTAAAGGAACTCTACTCTGAAAACCTTAATTCATTTTTTAAGGAGATTGACACAAGTAAAGGAACTTTCCTCCAAGACCTTGTTTCATTTTTTAACGAGCTTGACACAAGGCAAGGAACTCTTCTCTAGGACCTTGATCATTTTTTAAGGAGCTTGACACAAGAAAAGGAATTGTGCTCCAACACCTTGTTTCATTTTTTAAGGAGCTTGACACAAGACAAGGAACTCTGCTCCAGATGCCTTGATTCATTTTTTAAGGAGCTTGACACAAGAAAAGTAACTTTGCTCCAAACCTTGATCACGACCCATAAGAGGCTATGGATTCCAAGAGGTTCTCATCATATGTGATAACAACACTCTAGAAGGGATACATATCAAGGGATCTAATGGAAAGATCAAGTTGTAATGCCTCGAGTACATGATGCACTATATTATTGACTAGATCATCAGTAGACGTGGGCATGGAACAGATGGCCATATAATTAACCTGTGGCAGAGGTGATACCACTTGCATACAAGGAAAATTTAGGGAAGATGGTTGATTAGGAGCCAAATTAGGACCAACGAATGAAAGTTGATCAATGGCCACAATTCTTCCTTCATGCGAGAAACATATGACACGAAAGAGAGATGAGGTAAGAGCTCCCATGACATAAACATAGCTATGCCCAAGCAGTAAATTAAAATCCAAAGGGCCTTGGACAACCATCACATCGATATAGACGATTTTTCCTCCCAAAGTAATAGGAAACTTAGGAAGGATCCCTAACGATTGACTGGTTCCTCTGTTAAAATCCAACAGATTCTAGGTAATGGACATAAGCTGCAGCTAACCTAAAGCTTTCCAAGTAGTTAAGGAAACAATACTAACATATTCGCCTTCATCTATTATTTTTCCAAGTACGGGTATATTATAAGCATGTACTGTGATCTGAAGGGCACGTAAGAAGGAAAATGATATCTTGTTGAACGACTCCAATAAACAAAGTGACCATACTACTTGGAGGGGGTGCCATAGGAACGGGAGAAAATCCCCCTTGCATTATGAGAATGGGAGGATCGCCCCCTATACCATAGGAATGGGAGGATTGGCCCCAATTCATCGGAATCTGAAGAAATAAGAAGAACCAAAGTGGTATGACGTTAAATCTCTACGAGAAAGGTACGATCAACTAAAGGTGGGATCAAGTCAACCATTTTCTCAACCAATGGTTGGTCGGCAATGGGCTCATGGGATTCACATTCAAAGAGAGAGGGATTGACTAGAGATGAATTCTAATCAATCACTTGATCAACTAGTGGAGGATCAAGGGAAAGCTTTTGATAACCAGTCCGAAGACGAGGCTAAGAAGTTGTAAGGTTGTCCAACACTTTTCAAGCTTCATCCATATAAGGACAAAGGTGAATAGGATGATTCCCTTCACACAACCTATAGGGAAATTTGATTTTACCCTTTTTCCCATGAACTTTACTATCGCTAGTTGAGGGTTTATCACCAACTAGATTTATATAGGCCAATGACAAAGGCTGATGTGAGCCTATGGACCACACTTCCAATACCTCGGGAAGACCAAAACAATCTCTAATAAGGTGGTCACCCTTACAAAGAATGCAAGGGAATTTAACTTTGCAGAGTTGATTGGAGGGTTTCTCCATACTAGTTGCATCCATAGCAATGACTATTTGGTTGTCCCCCCGCTTATTTTTCTTCTTCTTAATCTTCCTTTTTTTATTCTTCTTACCCACCTGGTTATTAACTTGTATGCTTTCACCAAATGAAGGGGAAGAAGAGGAAGAATATCGAACAGGAAAAGAAGGCAAAGAGTCAACTTTAGGATCAACTAGAGGTTGATATTTTTCAAGTGGAGGAGAACCCGTTTGAGAAACAGTTTGGACATTCGGAACCATAGGGGTTGAAAATAACCAAACTGAAAAACCAATGGTAAATATAGGGAGGGACAACATTGCCATATAAGGAGCACCAATATTTCCAAAAGAAGGAAAATGACTAGGATTCTCCTCAGAGGGGTTTCCTTGATTGGTGGACTCAGGAATTATTTCCATTAGTCTCAACCTAAGATATACTAAGGATTATTTCCATAGGAAGGATGTTGTTCTGTGGTCAATTAATTTTATAACTTAACAAAAAATAAATCAAAAAAGGGTAACTATGCATAAAGGTTTACCAAGTAACCATGAACTGCAATATACACCTTGGCGAACCAACGACTTAACGTACGGTAACCAATCTCTCTTAATGTTGTGTTTGGTGTATCACAGTATACAAGGTAGCAAACTTGGTTACCTATGTATGGATAGCAACCTATTGGGGACTCCCAAAATATACATGATGGTAAGTGGGAGTGCAATCCATAGTAGTGTTGTCTAATGCGTAGCCATTTGATGAGAGTGTTCCCATATACTTACCATGTGTGGAGCGCCACCGATGTACCTGAAATTATTGGAGAATGGTCTTATACACTTCCATATGTGGAATACGATTTCACCCATGAGATACAATGCTGGAAAATAACAACTCCTATGTTTAACAATGTTGGAACGCGTCTCTAGCCTAGACCTTTAAATGTTTTCATTAATTTTCCAAATGCTCCTTAGGTTAATTGAGATAAATTTTAAGTTGATCTTGAACTAAGTTTTGGTTTTAAGGCTCAAAGATTGATGTTACCTGAGCACACCTATGATGCAACTAATATGAAAAAATGATTATTTTCATTTCAATGAAAGTTATCTAGCATAGGGAATAAGTTCAAGCATTGAAACAACAACCAATTATGCAAAAAAAAAAAGCTTCCTAACTAGATCTTTCACTTTCACTATTCCAATGCACCCACCAAAAGTAAATTGAATTCCAATTCACTAAGATGCACCTACATGAACTTTTTCACTTTTTCTTTTCAATGAATGAGAATGCCCTTTTCAGCTTTCAACACTAAGCAATGTAATCCATTCTCAATGATAATCCTAAAAATTACTTTTAATGCAATGTAATCTAATGCAATTTGAAAAGTAAACTTTGAGATGAAAGCTAAGCAGATGAAAATTTCATTTCTTTTATGATTTCCAAAAGAATTAGTAATGCTTTAATCAAAATTAAATTAGTATTCCTTCCACACACACAAGAAGCAATCAATGAATTAAATTGACCTAAAGAACTAAAGACTCGACCATAATTCACTTTCACTTCTTCAAACAATGGGATGGAATTTTTCAAACCAATAAGAAATCAACCAAAATAATGGAAAATTCAATGCACACGGAGCAGGAGGACACTTCAGAGATCAAGGCACACTAGACCTCTATGGTGGAAACCCTAAAAATTCATGGATTTTAAGGATCAGCGTGACTGTAACAGTTAAAACTCGTGTTGATAAGGCTTTCAGCGCGAATGTAATGGAAAAAACCATGTTGGCAGTGCGATTGTTTCCAGATAAAATGAACTGGGCGAGAAAGACTTAGGAAAATGAAAATAAATTCAAAGAGAGATCCAAACTTGACACTCTAAAGAGCATACTACTTAGAATGCAGGCCCATAATGAACCTAAGTTACAAATCACTAGGAGATTGGCCAAACTAATCAAAACACCAAACATAAAAAGGAGGTTTGAAGGGCTATAAGATCCCCGGCGAAGTCACCATTTTTTTGTGCAGGCAATCCTTTCTGCAAACAAAAACGATCCCCCTAGTCCTATGGGAGGATCTAGCAACAAACGAAGACAAATATGTGCAGACTTTCCTAGTTTATACCAGAAAACACAAAGGTGGAAACATGACCTACCTCACTTTGATGCCAATATCCCTTGGTGTTGCCCTTGATTCTTTTGCTTCCAAGATCAATCTCTTCTTCATTGTTATGGATGAATACCTGCAAGGAAGATCATGTGGAGACAAAAAACACATACATACCAAAATTCATTCCAATATAAATCATGTAACAAATCAAGGAGTATTACACTAAATGAGCAATGATTGACACATTTATGGAAAGAAAACACATAATGTATTACTAATAGATGGTAAAGGGAGCATTACAACCACTTAAACCTTGATGTTGGAAGCCTCCTTTAGGTGAGTTTCCAATTCCTATCCTTAACCTTCAAGCACTCCTTTCACCTTAGCAAAATGTGCAACATTTGGGCATAGTTCAGCACTAGGAAGGCAACCAAGCAATAACCAACCAGTTGTGGATAGTAGGGATCTCATTTATAGGGAAGGAGAGGGAGTTAAGGATCCATAAAAGGAGGGAGAGGTTCCACATCTTAGGGGAAAGATTGATGAAAGTAGGATCAAGGACCAAGAATGGGAGATCTCGTTCCAATCCTTATTCACCTGTAAACAACTCGTCGTTCTCGAGACTTCTAATAAGAGAAGCTTCTCCTCCACTTTAGGAAAAACTTCCTGAAGAGGTTCAGCACGGGTTTTCTTGATAAAATCCATGCTAGCAGTGCTAGGACAGTATAGTGCAATAAGGTACCAGCATGAGTCACAAGTGAGGCAAAAAGTGTTGATCCTGAAAACAAGGTTTTTGACAAGTTTCTTCATAATTATTTCAAGGCGAGTCTTCTTCTTATTTTTTAGGGATACTTCTAAACATGTTTCATGGTGAATACACTGATAGCTTTCGTCATTTTGACACTTCAGGATACGAGACAGGGAGTGTGACAAAATATTGTATAACAAAAAAATAGGTCGAATTTCAGCCCTTTGACCAAATAAATCCATGTTTTACTAGAGTACTCATCAATGAAAGTGAGATCAAATTTGTTAGACATAGGTACACAAACATCAGAATGTATAAGGTCCAAGATTCCTTTGGACTTACTATCACTACTAGTAAATCGTCCATTGACATTTTTCCTAAGAGAATATCCTTTGCAAACTCCATCATGTTCAATCTTGATTTCAAGTACACCTTTAACAAAATCCATCATTCTAGTCAAATCTTTGTAATGAACATGAGCATACCTTTGATACCATATACGCAAAACCTTTAATATTTATGAACTATGGCATCAAAGGTACGCTCATGTTCATTACAAATCTTTGATTAGATTGAAGGATTTTGTTAAAGGTGTACCTAAAGTTAAGATTTAACATGATGGATTTTTCAAAGGATGTGCTCTTTGGAAAACTGTGAAAGGATAATTTACTAGTAGTGATAGTAAGTCAAAAGGAATCTTGGACCTTATACATTTTGATGTTTGAGTATTTATGTCTAACAAATCATTGTGTGGTTATCTGTTCTATGTCATCTTCATTGATTATTACCCTCATAAAACATGGATTTATTTCTTAAAGTCCAAGGATGAAGTGTTTGAAAGGTTTCGAGAATTCAAGGCACAAGTTAAAAATTCTACATGAAGCAGGATAAAGAATTTAAGGTTTGACAATGGAGGAAAATTCGTATTCATTGAGATCATTTCTTTCTACAAGGATGTTGGAATCAAGAGGGAGATGATAGTTCCATACAATCCTCAACAAAATGGTATTTCTAAAAGGAAAAACAAAACTTATATGGAAGTTTCCAAAGCCATGCTTCATGATCAAGAGTTGGCTATATTTCTATGGGGAGAAGCTTCAAAGACAGTTGTTTATGTCCAAAATAGATTTCCACGCTGAATATTGGAATATAAGACTCTTGAAGATGTATTTAAAAGTGATAAGCCCAACATTTAATAATTTTTTGTTTTCTTGTTTATATCCATGTGCCTAAGGAGAAAAGGACAAAGCTGGAACCTTCTAGGAAAAAGAGAAATTTTGTTGGCTATAGTGAAAATCCAAAAGCTTGCAAAATTTATATCTGAGGAAAATTACCAATTGAAACTAGAAAGGATGTAATTTTTTATGAGGATGTTTCTTTCTAAAAGTCCAAAGGATCACACTAGGACTCTAATGAAGAGATGCAGGTGGCTCCAAGAATGTGGAATCAAAAACAAAAATGCCTGAACCTATGGAACAAGATCCTCTAGAAGATTTTGATGAACCACGTGAATTTATTGATCAACCAAGAGTCATTGTACCTGAGACTACAAAAAGACCAGCATGGCTTCAAATAACTTTTAAAATAAGTAGAAGGACATGCATCACCTTGTGGCACCTTCGAAGAAAGTAAGGGGTCCAAGAAGTATCAAGGTTATGTAACATTGATGCGTAAGATCATTGAATTTGAACCATCCACCTATGAAGAGGAAATTGAACATCAAGTTTGGAGAGATGTTATGATTGAAGAGTACTAGTCCATATTGAAGAATGATGTATCGGAAATTGTGCCAAGACCTGAAGGGAAATATGTTGTGTCTTCTAAATGGATCTACAAAATCAAGCATGCAGTCGATGGAAGCATTGATAATTACAAAGAAAGATTTGTGGCGCATGGATTCTCCCAAAAAGAGGGAGAAATTTATGAAGACACATTTGCTCCTATCACCAAATACTCTTCTAATAGATCTAATATTTCTCTTGCTTCTCTTACAATTTGGAAACTACATCAAATGGATGTTAAAATTTCTTTTCTTAATGGAGTCATTAAAGAGGAAGTATATATTGAACGGACTCAAGGTTTTGAAATACATAATAGAGAGACACATGTTTGTAAATTGAAGAAAGCCTTGGATGGGCTTAAGCAGGGTCCTCATGCATGGTACTCTCGAATTGATGCTATTTGTTGAGTCTTGGTTTCATAAAGAGAAATATTGATCCAAATTTGTACTTCAAAGTTGTTGAAGGTAAACCCTTTATTTTTTTATTATATGGCAATGATATATTTCTAGAAAGGGCTAAGAATCTCATTTTCCAATGTAAGAGGGAGTTGATTTCTGAATTTGAGATGAAGGATCTTGGTCTTATGCATTAATATTTAGGGTTGGAAATATGGAAAAAGTCTAGAGAAATTTTTGTTGGGAAAGGAAAGTACATCATTAAGATCCTTCAAAAATTTGGCATGATGGATTGTAAGTCCATGGATACTCCCATGGTGACAAGTTTGAAGATGTTGTGAGACTTTGATATTGATCTTGTTGATCCCTCTATGTATCATAAATTGATTGACTCATTAAACTATCTAGTTAACACCAGACCTGATATTTGTTATGTTGTGAACACGTTGAGCCAATTCTTGGTTGAGCCACGACATGTGAATTGGGTTGCAATCAAACATGTATTGAGATATTCAAGTGTTACAATTGATTATGGTTTGAGATATGTTTCTAATGGATAATGGCAGTTGCATGGTTTTACATATGTTGAATGGGTTGGATGCACTAAAGATAGAAAGACCACTTTTGGTTTCTGTTTTAGTCTTGGTTCTGCTATGATATCATGGAAAAGTAAGAATAAATCTTGTGCTATTCTTAGTACAGCTAAAGATAAGTATATAACAACTTGTTCAGCCTATTGTGAAGCATTTTGGCTTCTAAAGTTGTTTCTTGGTTCGTTTGATCAAATGTTGGAATCGATCGTGGTATATTGTGACAATCAAAGTTGTATAAATCTTTCTGAGAATCCATTTTTTCATGATAGGTCAAATCACATTGAAATAAAGTACCAGTACATCCTAATATTGTCTAAAGATGATTTGTGAGGCTCAAATACATCCCTATTGATGAGAAGGTAGCTAATGTTTTTAAAAATTCATTGTCCCAGATGAATTTTTCTTATTTCAGAGAAAAGCTTGGAGTGGTTGAGAATACCTCTCTTGAAGAGAGGGAGAATTTATTGTATAGCATCATGAGATTGGCAATCTTCCTTGGGATTAGCTGAGAGACCATGGTTTATGGTCAGGAAGATTTTCATAGTTACTCCCTTGGGTCATTGAGATTGACTGAGAAACCATTATGGTAGGGGATTTTGGTTCTGAGGCTTGAAGTGATCCCTTAGGTCATTTTGTTTGAATAAGAGGCCAATGGTTTTGGTTGGGAATTCTAATTTTGAGTTATCTTCCTTGAGTCATTGTGATTGATTGAGATACTAAGTGGACTTGGTCGAGAAGTTTGATTCTGAGTACTCTCTTATGTCATTGTGCTTAATTGAGAAACCATTTCATATGGTTGGAGAGTTTGGCCTCATGAACAAGATTGGTTGATCCCATGGTCAGTTGGTTTTTGACCTTCATGCTAATGGTTTTGGCTTGTAGGATGAACTTGATACTATATGTCATTCCTTATGATGAAATTTGTACATCTATTGAGAGAAACTGAAAAGTACCTCCCTAGATAAGAGGGAATGTTGAAAAATAATAGTTTTGGTTGGTATTTTCATCATAAAAATCAAAGGATAAAAATATTCTTTTATAATTTTCCAATTTGGCCTCAATGGGACAAGTTGACCCCACCACTTGAAGGGGTTTGATCCCAAGGTCAAAACCCACCTTCTTGGCCTACTATATATTGGCAATTTGACTCCTCCATTTGGCATCAAATCAACTCATCAATTCAACCTACTTCAAGGAGTTCTATTCACATGTACGAAGGAGGAAGAAGACAAATGTTTCCAATGAAGTTTGACCTCTCTTATTTATGCTTTGACCAATGTTGACTTGTTGTTGTTTGACTGATTATTTTACTAGAATTAGAGGCCAAATATTCTATGGATCTTTGACTATTTTTTGACCAAGTTTATGTTCCTATTTATGGGCATTGACCGAGGGTTGACCATGGGTCAAACCTTGTATTTTGATCAAATTTTGATTGAGGAAAAGTAGACCAAATTTCGGCCCTTAGACCAAGTTACTATAAGCCAAAATTTGGCCCTTTTACTAGACATTACCTTATAAGCATATTGTTGACTTTCTCTCTCCTTTGACTCTATTTGACTTGGAAATTAATGTGGAAAATGGTTGAACTTTGACTAGTATATTCTGATGTACAAATTAGATTGATTTGGACATTCTCTTATAAGGAAATATTACCAAGTTTTCCCTTTGTGGGTTTTTGTCCCAAGAAATTTGGTGTCTCTTATTTCATTTGTTTTACTGTGATCTCTATTTCTTTATTGAATTTAATGGATGAAATTTTCTAAGTTTAATTTCTTGATGATTTAAATTCTATAAAGAAGTTAAAATTGTATCATTGGAACTAATTATCAAATAGAAAAAATTTCTAGTCTTGTTTGCAACTAGAAAATCAACAAGCCACTACGGTCATTCCCAACGAGAAAATTATGTAACTGAAACATAAAAGAAATCAAGAAAAACAAACAGAGAGACGTTTAGGTTGATTTATCTAAATTGGTAACTTCAACAAAGGGTTATTTTTTTTTCTAGGGAGCAACCAGAATCAAGAAGTATATCTGTGTGCTTCTTTAATTTCATGAACCTATGGTCCATAACTAACATACATTGTTGCATTTGATTTACAATGAAGATATTATTCCTTATTTTCATCTTGTCTACAAGAACTATAACTAGGAGGAACTTAAGATGTTTGTATATGTCCATGGTATACATGCATTGATTATAACAACCTCTGGTG